>PVKS010000536.1:0-51603 GCA_004027875.1 Aplodontia rufa
AAATTGAGGGCTCCTTCATCTATTTGCCAATTTTGGTAACCTGTAGGTGACACATAGACAAAACCATAATATCCCTTTTGGAAAAAAATTATTTTGATAGTAGACATGCTACATTCGGGGTTGCAGTAGCCCTTAGCCAGCCCCCAGCTTCAGCCCTCAGCAGTTCCGTTTTGCTCCTGCAGAGTCATTTCCATAGGCCCTTTTTATCTACAGTCCAAATAAGGCACACTGCAACAGGTTACAGGGAGAGAACTTGTTCACAAGTTAACGTTTCTGACCCTGTCTGCTAACCACTGCGTAGCGGGATCCCAGCTGCCCAGTACCTTAGAGTCGAGGCTTCCTCTCCTGCAATCAAGATCGTTCGGGCGAGGTGACCAGGCTCCCTTCTGCCACTTAGAGGCAGGTGCACCTCCTGAACCCGGGTTCCTATCTGTCCAACGGGCATCGCTCTTCCCTTAGCAGGTTCCTGGGCCTCACCGGGTTCCTCTGCGCTCCCAGAGTCCCAGGGCCAGGGCTGGTTCCCGCTGTGGAACCATTGGTCCACTCGCACAGGTGGACCACACCTCTCCCATCCTGGAACAAGAGAAGTACAAGACACCTTCCCGAATCCCAGACAAACAAAACCCCACGAAATGTTTTGGGATTCTTGCAGAAAGACGGGACACCAAGGCTTTGATTCAGGAAGCAGTGTTTATTCGTGCAGGCACTGGCCCCTCTCATCAATATCCAAAAGCCGAGCCCCGACTGCAGCGCGGTGTTGTCTTGTGTACTTTCTGCCAGTTCCCACTACATTCCAGCCGTTTTCCCTCCCCTGCATGGTAAAGTGATAGTAACATATAGTTGCTTGGCTGTATGAGCTACAGAACTGCAACAGAGTTGTGACTGTGCATGCGCACTGATTGTGGCTGGTTATCTCCTGTGCTCCAGCAGAGCCATTCACGCTGGGGGGAGGGGGCTCCTACCAGAGAGTCCTGGGGACAGCATTAGTGGTGCGTTCAAAGTCATTAGTTGAAAGTCATGAATTTAAGGGAGTATGAAGATACAATGTTTTACTAAATTTGCTTACTTATGTCTAAAATAATAGGTATTACACACAAGTAACCCTCACATACAAGAATAAAATACTTAGGAAACCCAGAATGGAGAATCAAAACCAAAACAAATGTAGGAAATGATTACCATTAAAATGAAATAATTGAACTACTTAAACTGGGATCTGCTTTATTTTCAGATAATGTTTTTTCTGTGTCTCTCCCCATAAAGGGATTCATTCACACACCTAGAAACAGGTGATTGTTATTCACCTTGACTCCAAAATTTGTTCTTTTTGCATATCATTTTTCCATTTAAATATGAAATAATATTTTGAAACATTAAGCAAGAGTGATCATGAATAGGCTCTGTCCAAAAGACACCAAAACATTTGACAAATTGCTGGCATTGAATAAATCAGCTGTTCATTCATTAAAATATTAAGGACTGTTAAATAACATTAAAATTTACCCTTTTAAAAGTACAAAGTTCTGTGAGTTGTACTAAATGCATACAGTCATATAACTACCACCATATATTCAAAATAGAAAGTAGTCTTGTAATACCAAAGCAATTATCATGCCTTTTGTTAGTCAAATTCCCCCCTCAACTCCAGACCCTGGTTATCAGTGACCACCAGTATAAAATATCTGGGTGTTCTAACTATGAGCAGATATCACCAGGCCCTCTTCAGGCCACCCTGAGAAAATGGTGCCAGAAGAACCAACCAAGAAAATGCTGATACTCTGGCAGCTGCTATTGATGCAATAAAATCCCTTTCTCTGAACCTGGAATCTAATGCTTTCTGCTGGTATCCATGAAACTAGGAAACTGATTAGTTTGCAAGTACAGTAAAATTTGGGACTCCTCACATAGTTCTTGAAAATTTATTTTGTCCTTCAATTTCTTCAAGTATATTTAGTTTATTTCTTTTTCTTACTCTATTGCTTTGGTTAGTACTTCTATTATGAGGATAAGTAGGAGTACACAAGTGGCATATTTACACTTTTCCCAATATTATGGGAAAAACATCCAATCTCCCAACATTATGTATATTAGTTTTCTCTTATTATTCTTTAAATACTGTAGCTTAAATGATAATTGTAATCTGTGTCTTCTTTCTCCTTCTGTTTGACTACAGATTATCAATTTTATTGATCTTTTTGAAAAATCAGCTTCTTCTATTTTTAGCAATATTCTCGATTATTTTTCTATTAATTACATAAACTCTTGCTGTGACCTGTGTGACTGTATTTATCTTCTTTTGGATTTACTATGCTCTCCCAGGTTTCTTAGGCAAAACTTATTCTTGATTTGAAATCTCTTTTCCTTTCTAATATAAGCATTTTAGTGCTATAATTTTCTTCAAAGCATTGCTTTCACAGAATCTTACAATTTTTTTGGTTCTTGTTTTTATTATTCATAATATTCATTCCAGAATATTTTCAAATTTTCTTCTGACTTCCTTTTAACCCACGAGTCATTTAGAGACATTGCTTGATTTTCAAATATTTGGACATTTTCTAGGCCTTTTTCTGTTACTGATTACCAGTTTAATTTTGTTGTAATACAAAAACATGTTCTATATTGTTCTCATTCTTAAGATTTGTTTAATGGTCGAAAACATGATTTAGTTTGGTAAAAATTACAGGTGGACGTGTAAAGAATGTATACTCCTCATTTGTTGAAGTTTTCTGTACATTAATCACAGGATATTTCCTCTCTTCCTGCCTTCTTTTGCGTGTGCTTACGTATGTTAAGTCATGTTTTGGATCTGAAATATTCGCGACGGTCTCGTGTGTTGAGAAGTGGGGTGGAGGCTTGTGGGAAGTGATTGGATCAGGAGGGCTCTGCTCCTATTGGTGGATTAATTCATGGATGGTGGAATGGACTACTGAGAGATGGGACCTAGTTTGAGGAAATAAGTTACTGAGGGCATGCCTTGGAAGGGTTTATTTTCTCCTCAGGATCTTTCCCACTCCCTACCTTTCTACCTCTCTACTTTCCTGATACCTTGAGCTGACCAGTTTTTCTGTGCCGTGTCCTTCTGCCCTGAAGTTTGAGCATTGGAGTCGGCCAACCATGGATTGAATCCTCTGAAACCATGAGCCAAAATAAATCTTCCCTCTTCTCAGTTATTCTTCTCAGATATTTTGGTCACAGAGGTGAATAGTGACATATGCTGTAAAGATGAAATATTGCTACTATTTTTGCTTAGTCAATTATCTTTTAAAGCAACTAAAATGCAGAAAAGCAAATTTTACATTTGTTTTCATTTATACAATTTCTGGCACTTATACTTTGCATCTCAGTTTTTTTTTTTTTTTTTTTAAGAGAGAGGGACAGTGAGAGAGACAGAGAAAGGGAGAAACAACTTTATTGAGTTTTTCACATGGCTTTTGTTGCTCCAACACTTAGTTGTGTACGTGGTGCTGGGGTTTGAACCCGGGTCCTCGTGCCTGCCAGGCAAGCGCCGAAACCGCTGAGCCACCGCTCCAGCCCCAGCATCTCAGTTTTTGACTGGTTTCATATTCCTTGTACTTGAAAAAAGTTCTTCAGCTTTATTTTGTTGTGAATTTCTAGTAACAAGTTCTCTTGGTTTTTGTTTGTTTGACGTTTTTACTCTTAATTCTTCCAAAGTATTTTTGCTGAGCATAAAATTCTGGGCTGTGCCTGGAACCGTGGCACATGCCTTTAATCCCAGTGACTCAGGTAGCTGAGGTAGTGGGATTGCAAGTTCGAGGCCAGCGTCAGCAATTTGGTGAGACTGCCTCAAAATAAATAAATAAACAGGACTGGGGATGCAGCTCAGTGGTAAAGTGCCTCCCCTGAAGTTAAATCACTGGTATAAAAAAAAAAAAAATTCTGGGTTTGTTGTTTTTGTTGTTGATGGTTTGGTTTTGGTCTTTGTGGTGTTTGGTGTCACATGACCTTATGCATGCTCAGCAAGCACTCTATCCCTAAGCTACACGCCCAGTACATTCTTTCAGTACTTGAGTCATTCCATTATCTTAAATAAATCCCATTATCTTGTGATTTGCATTGATTATGACAAGAAATCTGCCCAAGTTCTAATCTTTGTTCTTCTGTATATACTGGGTATTGTTCTCTGATGCCTTCAATAGGTACCTCTTCTTTTTATTTTCAGCAGACAAAGTGATTTGAATAAGATGTGTCCGTGATTTCTTTGTACAGTTAATTGATCCATTCTATTTGGTGTTCTCTGAGTTTGTTTGGGGTGGGGTCTGTCATAACAAAATACCACAGTCCAGATAGCCTAAACTTCAGAAATTTATTCTCTCTGTGTACTAGAGGCTAAAATTATTTGAAGATCAAGGTGTCTATAGATCTGGATTCTCTGAGGGTCCTTTTCTTGACTTGTGAATGTTCTTTCCTCTGTGTGAACATCTCTGGTATCTGTGTCCAAATTTCTCCTTCCCCCGTAAGGACACCAGTCGGACTGGATCAGGGCCCACACCTTGGTGTCCTTTTAACTTAGTCACCTCTTTAAAATGCCCTCTCTCCAAATGCAGTCACATTCTCAGATACTAGGGGTTAGAACTTAAATATAAGAATTTTAGAGAGGCCACACAACTCAGCCCATAAAAGTGTCTTTCATTGATTTTGGAAAATTCTAGACTATTTTCCCACATTTCTCCTGCGTTATTCTATATTCTCCTGCAATTCTGATTACGGCTTTTGGATGTTCTGTTCTAATTGTTTTTTTTACTGTTTTTTTTTCTTTGAATTTTGATAAGGGTACCTTCTGCTTCCCATCTTGGAGTTGCTGATGTTTTCCTCAGCTGGGTCAAATCTTATCAGTCTATCAAAAATATTCTTCTCTATTGCCATGTTCTTCATTCCAGCATTTCTTTTTTTAATTGGTGCATAGTGAGTTTCATTGTGGCATATTCATACTGGTACATAACATAATTTGATCGGTTTCAACCCCCAACACGTCACCTTTTCCTCCCTTCCCCCTCCTCTGATCCCCTTCATCTACCCTTCTGGTTTTACTTCTGTTTCTTGAGTTTTCCCCCTACCCCCTGCTTTTTTAAATCTATAACTTCCACATATGAAAGAAAACATATGACCCTTGACTATCTGAGTCTGGCTTATTTCACTATTTTTTTTTTATTATTTCCATCTTTCTGCTAGAGTTTCCCTTGTGATCATACAAGTTGTCTAGCTTTTTCACTAGGAACTTTAACATATTAATCATAGTTGTTATAAAATCCCTGTGTGATGGTTCCAACATGCCTTTCGTAGTTCAATGTGGTCTTGTTCATCATTTCTCATCTTAACCATGTATTGTTTTTATTTGCAGCTTTTATGTCTTGCAATTTTGGGTTGAATACTAAACATTTTATTTAAAGCAGCGAAGACTGAGGTAAATAGTGTTTATGCCCAATTATGGGCATCCTTCTTTCTTTCTAGGTCTTTAGTATGTGGGATTGAGCAAGTCACATCAAGAGTTGGACTGGACTTGGGTTATCTTCTTCTCATGGTGTGATCACAGCGTCACAGGCTTTGATTTGTAGCATTATCTCATGCTTAGTGTGGGGAGTGGTTTGCCAGAGGGTTTTTCTCAATATCTGCTTCACTCTACTACAAGATCTTCCCCTTGTGCCTCAGAAAGTTCTCACTCCATGCTCTTGAGGACAGTGTTGCTTGTTTCTTGAGGTTGCTAGCCTTGTTTACAGTGGAGTATTCTCCTCTGTTCTTTTTCATTCTCTATCTTAGATACTGTGCTTTGGTCTTAGAGGTGGAGCCTTCCCTGTGATCCTTCTGCTCATCCAGAAGTAGAGGATCTCCAGTAGTCTGAGCCTGGGACATGATCCTTTCCTTTCCCAGAAGTTTCTTTTATGTCCTTCTGCAGCTACAGAGTTTACACCTGTGCCCTAGAAGAATAAGGTGTTTTTTTTTTTTTCTTTTTCTCCTCTTCTTCTTCTGTAAGGGAGAGAGAGATGGGCAGATCTTAATGCCTTTGGCTCAGTAGCTGCTCTTTCCCTCCACAGATCTGCACTACAAGTTTGGTTTTCTCCAGCGCTTCCAAGTGATGCTGGCTCATGAGCTGCATCAGTGTGTGGCCAGGGTCTGCAAATGGATGTGAATTCCCCCATTTCTTCAGCTCCCAGGAGCTCTACTCTCATTCTAGTCTGTTCCCTTTCCTGTCATGCTCAACCTTTAATAATGTGAAATCTTTTAGCCAAATTTGTCTTATCAGCTTGTATGGCATTTGGGTAGGCAAGCACTCTCTTTGGAGACTTTTGTTTTTCTTTAGAATTCTTCAGAAATTTGTTTGCTCTGTGACCATAGCTCTGATAAGTTTGTAAATTATCTTTTAAAAAAATTTTTGGTTGTAAACATGGAGCATTCTTTCCTTATCTCTACATCCAACAAGGAAGGCAGAAATCCTATTTATTGACGTATAAGAAAATTTATTCTAGGTGTTCAAAACATTTATAGGTGAATCTTATTTTATAGGCCATGTGTCACTTAGGTTATGTTGGACCTCATGTAACAGAAACCTAAACCCAAAGTGTCAATATCTAATTGAAAGAAAAGTGGAGGTACAAGGTTTAAGTTAAACCAGGTCAATAATCTTGTGTTAGGTTTCTAGGTTGTTTACCTTTTTCTATTCTAGAACTGACAGAATATTGTAGTATCTTCTTATGGTAGCTTCTCCCAGCATCTAATGGTGGCTACTAAAGTTCTGGACATTGCATCCATTCCAACATATTCAGAGGCAAAAATAATTAAAAAAAAACTTTAAAAATACAAATATAAAAAATAGATGCATAGATTTATATCATTATTTTTAAGAGAAAGTAAAACATCCCAAGAAGTGTCCCCATCGGCTTTGTACTTGCTTATTGGACTGGGTTGGATCGCATGCCCATTGCTCAGTTCTAGCTGCTAGAATAGAGATGGAATTACCATTCTTAACCTCATAGAAAATTCACCTCTGGTCTGGGAAGAGAACAAACTGCTCAGAAGCACATGGCTACCTGATAATGGAACAAAATCAGGATTCTATTTTTAGCAAAGAAGAATGTGCGGAGTGGCTGTGGAGTGATTACTGGTGCCTGGTAGAGTCCACAAGGCTGGAAGATGACAAACTTTAGAGTAAGATGTGTCTAGGTTCCAATTCTGCTTCTTTTAACTCTGCCAAGTACAAAGGGGAGAATAATTTGTAAATATGAAGCATTTGTTGTTTATCTTTATTCCTCATTAAATCATGTTTTTTTTATATATAATAGAGATTTTGCTATTACAGCTCAGGAAAGGAGCATGGTGATAACCACCTCAGAACAATAGAATATATAATTTTATTTTATTTTATTTTTAAAGAAAAGGGACAGTGAAACAGAAAGAGGGGGAGGGAGAGAGAGAGAGATTCAATTTTTATTTAGTTTTTCATGTGACTATTGTTGCTTTGACACTTCATTGTGTATGTGGTGCTGGGGTTGGAATCTGCATCCTTGTGCATGCCAGGCAAGCACCATAACCGCTGAGCTACCACTCCAGCCCCAGAAGATATCATTTTAGATATGGCAGGCCTTCAGAATACAGTAGCTATTGTTATCCCACCAACAAATTGTTCTAATGCATTTCACTGTGGCTTTGTCTAAACACAAACTTTTTATTTGGGCTGTTCTTTCTAATCTGGGGAAAGACAGGGAAGAGCTTCCTAGCTCAAGTGCAGAGTTGGTAGGTCTTTAGCTGACCACCATGTAGACACATGGAAGCTTCCAGGAGGCAGAGGAGAATTCCTCCACATGTTGGGAGGGGGGTGTACCCCAACTCTTGTGCACAGAACCCTTCCAGATTTCACCTTATGTGCCTCTTCTTCTGGCTGTTATTTTGTAACCTTTAAATACACTTTTTAATCAATCTGCAAATGTAGGTGTTTCCTTGAGTTCTGTGAGCCTCTCTAGCAAATTGTCAAACCTCAGGAGTCGATGGGAACACAATTTAAAGCTAGTTGATCCAAAGTTCAAGAGCTGGACTGAGACTGAAGCAGAGACAGACTTGGGGATTGGGCCCTCAACCTGTGTGATATGACACATCTCCAGCTATCTACTGTTAGAAATGAATTAGAATAGAGGACGCCCCAGGGGCTGTCTGCTGCTGAATTAATTGCTTGCTTGCTGGTGGGCAGAAATCCTTTGGTGACCTTTTGAGGTCACCAAAATGATCTGTTCTGAGAGTATGGAGCTGAAAAAACTGAGTCTGAGTTGCTTTTCTTCTTCTCTGTGGACTTGGGTTTTTCTAAAACATGTGATTAGTTTTATCAATCTCTCAACATATTTACTTCCCCCAAACCCTAGATCATGTTAGTTTCTTTCCAATACTGAAATGCTCTTTGTGTAGTGGAAGTGTTCCAGACATTCTAGACTCTCATCCACAATTGGATTTGGATGTAGAGGCTGATGGTGCCACCCACACACCAAAAGGGTGTGAAAAGGCTTGTTACTTTTAAAATGGAGTCTTTTCTGGGAAGAGCAAGAAAAAAGGGACAGAGATTGATTGTTTTTATGGTGTTGAGGAGGTGGGTCTAGCCTAGAGGTTCTGTGCAGCCGGAAGTCTCATATGGCTTGAATCTCCCACCAGTGCCAAAGGAGAGAATTCCTAGACTTCATCATTTTGCTCAGGTGTAGAGTAGGGGAAAGAGGGAGGAGTGAGTCCTAAAAGCTTCAGCGGTCAAACATCAGAAAGCAGAGTCAAACTATTTATTAAGATAAGATGACTAGAGGGGCTGGAGCTATGGCTCAGTGGTAGAGTAGTTGCCTGCCATGCATGAGGACCTGGGTTTGAACCCCAGCGCCACACACACAACTAAGTGTCAGAAAAACAAAAATCAGATTAAAAAATGATTTTTTTCTCTCTCTTTCTTTTTTTTTTTAAAAAAAGAAGGTATCTAGACATGCAACTACTTGAGAAGTCCTGTTGAATATGTTGCTCCTGCTAGTTGGGTCTCTTGAGAATTAGTTGGGATAGTTTCAGGGAATTTGGAGAAGGAGGGATAGAGAAGAAAGGAATGATTAACATTGTAAAATCTTTTGCCCATGTCAATGTCTTATTCTGGCCCTGAATAATATTCCAATGTCTTCCTTTAGCCCATTGCTGCTTCGTGACCAGGTCCTGCCTGCCTTTCTCTTCAGTCTCTTATTCACGGAGCTTTGGCCCCCATGGCCTTTTATTTTAAATGCTTCAAAATTATGAAATCTTTTACATATACAAAAATGTCTTGTGCTTCTTACAAACCATTGTTTAAAATACAGTCACATGCCCATGATTCATATTTTAAGCATATAGAGAATTCTCATGGTTTGTAGTAGGTAGACTCTATCATCGCTGCGAACACTTGAGTTCGTGGATACTAAACTTTGCTCCAAGTGGGAATACAGTGTTAGGTTTCTGTGAGTCACCAGTCACAAAATTTTCATCAATTGATCAATAAACAGCCTTGTTTTATGTGTTAATGAAACCTTATTTAATATGAAGGTGATCTGTTAACATTGAACCCATGGCAACTGCACTAAACTTATACTTGAACAAAAACTTACCTAATGCATATTTTTTTCTCAGAGAGACTTCTTGCACTTAGGAATTCTAGTTAGCTCTTCAGCAAGATTCTTAGGGAGCATTTAAACAGCAAAATCACAAACAAAAAGCAAAAAACAAACAAACAAACAAAAGGCCTGTTTGAACAGACCCCCTCCAAAGTACATTTATTTAGCTTTTGAGAGCTAAAACAAGAAGATAGCGTGGTGTCCTACTTCTGCTTTAGCTGGAAAAGTGTACATCAGGTGACCCAAATTCTTCATCACTCTACGCTTGACCAAAAATAACTGTGAAGGTGATGCAAATATTGATTTTGGTAGTTACAAATAAATCTTAGCAATTAATTTACAAATGTAGAGTACGCAAATCATGAAAACCACCTGTATATGTTAAATACATTAAATATACTAACAACTTGTCATTATTAATGACAAAAACAGATCGAAAGACTAAAGTTTTACTACCCAACAGGAAGCCCCATTCAGCACTGAGTCTATACTCTGGGCGATGAGATTCAGAGGAAGAGAAATAGGATAGAGCTTTTAAAGTAAAAACAAACAAACAAACATAACCCCCCCCAAAAAAACCCACTAAGTATTAGAGTTCTCCATAGAAGCAGAACCGAGGAGGAGGGAGGTAGTGAAGAAGTGAGGGAGGGGAGGGGGGAGATTACATATATATACAACATATACACACACACACACACACACACACACACACACAATTACAATTATGGAGGCTGGCAAGTTCCGGAATATGCTGTTACGTCATCAAGCTGGAGACCAGGAGAGCCAATTGTGCAGCTCCAGTCCAAAGGCCCACAGGTTCACGACCCAAGAAGAGCTGTTTCAATTTGAGTCCAAAGGCAGGATAAAGCTGACAGCCCACTTTGGAGGCTGTCAAATAGAAAAAATCCTCCTACTTGGGGAAGGTTAGCCTTTTTTGTTTTTTATCCCTTATTAGGAAAGGTTGTCTCTAAGAACGTGACTGTTATGGTTTGGATATGAGGTGTTCCCCCAAAGCTTCTGGTCTACAGGGACATTCAGAGGTGACGCGCTTAGATGATGAGAGCTTAGTTTGAATGCACTCACTGGGGGGAGCCTGCAGGAGGTGGCTGGGGTGGCTGGGCAAGGCTGGGTGAGGAGGGTCGCTGGGGGTGTGCCCTGGAAGGGTGCACCTTCTCTGCAACCTCTTCCACCTCTTTTGTTTTCTGCTTCTTGGCTACCAAGAGGGGAGCAGCTTTCCTCTGCCGTATTCTTCCCTGATGATGTGCTACCTCATCTTGGGCCCAGAGCAAAGGAGTTGGTCCTCTATGAACTGAGACCTTTGAAGCTGTGAGTGCCTCTTCTGAGTTGTTCTTGTTGGGTATTTTGGTGGCAGAAATGGAAGAGCTGACTGAGAGGTTGGCTGATGGGCTGGGGACAGGTAAGCACTGACTAAGCTTTACCTGTGACAAGCTGAGGTACCTCCCATCTGGTTTGCATGTGATGCGTCACAGTTTTGATTTCTAGTTTTTCCTGCTCTGGTCAGGAGACTACATTGCCAGGTCTGCGTCAGCATATTTGCCTCAGATGCATTTTTCTAAAAGTATAATATTGTAGAAAAAGTTGAATGTACTCCTTTCCCATTCCCTTTCCTCCTCTGTCCAATAGTGTATTTCCCTGCTATATTTTTATATTTTTACTACATGCTATTGTGTTTTTATATTTTTACTATGTTTATATTTTTTACTAATGATAACCACAAATAACGTTATTTTTACATAATAAAATTCATGTCTCTTAAATTTTATATGTATTCTTTTGCAGTTTCTTCAAAAGCTAAATGTTGAACTTAAGGGATTTATCCATGTGACCTACGTAGATCTGGTTCACTTTAGAACTCTCTTTACAGTATTTTTTTCTCATCAATGTTACAATTTTTCTTCTAATACTTCTTTCTACTCCTGTTACAAAATGCCGTGTTGATTATTCCTCTACCTGACAGATTATGCGCATGTGAAAGGAAGGGAATTATTGAGTATGAGCGTCTTCATTTTTACCAGATATTGCCAAATTATCTTCCATGATGATTGCTCAAATTTATGCTGCTAATATCAGTGAATACTGGCCGGGCTTTTATTGTTGTTGTTGTTAATGTTTTGTTTTGTTGTGGCTTCACATTTTTATTTGCACAAGTGTTGTCAGAATTCTTAATTTTTGACAAACTGCTTAGTATAAAGTACTAAGTATAAAGTATATCTCATTTTTGTTTGATTTGCACTTTCCTAATTACAATAGAAATTGAAAAATCTTTCCATGTACTTTTTGGTTATTTGGTTTCCTTTTGCTGTGAATTACCTATTCATACCATTTACCCATTATTCTATTTGATGGTCTTTTCATATTTATTTATAGATTAAGTTGTATAGATTGTATACTAAAATATATGTATTTTTTCCTTTTACAATTTATTGGCTAAGTACATATTTATTAAACATATACAATTCAAGGCTTGTCCTCACCACATTGTAGTAATGAGGCCAAAGGGTGAGGTTGAACTTTAAATCATCTTCTTCATTAAGAAAATAGATGTGATGGAAAAAGAAACAAGAGACATTCAATAATGTTAGAGCTGTTCCACGCTCCTTCCTTGCGCTGTAACTTACTTTGAAATGATTTTCCAAAGCAAATCCATAAAATATGAAGTGATTGTGTTTCCTATTTGCAAACAATGCATAAAATGTAAAGTAACAGGAACAGTATTTATATTTTTAAAATGCAATTTGAAAAGTAGTGCTCCAGTGCTTGTTTTGAAGCCAGCCGCCAACAAATATGGAACACTTGGTGAAATTTGTGTGTCATCCCTGTGTGGGGGCCATGTTAACCTACTCTATCATTCCAATTTTATTATATGTGCTGCCCAAGTATGTGCTACTAATATTTTCTTAATTGTATCTTCTAATAATGTATTTTAAAAGTTTGTTTATATAGCCTTTGTCATGCAGAAAATTTTAATTAGTTTAATGAGGTCAATTTTATGTTTTATTTAAGAAATTCTTCCCTGCTTCAAGGTAATAATGATATTCGTATGTATTAATATTCTCCATTTTGTCATCTCATAATTTTAAAATTTTTATACTTAAGCCAGCAACTCAGGAGGCTGAGACTGGAGGATTGCAAGGTTGAGACCAGCCTCAGCAACTTAGGGATGCCGTAAGCAACTTTAGTGAGACCCTGTCTCAAAATACAAAGTAAAAAGGGCTGGAGATGTGGCTCAGTGGTTAAGTGCCTCTGGATTTAATCCCCAGTACCTTACCACTGAAATAAATATGTATTAGAGCTTTAATTAACCTAGAATTGATTTTTATATATAGTACAGGGTTTTGTAGGTTTTCTCCCCCCCCCAAATTAGGTTAATCAGTTTTATCAGCCTCATTTATTAGATATCCCTTTCTTTCCTCACTATCTATTATTTCACTTTCAGAGGCCTCCAGGGACCAGAAGTACATATACCATGTTCTTTACAAGTGTCTGTCTGTTCCATAGTCCATGTATGTGTCCTAGAAATAATATTACACTATTTTAAGCACTAAAATCTTTGTAATATGTTAATCCTGGTATCTGGGAGGGAGAAATATATATCTTCCTTATTTTTATTTTTCAAAATTGTTTTAATTATTCTTGGTCCTTTATTCTCCTATGTGAATTATAGGATATTTTGTCATGTTCAGTCAAATACCCTATTAAAATTTACATTAGAATGGCAATGCATTCACAGATTAATTTGGGAAACATTTATTTTCACAATAAATTCGTTGAGATTCTTTACCGCTCTGGTTATTTGTTGGTTAGGGTCCTTTAGCACATACATATTTTTTATTGATATATATCTTCTGTTAAAATGATTGTCTTTTTAGAGAAAGAGTCAGTTTTATTTATTTTTTCATCTGGTTTTTGTTTTTCTGACACTTAGTTGTGTATGTGGTACTGGACTTTGAACCCAGGTCCTTGCTCATGCCAGAAAAATTCACTAACCACTGAGTCACCTCTCAACCCAAAACAATTGTCATTTTTTTTTCTGTCATTGTGCATGGGAGCCTTTCTTTTAATTACATTTTCTAAATTGTTGTTTATTATATATAACAAAGTAATTGCTTTTAAAATATTGATTTTCTATCCAAAAACTTTGATAAGTCATGATTAATTCCATTAACCCAGTTATGAATTATCTTCAATTTTCTATGTTGACAATAATGTCTTTGGTTAATATTGACCTTATTGTTTCCCTTTCCCAGATTGATCTTTCTTTCTTCTTTCTTCTTTCTCTTTCTCATCTTTTTCTCTCTCTTTCTCTCTTTCTGGATTTCTGTACTGGATAGAAGCAGTAATCGTGTACATCTTAGTTTTGTTTCTGACTTTAAAGGTAATGCTTCTAATTTTCACATTTTATTGATGTTTACTTTATGTTGTTGGTCCATACCTGTATCAAGTTAGGGAAATTTCTTTATATTCAAAATTTACTATGTTTTTTCTCTTTCTCCCGTTTCTCGTTTTTTTCTTTTCCCCTCTTTCTTTTGTTCTATTTCTCCCTCTCATTTCTTTGTATTCCTTACTTTCTTTCCCTCCCCCACTTTTTTTTTAAAAGAGAGGGACAATGAGAGAGAGAGAGAGAGAGAGAGAGAGAATCAATTTTATTTAGGTTTTCATGTGACTTTCATTTTTCCGACACTTTGTTGTGTACATGGTGCTGGGGTTCAAACCCACATTCTTGCACATGCCAGGCAAGTGCCATCACAGATGAGCCACTGCTCCTATCCCCTTTCTTTTGTGAAAAATTAATGAATGTTAGGTTTTTACCAAAAATTTGTTATCCATATTCATCACTACTCATATCACAATTTTATTGTATTACAGTGCCTTTGTGCAGTTTTAATATCAAGGTTTTGCTAGCTTAGAGGTACAAATTAGGGGGCTTCTCCCTTTTCTAATTTTCTAGAACTATAGTATAAAACAGGGGCCATCTGTTCTTGGAAAGTGTGGTAGAGCACCTTATGCTTTCTGAACCTGATCCTTGTTTTGTAGATAGATTATTCACAATTTTTTTTGGTCAGTATTTTTGAGCTTAGTTTCTTCTTGAGTCAATTTTAGAATTTATACTTGACTCAGGATATTTAACGTGGAAATAATGGAGCATCCCACTGCACACAAACAATAAAGCGTTAAGTATGTCAGATATTGAACAGTCCAGAGTGGAGCAGTCTGCAGAGATGATTGAGGGAGTCGACAATATGCTTCAGGGAACATGTTCTTTGCACCTTCACTGGGTTGGCTCTCATATTCAGACATGGCAGAATTCAAAAGATGAACAGGGATTGTCTCTTCCTCTGCCTTAGGAATGGCAGCAGCTGCCTCATCATAATTGGTTGGCCAAAAATAGCTCATGTGCTCCTTCCTCAATCAATCACTGGGCAGAGGCTTAGACCAGGATTCACAAACACTCTGTAGAAAGCCGGACTCTTTGTGTTTTGTCTTGTGGGATATATATGATCAATGTTGCAACTATTCAACTCTGCTGTTACTTCAGAGCAAAGACTGCCGTAGACAAGAAAAACGAAAGAGCATGGCTTTGTTCCGATAAAACTTTATTTTCAAAAATAGGCAGCAGGTTGGATTTGGTTCAACAGTTTTAGTTTGCTAGCATTTGGCTTAGACCACAATCTAATGCAGAGATTGGGTCAGTTATCACTTAGGTACATGGATGTATATATGAGTTTAGATATGTTAAAAAAAAAAACAAAACAAACCGAACTAGGACTCCCAGTGTTGGAAGTGCATGGTAGGCAGAGAAACAGGGTTGATAGAAAGGAAACTGGTCCCAAAAAATGCTGTGCCATGGGCTTCATCTTTTATTTAGCCAGTGGAGAAGCACTTACAGCAAGAGAAAGGAAGCTGCCCCAGGCAGCATGGAGCACCTGGGACCTGAGGATTCTTTTTCCTTTCTAGACATGGGAAAGCCATGGACAGCACGAACTCACGAGCCATATGTTGGATCTTCTTCTCATCAGCCAAAGAGTAATAAGCTTAACCACGCCAGGGGAAAGGAAGGCACTTGATCGTCCAATTTCACTTGCAAAATTTATTCTCCCTTCACTTTATCTTTATTCCCCATTTTAGTATTGCTTGGAAATTCTTCCCACTACAATGATGCTGTCTTTTCAGAACTCTGGAAGCCAGCAGGCAAGAGCTGTCCCAGTCCGCACCAAGGCCCCTGCATGCCACCATCCTTACTCACAGCTCCTGTGGAATTTTCCAGGACAGAAAAGATTCAAAACACACTCTTTGAGGCAAAATGGCCCCAGGATGAGATTTGTGCTAACATAAGAGAGTCTGACAAGGAGTGCAGCTCATTCTGACTTCTCAGCCACATCAGGGTGCATATTTGAGAGGAATTGCCAAGTACTAAAAAAGAAAAACATGCAACTTCATTCTTGTGGGTTTTGTACCCCTATTTCAGACAGGCTTGGACAAATTTTATTAAATCTATCACTAAATGATGGATCTGCAGGCATTTCCAGAAACTCTAGGGGGAAAGAACTCAAAAAAAGGAGGAGGGGAAGGAAGATGGTAAGATAAGTTTGATGAGCCCTGCGGGACCACCAGAACTGCTGTAGGAAGCTGTTGCCACTCATCTTCCAAACCCTTTAAAACTTTTGTGTAATGTTGAGGGAGGTTAGGGGAGAACTGGGGAAAGCTCCTCCATTTTTCTAAGCAAGCACTGGGTGCAAAATAAGGAAGGGGAAGCCTTCTTCTGCAGGGCAATCAGCTCAGTTCTCAAATTGTATGGAGCTGCTGTTGTGTACAGAGGTGAACAACACCCACCTGCTGACTGAACTGAAGGATGGGACCTTGGCTCCGGCGCTTGTTTAGATATCAGGACTGACCCACGCAGGCCCAATCTTGTAAATTTTCAGTGTTCAATGCAAAGTCTGAGACTAAAAATCTGGCCAGATCTTGTATTAGTTCATTTTGCATCACTAAATTGAAATGCTTGAGGTAGGCTAACTATAAAGTAGAGATTTATTTAGCACAAAGTTTTGGATGAATGTCTAGATGGCATAGTACAGATTCTGGTAAGGACTCACTTGGCTGAATCACCTCATGAAGATGACAAAGGAGTAAGCACAAGAGAGAGCAAGTGATCACAGCTCAAACAGGAAGTCAGAGAGCAAGTGGGGCAGGTTCAGCTCTTTATAACATCCCTGGAGAAAACCAGCAAGGGGTCATAGGAGAACTACTTTAATTCTTCCCCAGGGCAACAATTGGCCTGAGGACCTCCCATGAGGCCCCACCTCTTAAAGGTTCCACCCTACCTCCCAAAACCACTAGCCTGGGACCAGGCTTCCAACACATGAAGTTTTGGGGAATACCCCCAAACCATTGCAGCTCTGAAATATGAAATTCAGAGCACCTCACAGAGAACAAAACCAAAGGTTGGAAGCAGAAAGTAGGCAAGTAGAGCTGGAACAGGTTTGGAAAGCAAGGTTTTGAAAAACCTCTCAAAGAGTGCTTTTGAAGGAGAGATTGATGTGGGTTTTTTGAGACGAGGCCGGATTCTCTGCTCCCGTTGGCAAATGGAGTCTGGCCCAACTACAGATTCCAGCAGCCAAAGTAGCCCACTTCTAGTGTTTGCAGCTATTCCCAGCTAAAACTGGGAATCTGGGCTGGCTGCAGGTTTCTGAGGTGGAAATAGTGTTAGCAGTTCTTCAACTAAAAGCTGGGTGTTGCAGCTCTTGGTGTGGAAATTCACCCCAGGAATTTGGCACCAATCTTCTGAGTTCTTGTCTCACGAATTTGAAGAACAAAATCCAAGGACAACCATGGAAGGAGGAGTAAAAGGAGTAGGATTTATTTAAGGAAGGAGAGCAGAGTCTCCGCAAGGCGGAGGGGTATCTGGAAGCAGAATACCATCTAATGGAGGTCAGGCCAGGGGTTATATTGATTTGGGGTATGAGCATAATTAACATTCATGCAAAGCAGGCATTGAGAAATGCATCTTCATCATTGGTTAAAAACTATGCAAAACAGGCATTGAAACTAAGCACCAAAGTCATTGGTTAAAATCTATGCAAAAGAAGTAGCAGTTCTTTCCAAGTTCCCATGGGTGTCCACCCCCACTTCTTAGTTTTCTCCTGTCCGGGACAAAGGAGTTGCTCCCGCAGGTGAGCCTCATGGTCATTTGCATATGAAGGCCCTGAGCATACCCGTTAAAGGCTCTCTAGTGGCGAGCTTCTAGGTGTGCTTGAATGGGGTCCAAGGTCCTGACAACCTAGCCATTTTACCATCTCTCCTAAAACTGTCTCAATATCACAATGACACCATAGCAGGGAAAGAACTGGATCAGAGAAGTGATCAGAAGGTGTCACCCTCAAGGAATGTCCACACTGTAAGAGGAGAGGGCCACATAAACACAACCACAGATGTAATCTCCAAAATGCTAAGGTATAGAAGAGGGTGGCCTCTTTGGAGGGATAGTATCATGGAAAGTTCTGCTGAGGAGGGCACAGTTAAGCAGGGTTTGAGTGATGCTGTCAGGTAAGGATGTGGAAAAGGCCAAGAGACTGATCTGTGCAGAGACATAGATGCCTGAAACAACATGGCATGTGGGGAGGTGTAGGAATGATGGAATGCTAGGCTGGAGGAGGAAGGGAAGGCAGAGGGGTCAGGACTAGCAAGGAAGACCCATATTGGCATGTGATGGGGGTCTCATCTTCCATTCTAAGAAGTTGGTTTCATTTTATTTTTCATCAGGGAGTTTGGAGTTATTGACTTGTTATATAATAAGATCTGTGTGACTTAATCCATTTTTGAGTTTTCAAAGGGACAATTTCTGGAAAAAGTGATTGTAGCATAAAAGACTGATTTGAGGGCTAAAAGAATGAAAGGACTTGTCCAGTTAAAAACATACTGTACAGATTCAGGTTCAGTCTAACAAAATTGGAACCCAAGTAGTGGCAGTGGATTGAGGGCAGGACTCGGGGAGGAGAGTGAAGAATGACAAAGAATTGATCATAAGTTAAGCATGAGTGCTGAGTAGAGATAAAAGTCAAAGATGACCAGCTTAGCTTGATTCACAAACTTTGCCAGCACTCGCAGCCAGTTCTGTGCTGGAACTATGGTGTGTTGTATCCTGATCTTTGGAAGTATTAGGGCAGAGGTCCCATGACTCGGGGAAGTTTTGCATCCAGTATGACGAGGTCACTGTTTGGAGCCCTCAGGGAAGGATCCTTCAAATTGAATATGCAATGGAAGCTGTTAAGCAGGGTTCACCACAGTTGATCTGAAATAAAAAACCTATGCAGTGCTGGTTGCACTGAAGAGGGCACCATCAGAGCTTGCAGCTCACCAGAAAAAAATTCACCATGTTGACAACCATGTTGGTATCTCAGTAGCGGGGTACCATGTTGGTATCTCATAGCATCACTGCTGATGCTATGTAATTTTATGTGCCAGGAGTGTTTGGATTCCAGATTTGTATTTGACAGACCACTTCCTGTGTCTTGTCTTGTATCTCTAATTGGAAGCGAGACCCAGATACCAGCTCAACAGTATGGCCGGAGACCTTATGGTGTTGGGCTGCTTGTTGCTGGTTATGATGCTATGGGCCATCCTATTTTCCAAACCTGTCCATCTGCTAACTATTTTGATTGCAGAGCTATGTCCATTGGAGACTATTCTCAGTCAGCTCATACTTAACTTTGAGAGACACATGTCTGAGTTTATGGAGTGCAACTTAAATGAACTGGCTAAACGTGGTCCGCCTGCCTTACGAGAGACACTTCCTGCAGAGCAGGACCTAACTACAAAGAATGTTTCCATTGGAATTGTTGGTAAAGACTTGGAGTTTACAATGTGTGGTGGTGATGATGTGTCTCCATTCCTGGAAGGTCTTGAAGAAGGACCACAGAGAAAGGCACAGCCTGCACAACCTGCCAGTGACCTGCAGAAAAGGCTGACGAACCAAGGAGGATTAAGTGATAAACCTATCTGCATGTGTATTATTGAGTATTTGAGAATGCAGAAACACATACTGATGACAGTAATCTATACTTTGAACCAAGAGATGCAGTGGTGGAATGGTATGTTTTAGGAATCTGTCCAAATGTGAATTTTTTTTTCAAGTAACCTCCTTGAACCATATAATGGGGTACATTTTTCTTTGTGAAGGTGTATATAATCATTTTCTAGAAAGTACAGGTACACTAGTGTTTTTATATGAGGAAAAGAGTGTCTTGTGGTTTTTAAAGACAACCATGAGGGGCTGGAGCAGTGGTTCAGTGGTTACAGCGCTTGCCTGGCATGCGTGAGTACGTGGGTTCAAATTCCAGCACCACGTACACAACTATGGTCAGAGCAACGAAAGCCAAGTGAAAAACTAAATAAAATTGTTTCTCTCTCTCTTTCTTTCTCTCTGTCTCTCTGTCTGTCTCTCATTGTTCCCTCCCCCTCGCTTTTTTAAAAGACAACTGTGAAATAAAATTGTTTCACCTCCTGTGGGGAGGGGGGAGATGATCAGCTCAAATGCTACTTGTCTGCTCTGCCTCCATATTCTAACCTTCCCTTGCTTTGATCTTTCCGTGTATTACATATGGACCCCAAAGTAATATTCCTCTGTCACTCTCCACCAACGTTTCCAAATTCATTTCCTGTCGCTCTTTCTTGTTCATTGGGCTTTGCCACACCGGTCCCATCCAATCACACTTCTGTCTCAGGGCCTTTGCATTCGTCCTTTCCATGTGCTCTTCACCCTCATATCCTCGTGGCTGGCAATGACTTCTTTCAGGTTGATCCAAGTATCAAAAAGCCCTTTTATCCCAAAGAACTTCTCTAACCACTCGTGTCGTCCCACATCATCCTTTCATACCCTAACCCTGCTTCATTTCAAAGAGTGCTCAGGCTCCCTCTCCTCTCTGAAGAGGTCTGACTGTGCTGAGGTGACTCAAAATACCCCAAATATTAGTGGCTAAACAAGGCAAAAATGTCTTGCTCATGCCACATGTCCCCTGCAGATCAGCACGGGGCTCCACTCAGGTGGGTACCCCAGGTCGCTTGATGACCAGGCATGGTTCCCCCTGTGTGTTCATAATGATTGCCACCCTGCAGGGGGATGTGCAAGCTTGTGCACTGACTCTTAAGCTTCTGCCTTCAAGTGACGTTTGTAATTTCTTCTCCTAAGTCATTTTTTATAACAGGTCATGTTTCACTTCAAGAAGAGAAGGGAAGAGCGATGTCACCATGCACCCACTGGCAAGGAGCCAGCAATATGTGGTGAACAGTACAAAGGCAGTCTTATGACATTCATCATTATAAAATTATTTCTTTATTATCCCCATTTTCCAGAATATGAGCTGCATGGTAGCCATGTCTGTATTGCCTATTTTATAACATGCTTGGCATGCAGTGAGCACTTAATACATATTTGTTGAATGATGGAACACACATCGCAGCTCTTCCTCTAGGCTGAAACTCCTTGAGGCACACATGATGCTCATTTATCTTTGTATCTCCTTTCATTTCTGGACAATACCTTGGACCTATTAAACATTCATTAAATGTATTTCCCAATGAAAAGCAACCCGTGGCTTGAGACCACATCTCCCTGTATTTCAGAATTCAAAAATAAAATATTTTCTAGATTAGAGAATTCTGGAAACAATGAAATAGTGAAGGGAGAGAAAAAGAAAGAGGAACGGGGTAGAAACCTTTTGACTAAGTATGGTGTAGAACATGAGATCATGAGGGTTAATTCAGTCCAGACTTCTTAAATCAGTGCCTTCCTTTTGTTCTAAGCTACTCACCCCCTCCAGGCCTTCAGTGCACACTTTAACACTCTGGTCTCTGACTTTGGCTGGAAGTTTTTAAAATTCCAAAATGTACATGACTGAGTGCAGATCTAATCAGCAGTGAACTTCCATTTTTTAAAAATTGCTGTCCTGTCTATCAGTTAATTTTGAATTCATCAGTCAGTCAAGGGCACTCTGAGGGTTTGGCATTCCAGGAACAAGCATGAGTGGAAAGGCAAGCTACACAAATGACCCGGGGTACCTGAGGATGCAACTGAGGAAAAAAATGAGATATGAGATGGAGGCAACAGACTTGAACTCGGGCTATGACTTGCTGAGTCCTGGAAATTTGGTGTCAATCCTCTGAAACCTAGGATTAGCCAAGGAGCAAGTGTTCAGTCTTGCTGAGAAGTTGAGCATGCATGTGAATGCATCTGTCCTCGCTTCTAATTTATGAATAAAAGCATTGTAAATGAACTCACCGAGAAACATGTCTGGACCAAGGGTTTACCAAGATCTTTAAAAATGAAAACTCTGAATATTCCACCCTATCTTTACCTGCCCAGGAAAAAGATGGATGTAAGTGGTGAGCGCTGTACTTGCAGGATAGTTTGTTGGGTTTTGTTTTTGTTTTCATGTCCTAAGAGAGGGGAGTGGTAATGGGTTTAAGGTGCAAAGAGTAGTACTGATGGGAACTTGTGGCCTAGAAGTGACCTCCAAAGAAGATGCGGGTAAGGGGAATGGATCTGCATTTGGGCATGTAGGACTGATCATCTGGATGCCGTCCATGCGGTGTCTCTACAGTGGGAGGCTTCAGACACCTACCTAAGCAGGCTTCCTTAGCATGAGTTAGCATCTTGCAGACAAAGGCAGGATTTCTGAAAAGTGGAAATGCAGCTCGAAGGCGAGGTCCTCTGGCTGGAGTCTGTGGCTCAAGGCTGGCACCAGCTTCTACTTTGCATTGGAATGCTGGGGCTATCTGCCTGCTTCTCCTGCCCCTCCCTTGGGACCATGTGACCAGAAATAAATACTAATATATCATTGCAGTGTCAAAGTACATGCATGACCTCACTTAATCTTCAGAACAGCTTTGTGAGGCTATAAGCTTGTTGAGAGAGAGAGAGGGAAAGTGAGAAAGAGGGTCAATTTTATTTATTTATTTATTTATTTCTGTTATTGTTATTTGTTTTTCCAACACAGTTGTGTATGTGGTGCTGGGGTTTGAATTTGGGTCCTCCCATGTGCCAGGCACTCCAGCCACATAAGCTCATTTTCAACAGAGAACTTGCAAAAAAAGAAAGAAAGAAAAAGAAAGAAAGAAAAAAAGAGGCAGAGCTGATAAGTGAGTGAAAGGACGTTTATAATAGCTTGGCCTCAGCAGAAGCGTTATCCAAGAGACATTCATGCAAGCCACATGGGTAATTTCAAAATTTCCAGTACCACATTCAAAAGTTAAAAAACTAGGTGAAATTAATTTTAACAATATATTTTCTCTAAACTGCTATATTAAAATATTTAATTTTAGCATGGATTCAATTTGAAAATTTCTAATGAATACTTTAATTCTTTTTCATTTATTCTTCAAAATTTGGTAAGTAGTTTTTATGAGAAATGGATCTCAAGAGTCACACGTGATTAGTGGCTTCTGAATTGAACAACACCGGACTAGAATTCACTACTGAATATGCCTTGCAAATGCCCCAAATTGTGGGGGAGATTTGGAAGAGTGGGGAGGAACACCTGATGTCACCGCAAGAACACTGAAAGAGAAGGGCCTTTAGGGCCAAGTTACCACTAGCACATTTCAAAAAAATATATAGATTCCCAAGAGTTCCCCTTCATCACAGACACAACCCTGCACCAGCACACAACTTGGGTAAGCAGAGTGCTTGCTAGATTTTGGCCTTACCATCCTAGTACCATTATGCAGTGAACAACCTGTACATCCACCCTGGGTGGCCCAGCTTCCTCATCTTTCTTCAACAAACTCACATCATCTTCTAGTTCCCAGCAACTGAGATTCATCTGTAGGGAAATCTCTTCATCAAGTTTTTGCATCCTGAAAAGTAATTTTTTCCTTCTCTCAATATTTACATTCTTCTAAACATTTCTGATAGAGCAAATGCTTCCAATTTGAAAGGGGAAAGAGTGTCTCAACTGACTCCCTGATGGGGCAAATAGACTCTCACTAACAGGACACAGGACTCCTTCCAGAGGAAGCCCTTGTCCCTTAGCCCTGTCAGTTAAATAACTGTGTTTCCTTTTGGCTAGGGAGGGAGGGGGATACCTTAACCCACCACAGGAGTCTCCGCACCAGTCCTTGAGGTGAGCATGTTTTAGAGATGGGCCAGATGGAAAGAGCCCACACTCCATCTGTTTGTCATATAGTTGTGGCCATTGTCCAAATCTTGTAAAATCACCAGGAGGAAAAAAAATAAAAAAGAAAAAGAAAAAGAAAACCACCGTGCAGTGCATTTTGAAGGCGTTCACAATTCTTTGGACTATTTTGAAAGCATTGCCTATGCCCAGCATGTGGGTTCTATGTGCAGAGGGGCCACAGCGGCAGGGGGAGAGACACTTCCTTATCTTTCTAAATCTGAGTAGATCTGGGTTTGAACTTCTGCTCTATCTCTAATTAGCCAATTGGGGCTAGTTAATTCATCTCATTGCTCTTAGGTAACTAAAATCTACACCACAGGGTTGATGTGAGGATTAAAGGCAAATTTGTACAGAGTACTTAGCGTAGTGATCAGTACATACCAAGTTATTGATTAAAAAAACAGTTATTATTATCATTGGTGATAATAACTCATTAGTTTAATTTATTACCATTTTATTGTTCACAAGACTTCAATGCTGTGAACATTTCTAACAATGAGTTAATGGATTCCCAGCATCTCTCTGATTTGAGACCTTGCAAAATACTTCATCACTGTGCTTCCTGCAATAATATTCCAACAGTAATATTTTCACTGCAATTCAGCAAATATTCATGGAGTGTCTAGCTGATTTAAGATCCTGGACTGGATAAAGTCATGAAGATGTTTGCACCAGGATCCCTTACTCAAGGCATCTTCTGGCACGCATGGTGACTGTTACAGATTCCCATCACTAAGCTCCTGCAGAGCAGAACCCTGCCTTATTGCAACTCCAGCGCATCTGGCCTTGGGCCTGGCACACGGGAAAAGCTCGCAAAGATATTTCTGAACCAACAAAAGCAGTTGATTCTGAGTGCCAAGAAGAGAGTCCTGAATTAGTTTTGGGTCTTTTTCTCCGATACTTCTCTCTAGCTCGCTGTCCATCTGTTTCCCTGTCCTCACACATTTTATATCCAACTGTGCCAAACTCCTGCAATTCACAGAACATGACCCTCCAGCTTTGCACACGTTATTCCCATTCTTCCTTTGCCTGATGGGAAACGTATGATCTTCTCAGTGGAACCTTCCCTGTCCCTCCGGACAGAGTTAGTTCCTCTCTTCCTTGTGAATAAGACTGCTCAAATGTACAAGAGGCCCAGGCGAGAGCACAAATGGCCCACATACCACATGTCCAAAGGCATAAGCTGTAAATCAAGCTAACCAATGATTGGATTAAACAGGGTCAATCATCCTTCTTCCTTGTCAAATAGGTCATCATAACAGAATAAAAATATGATTAAATGCATTGTTTTAATCATCCATATAAAATTTGAATTAAAATCATTTAAATAAAACTGACTCACCCCTAAACTGCTCACACCAGTGGATTGTTGTTGGGGTGTCCGTGGTGGGTTGACTCCTCAGCAATAAGGAAATGCCAATGATCACTCTACAAAGCTAAAGTTGCTTCTACATGGCTCCCTCCATGCCTTTCCTCTAATTCATATTTGCCATAAATGTTTTGAAAAGTTAATTATATCTCATTGAAATTTTTCAAGTAAAACTTTTTGCAAATTTAGTGTTTGGTGTTCATGTGATTATCCATGTAAGGAATAATATGACATTTCACACATTAGTTAAATCTACTAATGTAAATGTGAGAGTATTGAGATTTATTAAAATGCTGCCCAGTGTTTTCTTCAGAAGCCACACACAACTGTTTTGAATAATGAGCTAATTGGTGAGCAGCTCCTAGGTTGCAAGTTGGATGTCAAGAGAAACAAGATCCCAGATGCTCAGCACTACTGAGAAACGATGACGTTTGTGCAAGAAGAGATGTGGCCAATTATATGTCTTTCTCTCTTTCCTGGGTGCTTCTACTGCCCAAGTCCTTTTCTCACTCAAAACAGCATTCTTCACAGGGTTGGCAAAGGCACAGTCTATACACCATCAGGACAATCAGAAGCTCCTTAATTCAAGGATATGGGGCAAGAGAGGTTTCCCTGGGGGCTTGAAGGATGTTAGTCTTGAGGGAGGATTCTTAAAAATTTTTATTTTTATTAGTGCATTATAGTTTTACATAATGTTGGGATTCATTATCACATATTCCTAAATGCACACAATTCAGCAATACAATTTATTCAATATCCCCCTCCCCATCTCTCTACCTCCCTCCTCCCATCCCCTGATCCCTTGCCTTTCTTCTGGGTCCTATATTGTTCCAAAAGAAACTAAATACAAAAACCTATGAAGAACATTTTATATATATATGGCTATAGTATATATACAGTGACATTTATAACTGCTTGGAATGTACCTTGCTTTAATCTCAGTTTCAACATTTCCCCTTCTCCTCCCTTCCTATCAATCTTTTTTATTCTTCAAAATATTTGACAATGGGATTAAACATTTACATTTTGGTACAGGTATGCAGCATAGCTTGTTCAAATATCATATGCAGTATCTTGCAACTGTATCTCATAAATATTAACATTTTGCATTTTTGTTCTATGGATGTAATACACAAGTTTGTTTACTTTATACCCTAGCCTGGGTTTAGGTCCAGCTTCCACAAATGAGAGACACCATTCGGCCCTTGACTCTCTGGGTTTGGCTAACTTCGCTCAGCATGGTTTCTTCCAATGCCATTCATTTACCTTCAATAGATGCAATATCATTGTTTCTAATAGCTGAGTAGAACTCCTTTGTATATATATACCAGAGCTTTTAGATATTTAGGGTTGCAAGACATGTGCAGGCACTGAGTCCAGACTCAAACTAACAGAGTTCATAAGATTTTTTTTAACAAAGCATGTGTGTGTGTGTGTGTGTGTGTGTGCGCGTGTTGTGACTTGCTGACATTATTCTTTACATGGGAACTTCCCCTTTCTATAGCATGAAACCTTGAAAGCATCTTGGACTACTTTGTTTCTCTCACATCCTGTATCAAACTTCTCTCCTAACCCTATTGGCATTAATTTAAAAAATGATTCTTAAACCGGATGTGTATTCAACTACCACCACTGCCACTGTAGCCCAAGCCGCTGTTACAGCTTATCTCTTGTTGCCGCGTTGTGTCTCCTCCTTTCCCCCACTCCCTGTTCCTCCTAAAGTCTAAAGCAGTTGGCAGTCATGCTCTTAAAATATAACCAAAATCATGCCAATTTGGTGCTCAAATCTCTTCAGTACCTTTGTGTCACGTTTGCAATAAATTCTGCAGTCTTTGCTGTGGCCTACAAGGCTATCCTTGGTTTTCTTCCTGTCTACCTTTCTTTCCTCTTCTTCTGCAGTTTGCTCCTGGCTTACTGTACTCCAGACCCACGGCTTTCCACCGCCCTTCACACCCCAGCACGAAGCTCTCCCCTCTGCCTGGAGATTCTACACAGGGCATCAATAGTTTGCTTCCCCATCTCCAAATCTTGTCATCCTCTGTTTCTTTTCTTTGCTATGTTTTCATTTAGGACATTTCATTTAAGACCTGATACACTATTACACATCTATTTGTTAAGGTTTTGCATCTGGCATGCTCCTTTTGGATTTGGTCCAAGTGTTCTAAGGGCCTCACTTACCCTCTGGCTCCATAGAGGGCTATCTCCACCCATCTCTGAACATCCAGGCTTGGCCATCCCTGGCCACAGTGACTGGTGTGGGGTTGGATGAATGAATCAAGTAAATATTCACCTAGAACTGTTACTGAAACATTTTGGAATTGAAGCTCTGATTTTGTTGCTAAATTGAAACTACCAGTCACCATTCCAACAGTCTACGTGAGAGACTACTTGAAAATAAAGGCAGCTGATAAAAAAAAATAGAGCTAAAGTAAGGAAAGGAAGATCCCCAATGCACAGTTTGAGCGCCAGGATTTTCAGTTAAATGAGCCAATGAATTCATTTTCCCCCCACTTAAGCCAGTTTGATTTAGAGCAACCAAAAAATTCTGCTGACTATAACTATAACGGTATTACATTACTTCTATATTTGCCTCAACATCACCTTACAAGGATGTATGTGTAAAACAGACCTTATTCGCAGGACTGGTGCCTCTAAGTAGAAATACCATTTGTTATAGTGGTAATATAACATATTAATATCATATTATTAATATAGCATATTATATAATAATGAATCATCTAAAGCTGTGTAGACTAAACACAATGTTTTCAACTCTCTAAAGAAAAACAACCCAATAGGTTGAGCAGTTCACATGCTTCCTTGTTGATATTCCACACCCAATCTCTCACCCCAGTCCTCAGGCAGATGCTTCTCTGAACAAGTGCCTCTTCCTTCTTCTTCTTCCTCCTCCTCCTCCTCTTCTTCTTCTTTCTCCTCCTCCTCTTCTTTTTCTCATTTTTCTCCTCCTCCTCCTCTTCCTTTTTTTTTAAGAGTCAGGGACAGTGAGAGAGAAAGAATCAATTTTTATTTATTTTCCCATCTGGCCTTCATTTCTCTGACATTCGTTTGTGTACATGGTGCTGGGGTTCAAACTCAGGTCCTTGCGCATGCTAGGCAAGCACTCACTTCCTTCTTGACCCCCTAGAGAGAAATCCAATCCACCTTTTGGGAAATCCTACCCATATACGCAGGGCTTATTTTTATTCCTGGGTACATCCCTCCTCCTTAGCACTACATTTCCCGAGTCTCAGTTATTTAGCCTAAAGTAATGTGCAAGAGGTGAGGGAGGGAGGTGGAGGCAGAGGGCTCCACAGGGCTATTTGAGGTGACTTATGGCATCCCAAGTGCCAGCATGGCCACGGGAGCTCCGAATCCAGACTCCTTGGCAGGTCTCCTGACTAGGGTGATCTGCAGAGTCCTGCCAGCAAGTTTTCTTCTTATCTGACAATGAACTGGTGCATCACACGGAAGCACTAGCAGTCCTCACAGTCAATGTCCTCTCAACTTGTAAGAAAGAAATGTTTTTCTATGAATACGTCATTGGAGAGGCGTTAGCTTTATCTTCATCCTACCTGGAAACTTTATCAGAAAGGGTCTTCTCTTAGGCATGATGGAAAAATGAAAAAATCTTAGTAATGTGGTCTAATACATAAGAGGCAACTAAACCTTCAGCGCAGGACCATCTCCAGTATCCTGGTGTGGAGAGGACAGATGTGGAGTTGTCTATGGAGGGGATAGATTCATTCTTTAGTTACAATCCTTCCCCTCTCCTGGGCCTGAGGTTCCTTGAAAACTCAGACTTTCACCTGGGTAGGTCATCAATAAACAGATGCTGCATTAGTAGATGAAACTGTATGTGTGGCTACATTGCTCCTGAGTTTGGTAATGGATTTGGTTCTTATACGTTCCTAAACAGAAATGGGTTTGGACTCTTTGTTTTGGGGTGAGATCTTGCCTTTTCGGAAAATTGTCAGTTAAGGTAAAAAATATTGTCTATGAAGGAAAATTAGATGGTAAAGTACCCATTAAAATAGAATTGGTTGCTATACTGGCCAGAAGAGGGCAGAGTCCCTGTGGAAATGTGACATGGGACAGATTTGGATGTTATGGGAAGGTTACAGAGCATGTGACACTGCCTACAGAAGGTAGCATTAAGTACAGTTACAGTCTGGTGAGAGACAGGAGAAATAACCTCCAGAAGGCAACAGAACAAGAGACTTCATTAAAATTTGTTACTTCATCAAAATTCATCACTCATTTATTAATCTAGTCCTTCATCCAACTGAGCACCTACTGCGTGTCTGGCACTGTGTTTGGGACTAAATATACAGAAATGAATCCAATATATGTAGTATCTGCCGCAGAGAGCTTTTAGGCCAGTAAGGGTTACAGAAATTAAGCAAATATGTGCAAATAAAATTACAGATTTTGATAAGAACTACAGAAGCAAATAACAGAATGGTATAGGAATTACTTTAAGTCAGGGGAGATTTCTCCAAAGAGTGAAAACTGAAAGGGGAAGTAGGATGTGGAAAGTTTGGGGAAACATGTTCCCAGCAGGAGTAGTTTGCAGAAAGATCCTTAGGTCAGAAGGAGGTTGGAACGTTCAGGGATTTAAACAAGGTAGTTGCACAGTGTCAAGGGGGTAGTGACAAGAGTAGATCTGGAGAGAGGGGAAGGACTCTGGCTGCAGTGTGGAAAATCAATTGAAGGGAAGCACTTGGGGAAATGAATATTAGTTGGGAAGCTGCTGCTTCCTGTAGCCCAGGAAAGAGGACCAAAGCTGGGGTAAGGATGCTGACAGCAGGTGGAGAGAACTGGAGAGAGTGTGAGGTCTATTCTAATACAGTCTGAGATCTGGCAATTGGGTGTCAAAGAAAGAAGTCAAATGGCTTTTAACTCATTTCTTTCATGAGCAGCTGGGGAAGTTCAGGGAAAGGTAGGCTAGGAACGTGAGTATGGGAGAGGGGAATAGGAAACCAGGACGTCAGCATTGGACGCATGAAGTTTGAGATCCCTGTGAAATAGCCAATGGCAATATTCTGGGATGGAGCTCTGAAACAAGGGCCAAGTGAAACATGCAACTTGTGAATCTTCTACATGGACAAATAGCACCTAAAACTATGAGTGTGGATTAAATTAAGTTGCCAAGACAGGGAGAAGACAGAAGTATAAACTGTCTCATGACTGAAAAATTATAATAAAGGCGAGGATCACCAACATTTAATATTCAGGTTTTTGAGGGATGATGGGAAGAAAGACCTTTCAGAAAAGAGTTCAGTGAGCAGTCATGTAGTCCTCTTGTGAGGTATATTAAGTATGTATTAGTTTCCTTTTGCCGCTGTAACAAATTACCATAAACTCAGTGGCTTAAAACTGTAAATGTGTAAATGTGTTCTCTTAAATTCTTGGAGGGCAGAAATCCACTAGGTTAAGATCCTGAGTCAGTAGGGTCATGTTCCTTCTGAGGTTCTAGATGAGAATATGTGTTCTTGTCTTTCTGACTTCTAGAAGTTACTGTGTTTGTTAGCTTGTGGCATGCTTGCATACTTAACCTCTTATACTGTATCATTCTGACCCTGACACTCCTGTCTCCCTCTTTCATTTCCCAAGATCCCTTGTGATTACTCTGTGCCCACCAGAACAATCCAGAATGACCGTCCCATCTCAGGGTCTGCTGACTAGCAACCTTAGTTCCATCTGCAGCATTAATTCCCCCTTGGTAGATAATGTAACGTGCTCACAGGTTCTATAGATTACAACATGGGCATCTTTATTTTGCCTAGCATACTTTACAAATGATTGTTTACTCTCCTTTGAAAGAGTTTGAAGAGTGCAAACTACTCCTTAAGACCTAGAAGAAAGTCCTTTCTGATAGTTCAAAAGGGTGGCACCTCCCCAAAAGGTGATTTATTTGTCTGTGTACAATGTACACTCATATGTATATTTAAGCTACATACCCAATTGCATAAGGAAGAAAAACACTTAGTAAAATTATTAGTTAGGGGTTTGTTTACAGTTCCCTTGTCAATTAGAATAGCTATTTCTTTGAATAGGAAACCTTAGGGTACTGTTATCATGAATACTAGATACCTCTTAGTAAAACATACTGACACTTTGAAGCTATTAGAATGGCTTTTTAAAAAATAGCAAAAGCAAAGCCCCTAACAATACAGATACTCACAGGAATTAAGGCAACTAGAACTCTTACACATTGCTGGGAAAAACACGAATGGCCTGCCACTCTGGAACACTGACACATCTTTAGAAGATTAAACACTGAGCAGTCCTATTGCTACTCCTAGGTATTGTCCCAAGAAAAATGAAACTTTGTGTTCACACTAAAACCCTAAGCAAGTGTTTAAGTGGCTCCGTTTGTAATCAACCTGAACTGGAAAAACACCCAGATATCCCTTACCTAGGGGATATTTATACAAAAGGTGGTTCAAGGAATAAAACAGGAATGCACCAGAAATGAGTGCACCAATGTGGAGGAATTTCTAATATACCACTAAGAAAAGGAATCCAAACCCCAAAGGGGCAGAAAATAAATAGATCAGTGGTTGCCAATGACTGGGGATAGGGGAAGGTGTTGCCTGCACAGTGAGGCATTTTTCAGGATGATGGAACTATTCTTGATTGGGGCGATGACCACAGTAGGTATTTGTCAAAAGTCATAAAACTGAACACTAGAAAAGATAAAGTTTTACTTTATGTAAATTATGCATTAGTTTTCTGAAATAAAAAAGTGTACAAATTCTATGTGTATTTTAGTTCCCAGAAAATTTTCATACTAGGTCTATATTTCTATCTACTATCTTAAGGGATAGATAGGTGAATCTGTGTCCTCATTAAGCGAGGAGAGGAAAGATCTTCTATGAGAGGTCTCTAAGTTGCGTCTTGCAGAAGCACACTTTAGCAAGAATGATAAGCCAGGAAGTCAGGAAATCAGGATTCCAATATCAGTCACTATTGAGTTTTGTGATTTGAGATAAAACACTAAAGCTTTCCGAGACACAGTTGTCTTATTCTAAAGAGGGAATGAACCTGATCAAACCGTCCTCATGGAGGGTGGTGAATATCAGAAGCCAAAGGACAAATGTATATTGAAGTGCTTGTTAAAATTAAGAGTTCTCCCTACCACAAAGGATGATTCCTTTTCTAATTTTAATAATGTTCAGTTTTGTGATCCTTGTCTCTGCTTGGCGGTGAGGTGAATGCTATGTGTGCAGTGACTTGTAATCGTCACAGGAATCATCCTTGACCTGTACTGTTATTACTGCAACCCTAATTTAGAGATGGAAGTGGAGGTCTTCAGAGGTTATGCAGATGTCCTAAAGTTATCTTGCTAACAAGAGGTAAAGTGGAGACAGAATTCAGTGCTGTCTGCTCCTGGGCCCATGGCCTTATTCATCCCTCCATTCTCTCTCTCTCTCTCTTTTTTTTTTTTTTTTTGTATTTTTTATTTGCTCAACGTAATCTTGCATAGTGGAGGGAATTGTTGTTATAGATTCATGTGTACATGAGTATTGATACATTAAGTTAAGGCAGATTCTAGTCTAGGATCTCCCCCTGATTCACCCTCCCTGATCTCATGTCTCATCTGTAATACCCCCAGGCTATAATTGGAAATGAGCATATACATGTATATTAATTTTTCAAATTTCTGAGTTTCTCTGCTTGTCTGTATATAATTAGGCTTCTCATGGGAGTTGAGTGTTCCCAGTTGCATTGATAATCCCCCTTATCCTTCCTTTCCTTCTCTGCCTCCCTTCCTTCTCTCCTACCTTCATAGTTATAGTTCCCCCAGTTTATGTGAAATTTTAACTATGGTGAGTTTATTACTTAAACTTAGCTAACTTTCATTTTGTCTTAGGTTATACTCTAGCTTCCACATATGAGAGAAAAGATGACCCTTAAGTCTCTGTATTTGGGATATTTCACTCAGCATGTTTTCCATTTCCATCCATTTAGCTGCAAATGCTATGTTATCATTTTGTCTAATAGCAGAATAGAATTCCATTATATATATATACCACAGTTTTTAATCCATTCATCCACTGAGGGGAATCTGGGTTGGTCCCATAGTTTAGTTAGTGAAAATTGAGCTGCTATAAACGTTGATGTAGCTGTGTGTCTCTGTAGTATGCCAATTCTAGCTCTTATCATTTCTTCATTCTTTTTTTTTAAGAGCGAGGGACAGTGAGAGAAAGAGAGAGAGAGAATCAATTTTCTTTAATTTTGCATGTGGCTTTCATTGCTCCAAGACTTCATTATGTATGTGGTGCTGGGGTTTGAACTTGTGTATTCACGTATGCCAGGCAAGTACCGTAACTGCTAAGCCACCGCTCCAGCCCCATTCCTCCATTCTTGCTTATCTGAGAGATATTTTCAATTTAGAGACAATTTGTCCAAGTTGCACTATGATATCTATTTACAGAGAGTTATATTGCATATAGATGTAGATATATATGCATAGGATATATTAGAACAGCAAATTATCTAACTGTTCACCAAAGTTTTTGATCAATGCACATTTAAAAAGCTAAAAATAAAATTAGCATTTTTTATTACTTGGCTAATATAAATATTACTTAGGGACAAATAAGGGTTTATTTATTTATCCAAAAATATTGTATATATAAAAAAGATAAATTTTTCTAGTATCTTGCTTTCTTTAATGACTTAATGCACTTTCTTAAAGTAAACACTTATTCATTCTTAATCCCCCCCTTTTTTTAAAGAGAGGGGGAGAGAGAGAGACAGAGAAAGAGAGAGGTAAACAATCAAAATTATTATTCCAACTTCCAAGAGAACATTTTATTATGTTTTTTTTTTTAAGAGAGAAGGACAGTGAGATAGAGAGAATCACTTTTTATTGAGTTTTTCACATGGCTTTTGTTGCTCTGACACATAGTTGTGTATGTGGGTGCTGGGGTTTGAACCCATGTATTTGTGCATGCTGGGCAAGTACATTAACAACCCCTCTTAATCCCCTTTTAAAGAAAGGATTGAGGCTATAAATTACACTATTAGGAATTAGAGCTATTTTAGATTACCCCATACATTCTAGTATGTAATACTTTAGATTACCCCATACATTCTAGTATGTAATACTTTGATGGTTGTTTAGATCTAAACATTTTGAAATTTTTAATGTTATTTCCTCTTTAAGTCACGAATTGTTTGGAGGTGCAGTTAAATTAAAATATGAATCAAAATGCTTCCCCCTTTGTATATTGTTATTGTTAGTGTCTATGGATAATGTGACTTTTAAAATGCAATCTATATGGTATCAAATTTTTGAATAATTTTGAGCTGTCCTTTGTGACCTGGTATGTGGTCAATCTTGGTGAGTGTTTTATGTGTGCTTGAATAGAATATGTATTTTTTTATTTCGAGAGTACAAACCTTATGTAGCTATAATCTATACATAAAATGCTTGAGATGAGCATAGAAAAGTTTACATGTGCTTACAAATGTAAATATATGTGATAGAAATTCTAATAATCAATGAATGCTTTTTAAAATTGTAGATGGATATCCACTTATAGACAGAAGATAGACCAATGTGTTATTAATTTTTTCTTTTTCAGACCCCATTAGACTCAACATAAAGACACACAAAAATGTATAGATTCATGAAGACAAAAAGAATGGGATAGAAACTCAAAACAGATAAGAAATTTCCGCACATTTCTGGAATTCAGATTTGGCAGATTTAGGAGAGCAGAGAAAACACTTCTTTGCACACACAGGGAGATAAAGGCAAAAGAAATCAGATTCACCAGGAGAAATAATCCCAGAAAGACAGGTGCCATAGTGGGTGTAATTTAGGTTCAGATCTACAAACAGATTATATGTATCAGTTGATGCCATCCATTTCTGGAGGCATAAAATGTCAAAGGCCTGCTTTCTGTCCCAAACCTGAGGTCCAGGGGTGATTTGAAAGGAGACCTGAAAAGTCTCCTCACATACCTTTTGCACAAAGAGTTCTCCCAGAGAACAGAATAAAATGATAAAGATACAAAAAGATATGAAAGAAAATTTTAGCACCCCAGAGTATTAAACTAACAGGGTGAACATCTGAGTAGTAGAGTATCCAAAAAGATAGAGGAAGAACTTGAAAGTGAAGAAATTACTAAAGAAAGAACAAGGCCAGGCATGGTGGCACATTAATGTAATCCCCAGAGGCTGAGGCAGGAGAACACAAGTTGGAGGCCAGCCTCAGCAACTTAGTGAGGCCCTAAGCAACTTAAGCTGGGTCAAATGCCAACTTTTCAGTGAGGTGTTCCCTGGCCCCTAAGCCACAGCCCCCTCTGCTGGTGCTCCTTGTCCTCCTTCCCTACTTAATTTTTCTCCTTTGAACATATAGCCATCTTCCCTGCTATGGAATTTGCTTGTTTAACATCTCTCTTCCCCACTATGATGTGAGCTCCTCGCTGGCCGGAGTGTTTGTCAGTTTTGTTCCCTGTGTCCCCTGTGTGCTCAGCTTGTGCTTGGTGCTATAGATGTTGATTTGTTGAATGAACGGCTCAGTGAAGGAAGCAAGACGTCTCAACCCTCATCTGCCATGGAAAGACGTCAATCGATGATGCCTCAGGTGAGTTAGCCAACAAAAGGTACAAGTGCGGAATTCAGAAATGCGGAGGCGACCACAGATGGAATGGCTGAAGGGTTCAAGACCGTCGGTTGTGTCAGAAGAGTAGAACGGGAGTGTAGGCGGCCCAGCAAATCACTGTTGTTTTTCATTGCGAGATTTTGCTACCCATTTGCTTTTTTTATTTTGTTTTTCACCATGTTTATATTGTTGATTTGAAGATCATGTGCATGTCTTACAAAACATTTTGTATTTATTTACTGTAACTATGGCATATCAACAACAATAATTAGCTAACATTTATTGAGCACTTATTATGTGCCAGGCATTGTGCTAAGCTTTATATGGATTATTGAAGACTGTAGTACATATCTGTTGATATTTTGCATTAATTGAAAACATCTGGACTTAATCTACACATAGAAAAACTCAATTCAAAAATATAAACATTTAGTGACATAAGCCCGATTGAATAAATTCTGCTCATCAGTCCTTGGAATAGATAGGAATTTGACATGCTCCTTGGTGTCCTTAAAAATGCAAGAAAGACACATTATTCACTAGGACATTCTTGTAGAACTGTAAAAGCACTTGTCAACAGGATTTATTGCAACAAGAACTGTAGACAGTGAAGGAAAAATTCTGTTTATACTCTTTTGGAAACATCTGTTGATGTCGTCTGCTTGCCCTCTCTCATCCTGCTTTTCTGTATTTCTCTTGCAGTCTGTTCATCTGGAGTGTAACTGACCTTTGTTTTAGGAAACTCATGAGGTTTGCACAGTGTGAAATGGCTTCTGACGGTCATTTTTGAGCCTCCGCTCTGCTTCACTTCACCTTGTCTGTGCCACAGCAACCCTGGCGCCTGTCAGTTGTTCAGGAACAAACTGAGACAGTGACCATGCATATCATTCTGCAGGTAGCACAGTGGTGTGATTTAAATATCGAGAGTTATGTAAAAAATCCTTTTAGCACAATTCTTCTGTGTGAATGCCTCTGGTGTGTAGACCGTACCAGGATCTGCTGGCAACACCCTCACCTCCCCTTTACCTTTTTGCTTGAGTAGACTCTGCTCATCTCTCATGCTTCAGTGTAGATGCGCTCCACTCTTTCCAGAAATGACACCCCCTAAGTGAAGATCCTGCACTTACTGAAGTTCCTGGTGCGTTGTTCTGGAGCCTCATTTTATGTACTCTGCTTACTCACTCTCATTTTTTTTTCAGTTTTCTCCTGCCAGACTTCATGCTCTGTGGGCACTGAGACTGGAAAGTTGTTTTGCTACCCACACAACATAGCATATTGCCTGGTACGTAGTAATGCTCAGTAAACATTTGCGGAATGAATGAATAAACAAATGAAAGCCACTGTCACCATATACAGCTCCACTCTAGCTTGTATACACTGAGGACATGTGAGACATAGCAACCAAAATAACCACACAGCTACGCTTGGCAATCGTCAAAGCAAAGGCTAATGAGAATACACTTTAATACAGCCATTATGGAAAACAGTATGAAGATTCCTCAAAAAAATAGAAAGAGATGTGCCATATGACCCAGTAATTCCACTACTGGGTATTGAATGGAAATAAAATATTGAATAGGCTTCTGTACATGTTTACTATAGCACTATTCACAATAGCCAAGATCAGGAGTCAATTGGGTGTCCATCAACAGATGAAGAGATAAGGAAAATGTATGCATATACAACAGAATATTATTCAGCCATAAAAGACACGAAATTCTGTCATTTGCAGCATCATGGATGGAACCGGAGGATGTAATATTAAGTGAAATAAGTCAGGCACATAAAGACAAATGCCACACACTCACATTTATATGCGGAAGCTAAAGGGTTGATTTCAAAAGAATACAGAATAGAATGTGGTGACCAGAGTATGAGAAGGGTGTGGGGGGAATGGTTAATGGGTACAGAAATATAGTTGGATGGGAAGAAGAAATTTGAATGTTCTATAGCACAATAGGATAAATATGTTGACAACAATTATTTTGAATATTTCAAAATACTAGCAGAGAGGATTTTTAGATCTTCCCACAACAAAGAAATTATACATTCTTGAGACAGAAGATATGCCAATTACCCTGATCTGATCATTACACATTGTAGAGGTGTATTAAAATGTCACACTGTACCCTATAAATATGTACAATTATTATGTCAAGTAAAAAAAATAGTGTGCACCAGAAAAATAGGATAATAAATTTAAAAGTATTGGCCTAAACTAGAAGTTAGGGGTAAAAGAGATAGAAGGCTATGCATATTTCCTGTGTTCCATAGGAAATGACTACTAAGTCCTTTTCCTCCAGCAATTTCCTAAGTAAATTGAGAACGCACCATATAATTTTATAGCCCCACAAAGAAGAAAGTAAAATGCTTCTTTCAAAATGGTTTGTATCACATGCTATAACCCAGTCTCTTATTTATGGCTTGAAAACTAGGTGAGGGAAGTTGTTTCAGTTCCTTGTTTCTTCAGAGCCTTTGAATAACAAAGACCACATTGAAAACTTAACTTGTGCTATCACTGGTGAGATCAGGTTCTGGATTATGTGAAGCGAAAATGTTTTTACTACAGTTCCCTCCCGCTCCTGTCATCCAACCCCCCAGCTGGGGCACGAGACACCATGGAAGCATCATGGTTTCTTCATGCTTTTTCTATTCCTCTTCATTGGACCAGAGCTAATTTGCACTGAATACCCTCACAAATGATATGAAAAACTTAAAAGAAAACTTTAAAGGTGGGTTTAAAATTTTAATCTGATGCTAGTTGAAAGATGATTGCTTGAGGAGGTATGATTGTCTACAATTATTGGGAAATTAGGCAAGACTTTAGATTTTAGTTCAAGTTATGCGGTGGGCTAAGGCATAACATATCAAAGAGAATGTGATTCCTTGGAACAGCCTCATGGACATACAAATGAATAGTAAAAAGAAATAGAGAATTATTCTACTTTGATGGTTTATGTGTTTTATGTATGAAGCTAGATTTTCAGTTTATATAACTCTGAGGGAAAATGGATAAATCAGGATGCTATTAAAAATAATTGTGGGAGGATTTTCAATGACTTATGTAAGATTAGACTCTGGCTCAATGTCTGTTTTCATATGGCAATCGTTCCTTTTGTAAGAAAAGCACTTCTTTAAGAAGTACTTAAAGTAAAATGCATCTCTCATTCAAATGATGTTCCAGAGACATTAAAAGTTGGAACCATCTCAGTCACAAATCTATATTATATTATGTTATTCCCTACAACCAGAAAAATATCCACATTATCTTACATTTACCCATGTGCCATAATACATCATGTGTCATTTACTTTATTTACTAAAAGTACTTTCTTTATAACCTCTGGCTAGAATTTATAACAATTATTATTTTTATGTTCAATTATCAATGAGCATTTTTATATTACCTTAATGTAAGAAAGCATATATCTACTGCATATATTTAACTTAAAGTGATATAATACATATACAATGTGCATATGCATGTGTACATGTATAAGTACATATGCACGTAGAGAGATATATACACATGCACAAATAACTCCAGTGACTGAAATAAATGTGTTCTCTCATGAAATTCCACTGCTGCAGTGGGATTGCTATTGTGTTATTTGTTGGTTTCAAACTGTGGTAGGATCAGTTATCAGTTCAGGAAGTTCTTTGTTTTTCTAAGCTGGAAGCTGAGCACACGTGAGCTATGGCGGAGACAAGAGTTCCCTCCACCCAGGGCTATTTCCTCTACGGGCGCTTAGTCCAAATTCTCACCACTGAGTACTGGTTCCTTTGTGTTTGAGCTTTTTAGACAGCTTGTTATCACAGAATCCTAGAATTTTAAGCCTGGAAAGGATATTAAAGATCTGATCCAAACACCATGGTCAGTGTGTGGATGGGGAGACTGAAACGCAGAGCTTGGTCCACAGAGCTGAGGGGTGCAGAACTCTGATAAAGACCTTCTGAGCGTCACCTCTGCTGTCTTCACTACATTCATGCATTTCATTCTTTAGTTTAGGGGCTAATCAGGATTCTTCTGGGTGAAAGTGAGAGAAACCCAACTCTGACAAATTTCAAGAAAAGAACAAACTTCATTATCATATGAAACCAAAAACCTTCAGGCACAACAGGATCTAGAGGCTCCAGTAATCTCTTCCACACTGGGTCTGTCTCCAGATCTCATCTCTGCTTTCCTCTGTGCTGAATTCATTTAGAAAGTTTACCCCGCATGGTGACAACATGCCTTCCTTCTCTCCTCCCTTCCATCTGAGGTTTCGGGCATGTATCCCATTAGCTTAGATTTTACCACTCTCCTAGGAGCCCCAGAAGAGCAATGACATTAAATCTCACTGACTTGCTCCTTCAGAGGGTCAAATAAAGAAACTGGTTTGGTCTGACGAAGTTATGTACTGTCCCTTGCCACCAGGGAGTGGATCCACCCACAGCTGAACCTCAAAAGCTGAGAGTGAAGGAAAGAAATTAAACAGACAAAAATCACAGTTACCAGAGGTCAAATAAAAATAAAGTAGATGCTGAGCAGTTCAAAGCTACTACTGTCTGCTTCATATGCACACTGGATTGGAGAGACTGAGCCTCATATGCACACTGGATTGGAGAGACTGAGCCAGGTGTTTGTCTATGGAGCTAATATTTGTCAATAGATTTGTCTATCAGGATGAACATGCCGGCAGAAGTTGAACTCACAGAAATGGATCAGAGGAGAGGTTATAGTAGATATATTGAGGAAGCCATTGGGAGGCAACAGAGAGTGGTTTGGGGTGCAGAGTCCTGCATACAGAAGGGAAAGTGAGGCCCAAGCAAAGGTCAGTAGGGTGCCAGAGGACAGGAGGATCTGGGGAAAAGCCACGGGAGAGACTGCTGGAAAGAATTTATCCACTTGGTCCAGTGGAAACCAGGTATGGTTCATTCATTCATTCAAGCAACTTTGCTAACATAGTCAGCTATTATTCCATGTGCTGAGAACACAAAGGTGACAAGATAGATCTGCCTTATGACCCATGGGGATACATTCACATAATTGACTAAAGGCAAATGCAATAGTTGTTACCAGGGAGAAATGCGGGGAGTTATAACAAACCAGGCATTGGAGGAGCTGAGTATACGGACGGGAAGTTGTGGGGAGCGTGAATGGCTGAGAAGTCACCCTAGAGAGAGACCTTCAAATTGGGACCTGAAGAGTGAGGAAGAAGTTTGCCAAGGGGAAGAGGGGCCAGAGGAAGGTAGAGAATTCCAGGCAGGGGATACTAGAGCCTGCGAGAAATTGTCCAAGTTTGTAGTGAAGAGGGTGGTGCATACCATACCTTCCTAGGCAGTCCAGTGAGTACCAGTAAGGAAGACTGGCAGAGCTCCAACTGGGAAAGGAAGCATGGACCAGAACACATCAGACCTTCTGGGCCACAGGAACTGTTTTGAATTTTACTGAGAGCATTAAATTTGTAATCCAAGTTGTGTTGTTAGAAAGATGAGACTTGGGCTGGAGCCATGGATTAGTGGTTCAGCTTGCCTGGCATGTGCGAGGATGCGAGTTCAAGTTTGTACTCCAGGACCACGTGCACAATAAAGTGTCTGAGCAATGAAAGCCAAATGAAAAACTAAGTAAAATCGATTCTCTCTCTCTCTCTCTATCTTACTGACCCTCTTCAAAAAAAAGAGACTTGGTCTTTCTCACTTTCCTGCTATCTCATTGACTGCTCTTGATTGATGGCTGTGTAGCACCTAAGGCAGGAAGTTGGTGGCTGCAAAGAAGATGAAAAAGTCTCTGGAGCTGATCAATTCTAAGCTTCAGCTTGATATGAAAAACGAAGGTCTGCACCAGCATACAAGTAGACTCTGAAGATGATCAGACCAAGTAAAGTGAAATTGGCAAGAAATGCCCAGCTTCAGGGAAATCTGTAAGTTCTATGCTGTGTTGACTCAAACCAGTGTCCGTCACTGCAGTGGTAATAATAAAGAATTGGGCACAGCATGCAGAAAAATACTACAGAGCATGCACCGCTGGCTATCATTGATCAGAAAAACCTTCCAGAGCTTGTGGAAAAGATAAAGGAAGGAAGGAAAGAAAGAAAGAATGAGAAAAAGAGAGAGAAAAAAGGAAATGATGTGGCTTAGGGAAAGAATTGAAGAGGGGGTAAGACTACAGAGACAGGGCGAACAGAGAGTAATGATGGTTTGGATTGTAGTAGTGGCAGTGGAGACAGAGAAAATAGACACAGTAAAGGGGTATTTGAAAATCATATTTGTAAATTTGAATCTTCTGCAACTGTTGGACAGGCAATACAATATATCTTGTGGATTTGTATAAGCAACTCATTTTCATTAGCTGGTTAAATTGTAGGTTTTATTTTTCATGACAGCGTTAAATCGGCTGGGGATTCAGCTAAACATCATTGTTTTATGGCTATACGTATCCCATTGTAATAAATAATGGCCACATATTGACCTGTTTGGTGCTTGATTTAATAGACAAGGCCACAGGGAGCTTTGTTGAGCTTACAGAATTGGGGACTAAAGATGAAGGAATCAGACTCTAAACTCTAGTGGTCCTTCAGAATGTTCTGAGCTCTGCAGCCTACTTGCTAGCTGCAGTTTAGATCATCCTTAAATCTGTTAAGAGCTTATATTCTCTAATGGCTATAAGCTTGGATGGTTAAATGGGATGACCAGCCAGAGCTGGGGGCTCTGAAATGCAATGATAGAATTCCAACTGATGGAGCCTAATATCACAGAGGATGGGTGTTATTGCTATTTCCGTGGTCCTCTGGAAAACCAATTTAGAAAAATTTGAGTTTAGGCTGGAAAGCTAGGATTGAATATGTTAGAGATACATACCAAAGAGAAGGTTCATACTGTTCAGCACTTGTACACGATGCTCTCTAGATGTATGTTAGCTTAGAGGAGACCCACCCATGGTACACTATGGCTCTACCATTTGCTAGCTCTGTCTCCCAAAGTCAGTCACTTATATTCTCACTTAACATTTCTATAAAATAAATGCAATGATAATAAATAATACCTATATTATGAAAGAAATACAAATGATACCCAAAGATGAAAAAAAAAAAGAAATTTGTGAAAGGAGTTTGTAAATAAAAAACAAAATGAAAAATGAATTGTAACTATTTGTTTCAGTCAAGGTTGGCTGAATTGTGCTGTGGTATGTTAGTCAGCTTTCCATTGATGTGACATAATACCTGAGAAAAACAGCTTAAAGGAGGAAAGGTTTATTTTGGCTCATGGTTTTGGAGTTTCTGTCCATGGTCACTTGGCCCCATTGATATGGACCTGAGATAAGGCTGAATATCATGGGAGAAAGCATACGGTGGAGTAAAGCTGCTCACTTCTTGGTGGTCAAGAAGGAGAGAGAGAGAGAGAAGGGAGAGTGCACAAGGAAGGGGCTGGGGGCATGGTTCCTTCAAGGATGAAGCCTTTGTCATCTATTTCCTCTAAACAGGCCCCACCTCTTGAACTTTCCACCACCTCCCAATAATGCTATTTAATTAGGAATCCACCAATGGATTAAGCCAGTGATGAGGTATGAACCTTTCTGATCCAAATACTTTCCAAAAAAAGCCCCACCTCTAAACATTACTACATTGGGGACCAAGCCTTCAACATATATGCCTTTGGGGAATGTTTCCAATCCAAACCATTACCTGGTAATAAATAGCCAAATCTCAATGCCTTACAATGAAGTTATTTCTTGGCCCTGTGAAGTCCACTGTCAGGTGTCTTCCGTTCCTCCATGTGGTATTATGGAAGCTTGCACATATTCATCTCACCTTATCTTCAACTTATTCAGTAAGGCCTGCTGGCTGTGCCATTGTCACTGACAGTAGGCATCTTTTCTCCCTTCTGTGCCCACTTTCCCTTCTTCCACAGCACACTTGGGTTGCTCTTTGGGACATAACCCATTTCACACGAGGCTGGCCTTCCCTGTTTATTTCCCCCTCACTTACCGAGGTCCACCCTGGACTGGCTCTGAGGAAAGACATGTGACCCACAGTCAGTACTTTCTTTCTCTTGGTCAAAGTGATTGGCATAATCAGAGAGGACGATATTATGGCTTTTGAAATCAAATGGATGGAGATGGACAGAATTATGCTTAGTGAAGTCTCCCAAGCTCAGAGACTTAAGAGCCGAATGGTTTCCCTCATCTGTTGATATGAGAATTTATGTTGAACCAGTAGGACAGACGGCTGACCTAACAAAACCTCAATTTGAATGACTTTCAGTGCAACAAGGGGAAAGCTCCCTAGGTAACTTGGAGGTGTAGGGAAGGAGTTGGGGAGCGGGGAGGGTATATGAAGAACTCATAGGAGTCTGGTGATTGGGAAGATGGGGGAACCATCCCAGAAGCCGATGTTATTCCTACACTAGATACCCATTTAACACATGAGTTCTTCTGGGGGAAATTGCAAAAGATGAAACCCACAGTAGTTTATCTATGCGTTGGCATCACCCCTGGTTAACAAAGTTTATACACATTGATTGCTACTGTTTTGACAATGTTTCCCCCTCATCTGTATCCTGTATCGCTATATACTTCTAATAAATGTGAAAAAAATTAAAAAAAATTGATTGGCATAACGATAAGCTGAGATCTAAGTTGGCAGAACCATATTGAACCCCATGATTTTTTTTTTGAAATTCTGAAACAAAACAAAGCAAACATTTTCATGCAGAATTTTCTAGACCAAGAGGATGTTGGTCTGGGGCCTCTAGTAGTTACTTGTTACAAGAGGAGAATCTATCTGGGAATGAAGCCAAAACAGAAAAAAGCTGAAATGTGGCTTCTACAAAGTTAGACCCCAGCCACATTCGAGGGTCCTTGGATCAAGCCATGCGTGACCTCTCAGTTTATCAGCTACCACATTTTCTTTTTAACTTAAGCCATTTTGAACTGGGTTTACTGTCATATGTAGTTAAAGAAATCCTTGCTAACACAGCTGTTCATTTCCAGTCCAGGACCTACCAGCCTGGCCAGGGATGGCGGGGAAAGACAGGTACACAGCGCTGTCAGCTTATCCCAGGTCTGATCAGTCATTAGGGAAAACTGAAAACAGGAGAAACCTATCTCCTTTTTAATGTTCCTTTTCTCTTCTACTATTCCACTAAGTACTTGATTATTCCTTGCTTACAAGTGTAGTATCCTTAGGTTTCCCTTTGGTAATCCAAGACATGAAGTGGATATAGAGCATTCTAAGTTCATTGGAGGAGGATTGGGCAGGAAAGGACAATTAGGTGGCCTAAAGAATGCTAATGAGGTGCAAGGGCTGGCTGAAAAAATATGCAGTTAGGTTAGCTCCATTGGGTGGGTGGGCTTCAGCTGGAGGTTGGAAGCTGTAGGAATAACAGGATTTGAATACTACCAGCAAAAGGAGGGGACCACCAAGAAGTCTCCTATTCCAACAGGGTGATACTTTCAATCAACGCCAAAATCAGGAGGCTGAAGCCATCAAGGCTGAGGATGGCCTGGCATGAATGTCAGAGTGAGCTCCTAACAAGCAAATAAAGCTACAGCCCATCAGTGACCCTGAAGACTGTCTCTCTGATAGAAGCTGTTTACATTTTGACTTTTCAGGAGTTACTCCCTTTAGTCACTAAATCCAGTGAGATCAAACTGTACAAACCACACGGGGAAATGGAGTATATTCATATATTAATGATTTCTATGCATGGAATGTACAACCCAAATGGTGCTTGAAACCCTGACACCTTTATGACCACTATGTGTGGATATCCCTGTGTACCGAAGATCAAATTTTGATAGACCACTAGAGACAAAAAGTTTGCTTTAAGCTCAACTCTGTGGCCAACTTCAGATAACAAAGAATAGCTAACACTATATGGTGTGTTATTTATGGCAAGTGCTTTTCAATATTTCATATATATTGACCTATTTAATCTCCCAAACAACCATTTTAGGGAGATGCTATTATTTCTGTTTGAAATTTTTTAAAAATTTATTTTAGTAGAGTGATGTAACTTGTCCAGTGTCCCTGACTGGTTATTGGCAGAGCCATGTTTCAAACCCAGGCAGTCAAGGCCCAGAGTCCACATTCTGCTTTCTGCACCCTACGCCACATGTTCTGTCTGGTGCCCTTAGACATCAGTGATCATCTTTAAGAGGGAGTTGAACTATCTGAATTTCAATATTCTCTTTCTCCTTGTTCACTGCATCACTCACAGTGCTATAGCTTAAATGGAAATTCCTCTCTTTAGGTTCCTCCAAGACCTCGTTGATCTGCCCATCAGAAGAGCAAACACAAATCAATCATACGGTGTGGGAAGTCCTGGTGCTTCTGAGATCCCAAGCCTTCTGGGAAGCATTGTGGGAGTGTGTTAAAGGGCTCCTCTTTTCTCCCTCCCTTCTTGTATCTCAGGGGCAGCAGATTACTATGGCTGGATTTTTATCTACCATTTTCCTCCCGTGGCAGATGTCTTCCAAGATAAGTACCCTACAGTCTATTTTCTGGCAGTACAGTATCCTCAAATGTTGTTATTCCGTGTGTCCAAGAATGCATGCTTAATCTAAGACAGGGACAGACACAAAATACAAAATCCTAGCATGAGAAAAGAGGTAATTGGGTGAGAAAAGGAAAGGAGATGGGACCAGTAGGTCATAAGGGGTAAGCCCCAGGGTTGGAAAGCACAAGGCCCTGGGAAGGCTGGCCTGGGTAAAGCAAAGGCCAAGCCTTAGAGGAGCAGGTGGTAGAGGCAGGTATCAAGGTGTTGAGTTAGGCTCAATGTCAGAAAACAAGAACCCAACTTTTGCAAAGTAGTTATTGCTTAAGACATGAGGCATTCTCTCACCATCCATAAATGGGTCTCAAGAGTAGAAGAGATGGGGCTGGCTTAGGATGGGTGAAACCTGAATGCAAATGGTCACACCCAGAGCCACCTTCTCCCTACTTCAGGAAGCCGGTAGATTGCCAAGATAGGCAGATGGCTAAGCTCAGACAAGAGGGTAGGCCTCTGTTGTCTTTTGACTCTCCAGTTGTTATCCATCTGCATAACATATTTCACAGGTAATTTTGATTCAATTTCTTTTATCTTTTTAGACCAGACTTCTTAGATCTGAAAAGTAATTGTTCAAGGATGATCTAACTTACCTAACTCTAAGAATTAGTCTTGCTCTGTAATTATGTAATGTAAACATCGTGAATAGAAGTACATCCATTCTGCCCTCTTCTCTGCTCTTGGATTTCTTAAACTTCCACTTCTGTTAAGTTACATTATAGTCTAAGTTCGTACCATATGCCCCCTTGACTGGAGTGTTGTTCTTTCTTTAGTTCTGTTTTCATTTCTGCTCAAACCACCTACCATTCCTGAAGTCACCAGGGTTGAGCACCCTTATCCCTGATGAAAATATGCCCCCTCCCCATTGTCCATACAGCTCCAGGATTGCTCTCTATTGGTGACCTTAAAGCCCTTTTGCGAAAGGGACTGCAATTTCTCCCTGGTATTGGCAGGAAGAATTTATCACTTTTCAGGGTAAATCGGAAGGATTCAATTTACATAGATCTCCTTTAGGTCCAACTCTTTTGTCCAAAGTTTTGTCTCTTTATGGGCAGGGATGGGTCACATTGACTGTCAGTGTCCCCAAACAATACCCAGAGCATAGTAAGTAAGGGTTCTGCTCTCATTTAGGTGCATTGGCTGATTTCTTTTTGACATGCGCCTTGAATCTAGATATAAATTTAGAAAACTTCATATAACTTTCACAAGGGTATCACTCACTGTGTGGAAGTGATGCTTTAATTTTACAAAAGTTCACAGAACCTAATTCAAAGATCATTTAGTGAGCAAAATCAGCTCCTCCCTCCCCGCAAAAAACACATAGCAAAATGTTTTATCCTAATCATCTACCTATCCTATTCTGGAATAAAAATATCTATTCTTACTCTTTCTTTTTAAGCCAAAGAAAGATTCTCTCAGTTTATTTTGCTCTCAAGATGCAATTGTTTCTTAATACTTTTCTAACAAAACTGGAAAGACTAAATAAGAGTTATATTAAATTAATGATGGAGGTAAATCATCCATCCCAGAAGGAGGTAGCTTTCTTCTTGAAATTTGTTACCTCAACAACTTACCTGGTTCTTTTCCCATGCTGTCAGTACTGTTTCTATGTCTAAATTTGCATGTTTTTCTCTAATATCATAGTATTTTGCAAAATATCTTGCTCTGAGCACTACCACAAAGTAGGCACTCGCAGAATACTGGCTGTGAGAATGAATGAATGAGTTTAATGAAAAATGTCCTGATGCGAGAGAATGAGCATGTTTTTTTCTAGAAACAAAGTTCCCTGTCTAAGAAGCTAAATAAAGAAAGTGTTTTGGGAGGTAGCAAAAACCAAAAATTCTAGCTAAAAATGACTGGACTGCTTCAGAATCAGCAAGAGAAGTGTAAAGAATACCTTGCACTTCATAGTAGAATAATTCTCTGATAATGGTTTTGCAGAATTAGAATACTCTTCTTTCGGAAAAGCTTTGTGGCTTTTGTTTCCTATTCTTTTCACCACACCGCTGGTCCTCTTTCCAAATGTGACTTCAAAGATAACTGGAATGTCAGTTACTTCCCTTACAAACCTTGCAGATGTTAGCCCAAAGAAAAGTCTGTGGTTTTAAACTACAGCCTGCCCTTCCTTTCTACTTCTTCTGTGGAATTCAACGTCAGACCATTCACCGTGAGCTCAGGACAGCAGATATAAGGTTATGATATTTTAAGACACACTTCATGTCAGTATGTGCACAGGTGTGGCCACATGATAAGCAAAGGGTATAACGCAATGACTTATAAATGTCTCCCACCTTGACCTGTTTTGATCAAACTTTATTATTCATTTGATGGAATTGTGACAAAGAGGAGGAATCAAAACACATGGGGATCACAGAGGCTGTTATGTTTATTGTGCAGAACAGACAGTGATAATCCACTAGAGAAATATTTTCAATAAGCAAGCGATTCAAAGTACAATCATAGACAGCAATTCTACATGAGGAACAAAGAATAAAGTTAGAAGACACTCGAAGGAACAGGGAGAAAATCAACTGCAGTTAAACGTCTTGATACTTTTCTCCTGCAATCATATCTAACTTGCAGAAATGGTAGAAAAGTTAAATGTCCAGTCTTACTTAGCTGCGACCAACAACAGCAAAGAACAGTCCTATAAAATTTATCTCCCACAAAAATAAACTATATATATAAAAATTTTATGATGTTCTTACTGTTCCATTGGCCACAAGCTTTTTTTTTTCAGTATGAAAAATGAGGTATACTGGGACTTAAGAGGTAGTAGTGTGTTTTGATTGTACAACGTACAGGAAATAAAAGGGTAACTTCATCAGAGATGGAAATTGCTCGGTGCTCCGAGTTTGGCCAACATGAGCAATTGCTTTAGTTTTATGAGCTGGCCAAAGAGGTTCCTAAAAGGCCCATCCAAAGATATGAAATGGGACTTTTATTTTTATGAGCCACTGTTTATTTGCTTATTTAATGCACAGTTAACAGTCATGTTGAGTTTTAATTCTCTCCATAGCTCCTTTGGTGATTCATAACAGTGAGCGATCTGCCAGTCTCAGAGAGGTATGTGGCCTTTGAAATTACCTCCCTGAAGCGGCTAGAAGAGAGATGGTTTTGAGTTTCATTTGGCTTCAGTATTAAAAGTCATACTGACACAGCCGTCATGAGAAACTACCTCCTGGCCCAGTGGATAATACCATGTTAAAAAGTCAGCACACTCACTAGGAGAGAAAGGCATAAAAACTCTACATAAGAAGCGTTCAAAATACATCTGGCTGAGACATGTTACAAAAATCACATTTGTGTAAAATACATGAAAATATCTGTCAAGGATTTTCTTATATTCAACTAATCTTAAAAACACATATTTTTGATTGCATTAGGCAAAAAGCTGAGCTTGTTGTATCTCACCTACAAAGCTTCAAGTTTCTTTGAAGGTTGGCTTTATTTTACTTATTTATTTTTTGCAAAAGTATGCATCAATGTGTTCCTTTCTATCAAATGTCTTTTACAAAAATAGTTTTGATTAGGGATAGCTGCAGTTTGAACTATTTCAAACACTGGAGGAAAAAAATGAACGCTGCAAGTAACAAGTTCATTCCTTTTGAAGTCTGGAGGTAGCTGTTTGCAAGTCAATTAGTCCATTTCCTTAAACAGTTCATTTGAGGTACAGACTTGGAGGGTAATATTTAAATTACAGTCAATTTTTTTTTTGTGATGTGTAGTATGATTGAGAAAAATTATCCTTAAGAACCTAGGAGCGACTTGGTTAAAAAAAATATTCAAGTTAATGTAGAAATCTAGCAGAGAAGCTGAAACAAGTATTTGCAAAATTTTAATTAAAAAATTATAGAAAAATACATAGCCATGCTGAACAGAGTAAGGAGATTGCTTCTTTAACTGTAATGAAATGTACAAAAAAGAACTGCAGATGATTGGAATCACCTACCCAGTAAGTTTTTTTCTTGCATCGTTTGTGTATAGCAGCATGTAATAAGACTGTAAATTCAATGTAACATTCAGAGGTAGTATTGAATAGTGGGGATATTGCATCTCTGGCTAAAAGTGCAGTTTGTATGAAGAGATGGTGAACGGAAACCAAAGTTAAAAAGCACCTCGGTCAACCATCTTATGTCAAAAGGTATTAAACCAAAGTAAAGCACCTCGGTCAGCCACCTTATGTCAGAACGTATTACTGGAAGTAACACAGGCTTAATTTGAGGTAAGTGGTACTTAGGTCTTTCATGGAAACTGATAGATAATGTTAAAGAGAAAAAGAGACTTTTTTTCCCACTTTTAAAATTGTTTAACATAGCAAAAGAAATTTAGATTTCGCTCCTCCCACCTGGTCATTCAGGTGAGTTCATCATACATTATTGTTGTACCTTTTCACTAAATTACAAAGAGGCTAATTTTACTTGTCTAGGTTCCTTAAAAGGTTTTGAGGCTGACAAGTGTAATTTATTGCTAAAATGGCATTTGGCTATGTAGGAAGTAGATTTCCTGAAAACGAAGTGTTATCTCGGAAAAAAAAAAAAAACCCGAGTGCTATGAGTAAATTTATTACTCCTGCTGATATGTGTGATCTCCATAAATATAGGAGTTGGCAACTTTTGCTTACTTCCCTTTGTGAAAAATGAACATAACCTTTTCTGGCTTACTTAGCTGAATGAAAGGATACATCAGCATTTCGTCTCATTTAGAAATAGAGTTACAAATCATCAAGGAAGTGTCTACAAGAGTATACGAGAAGAAGAGAGTAGTATCTAGTCCTTATCTTTGGTGTCCTAAACTTAGAGGCGTCACTACAGCGAGCGGGTGGGTGGGGTGAGGGGTGCGCAGCGCCACACACCGCTGTTCCTATAGAATGCCCGGCGTCACCGAGTGACACGTTTCTTGTTTGCATGCAGTGCAGTGATTGACTAAACCCAACTCAGAGTTTTTTTTTTTTCTCACCCACCCACTCTTGCTTATCAGATCAACAAACTATTAGTAGGTTAAGAAAAAAAAAAAAGAAAAGTTATTACAAGTTGCCTTGTTAAACTGTGTCCCCTGTGTTTACAGCAGTTTCTCACTAAACCTGGGACTGTGAAGGGATTACAAAGAAAGTGATTAATATAGTCCTTTTCAAGGTTACGTGACTCCGCCCCGCCCCGCCCCCGCCCGCCCCGCCCCGCCCCCGCCCCGCCCCCAGGAAAGCGGAAAGACCGTGGCCGTAAGAGAGTAAGTGGTCACTGCAGTGTCTTCTCCCTTCGAAAGATCCAACTGCTGCTGAGG
>PVKS010000536.1:51703-188102 GCA_004027875.1 Aplodontia rufa
AAATCGAACGCTGGCGCCCCCTAATCCTCCTCCGCGGACTCTTGGGAGGATGTCTCTTCAGTCTCCTCCTGCAACACACAAGCGCCCAAGGTTAGCAGCCCCGGTGCGTGGTGCATGCTGCTCCTGCACCCCGCGCAGGGCTCACCCGTTCCCACCGCGCCTTAGGCTGGCTCAGAAGAGCATCCGACGGTGGGACCCTCGTTCCCAGGGCTTCCTGCACCGTCTCTGAGGAATCCAGGTGTTGTTTCTTCCCAGAGCCCTCATTAGCCACTGTTGTCTTAAGGCTCGCCTTCATGGTGGCTGGTCAGCAAATTCAAATGAGGCTGTCAGGCCAATGGAAGCTTACTCACTAATTAGAGTTAAAAAAGAAATGGATTGCTTTTTTCCCCCACAGCATGCCAGTCATCAGTTTTAAAAACCCACCTACAAGTACACACACACACACACACACGCAAATGAAGTTAAAAAGGATCTTCAGGCAAAAAAATAAACCCGTGCTCCAGAGATTGGAAAGAACAGCTGTTATTTTTACAGTGCTTTCTAGATGCCTGTGGGCACTATCTGTTACTACCCCTATTTTACAGATGAGAAACACCAAAGCAACAGAGGAGCAATGTGCCCGTGGTTACAGGGCAAGTGGGGGCCAGGTTTGGGCCAAGTCAGATGGGTATCAGAATCTGTGTGGCTTCTAGGCCTTGAGCAGAAGTGGGTGAAAATAATGGTGGACACCAGGAAAGAGCCACACGGGTACTGAGAATTTTTTTTTCCAGAGTTACTTCCTTGGTTTGCATTTATTATAGCACATTTTGAGGCAATGACCGACATTTGGCGTAACTGTTCAATCTCAATACTAAATCCATCCACATCAGCCAAACATTTAATGGTGGGCTGACCAAGCAGACAAAATCTTATATGTTTTTGTAGGGCCTCCTCTTCATATAAATCTAACTCCTCCTTCTTTTTTGCTTTTTCTGATTCCTTATGGCTCTGGAATTTGCTGGGGTTTCTGCAAGCCAGCTCGAGCTGCAAAGTTCTCTTTACTTTTGCTTATTTAACAAATGTGCAGTACCTTTCAGGACATGGGTGGTAAAGCGGAGACAATAAACATTTCTGATAAAAGCATCGTTAGTGAGAGGATGATTTTTATCAAATGCTGCATACTGTCTCCTACGACGGCATGTGAAAAAGATCTGGGAGAAGAGGTAAACATTTACTCTTGCAGCAAACTGAACCCCTTTAAGAATGGTCAGCTTAAAACAGCTTATAACAGCCTTCATACTTTAATAGATTTGATTTTCCACATGGCTTCATTTTGTCTGGGTGGCTAACTGACACAATTTATACCTCTCTTCCTTTCCCAGGTCACTACAGTACACCATTCAGTAAAGCATGCCTTAGAGCTTGAGTGCATTATATGACCAAACTTCCATTCATTAGTGTCTGAAACACTTCAGCTGTGAAGGGGCTCCTAAATGCTACCATGTGTGACGCTTTTGCGTAAAAGCAGCAAACGAGAGAGAAAAAGCCCCCATGAACCGGGTACTCACACACTCCCATGAATGTGTACCCACACATGCACATGCTCACGCCGACTCTATCCTGGACTTTAATCACAGGCCACTGCTAACTGCAAACCCTCTGCAGAAGATTTCAAACATTCTCTCTTTCCCCCAAAGACTGAGAGAGCTGTAAATCCTGGGAATAAACACACATACAAATGAATGGATTACAGCTTAAAAAATATAACCACAGCAGCATCAAGTCATGAGATTTCACACCGGTTTTGTTTAGTCTGCTTTGGGTTTTGTGGGAAATGTGGAACATATGAAGCTACCTCCCCTTTACCCCCAGCCCCCAAACTGCAGGCTTCACATATTTAAGCAGCAGGTTTATACCTCTTGACGAGGCAACAGGCCATGACCCTGAGATTCTCTGTGGAGTCCTGGTCACAAAGGAGGATGTAGCATGATCAAAGCCACGGACAGACGAAAGAGAGACAAGCCAAGGAGCAGCTGCCCTGTGACCTTGTCTTTTCACTTAATATTTAAATTCCAGAAAGTCACTAAGTTGTTCGGCAGATATACTCTTTGTCCATTCCCAAAGGACTCACTTCTCATTATGACATGAGGTGTGGACTTGGTTTACTACTCTGAAACAGACCACAGCATATGAGCCAGCAGGTATATTTTATTCCATTTTCTCACAGTTAACAAATTAATAGAGTTCCGTCAAGCTGGAAAATGTCCTGCATCTAACTGTGATTATTCCATCTCCGTTTGATTTTTCTCCACTACCTGGAAACTAAAGTACTTCAAAATCCGGAAGGAAACAGAATTTTCAGGCTATGAACTTACAAAGACCTTGTAGTGGATGGGATGTGATCAGCTTTTCAAAACATTCCCAGAAACTTTGCTTGATTTGAGCTCCTGAAACTCCTGATAATCAAACCCCTTAGACACAACTCAGCCTCAAACGATGGTCACTTTTATTGTTTCCTTTCCTTAACAGTTCTTAACATGGGTAGTTGTTTTATTTATATATCTTTCCGCTGACCTTGAAATTCTTCTGCTAGTAACTATCAATTAGGAAGGGAACGTAACTAGGAGGTCAGGGTGCGGAGTCTCACTCCATTAAGCCTTTAGTGGCAATGTCGCTCTCCTGTGCTCAGCTCGAAGGTTTTCTCAAATGTCTTGTTAGTGGAGAGCTCTCCCTTCTTGGCATGGCCTCTACTGGCCACCCTCCAAAGGAAGGCATGGCTGCCAAGCGGATGGTGCTGGCGGGGCAGTGGCACTTCCCATGTCTGCAAACCTCAGTTCTCACCTCTCCAGTGACCTGGCCTTTTGCTACATGTATGGCTGTGGTGTCACAAGTGTGTCTGCAATAAAGAGAAGAAAAGTCCTCCTTGTCTGGAACAAAGATAAGGTTGGAAAACTCACCCTCAGCTCTCCTAGGTGTCATGGCCTGGCTAGACTTTGGCATAGGGCGCTTCTGCGGTGCAAAGAGTGGGCAGAAACAAAGGCTAAGGGGAACAAGCAGCTGAGCCCGAATCCCCAGAGACTCTTATTTCCACAGCAGAGTAAAGTTGGTAGGGACCTCTGGGCTGCAATCCCGTTTTAACTTATTGTAGACAGCAGCTTGCACCTCCGGATGCTTTCAGACTGCTAGTGCTTGTTGCGTGCTGCTGAAGGACCTGCTGAAGCCCTGGAGTAATAAGGAGATTGAAATACTGTGGCCAAGAGCTGCACACATCTCATTAGGGGCTAGTTGATGGGGTGGGAAAGCCAAACAGCAGCTCTCCGGTCAAGAAGGCTTACCTGTTGGAATGGGGCTTCAGGAATGTTGCGATAAAAGGACTTTTCAGAGTGGAAGTGCACAGTGACATTTTTATGAGCACCAGCCACTAAAACCTCTAAACACTGAACAGCTCCCAGCCGTTCACACAGATACTTTACAAAGACAACTGAGGCTGCACCATGCTGGGGTGAAATGTGTGAGTTTTTTGGCAGAAAACTGATGGGGGGTGGGGGAGTGGGCAGAGTTGGAGAACTATATTTTTATTATAGCTATTGGAAAACTGCACTCATTTTACCATAGTTTTTCTTTTGTTCATGAAAAAAAAAAAGGATTTAATAAATGTAACTCTTTCAGTGCTTTGGCTAAGCTTGAAAAAATAATTCCATACTAAAACCCAGAAATACGGTTTGCACATAATGCCATTCCTTCAAGTTGATTCAACAGGATACATGTGGTACATATCTTTGGGCACACTTTGGCTAAGTGATTTAAAAAGGAGAAAGAAGACAGCCTAATACCCAACCTTAATGCTGAGTGCTTGATGGAATCTTAAAACATCTTGAGTTTCATCATGGATCTTACCACACAGGCACGGGTAGGGAGTGCACTGGAGGGAAGTTCAGTATTTAAGGCTGAGAGCTGAAACTCTGGGTTTAATTTTCAGATGCAGACTAAACAGCAGATCTACAGTGGAAGAAAGGCCAGTAAATCCTAAATGAAATCGGGAAGGGGGAATGCTCTCTCTGCACACTTTAGGGGTTGTGTCACCATGGTGCCCCTCTGTGTGCGTAGTTAGGAGTGCAAAATGAGAGAAGTCCACATCAGCTTTAATAAGTCCTTCTTTTTAATTTTTTTCTTAATTGCAAAGAACTTTGCAACTCTTCTATCATATGATGCTGCTGAGCAGAAATATATTTGTAATTTAAGATGTTCCACCAATAAACCTCCAAATACCTGGATATCGAGAAAGGGGACACGAGGATAGAATGACATTCTTTTTGTCATTTTAGTATGTTCAACTCCTTAAGGTCTAGGAAGGACACACTTAAGAATTTTTTGTGTTCCCAATTATCTCCAGTCAGGCTAGTCGGAACAGAAATAAAGGATTTTCCTTCTCATCACTGAGGGCCAGGAACCATTCTTTCAAGTTCTATCTGTAGCTAAGAGACCCGCAAGACCACACAGCCAAGTTTTTATGTTTTTTTTCTGTCAGATATTTTAATTTAAAATGGATTGGGGCTGCTTAACTTCATGGAAAGTGATTATTTCCTCCAACTAGAAAAACTTTATAGCAGATTTTTAAAAACACGTTAAATGGGATATATATAAACCATGTAACCTGGCAAGTACATGGGATTCTGATGGAAATGCTAGGAGGGAAATATGTTTTTCAAAAGGAGATTGGAGAAGTTGGGCTATTTACAGCATCTGAACTGATCTTTTCTTTATTTGAGCTTTATGTATGTGACAAGCATGACTGGCAGAACCATTTTGCATGTGTTACCAGCAACTTAATAAAATCGGCTTTAAGGTCTTATGGGGCACATTTGATGTAAAGAGGGTTGATCTTGAGTGTTACTGGCCACAGGTGCCTACATGGCACCAAGGGATAACCATTGCCTTCGTCCCACTGTGTCACACCAGTATGATACCCATCTAGCTGCACTGCAGGGTTGCATGAAAAAAATGTTACAACTACATGGGAAAACTACGATTTAACAATTCCCTAAAATGCACTTCTGTTTGTCTTATTTGTGCCTTCAACAAAGTTCCACAACCCAGATAATACTGCTCCCTGGGATACTATGAATTTCTTTGTATTGGTATCTTAATCTTGAGATTAGAGTCACATTTTTCAAATAGAGAAATCATTTTATGTATAAACTATCTGTAAATTTCAGGAGTCATGATTTCTGAGGATTGCAGGTTTGATCAATTTTTCCACACCAATTTCAATTCTTATGGAAGAGTTCTTGCACTTAAAATAACTAAGGATGTAGTTAACGGACCCTTGCATGAAGAAGTCATTCAGGGGAAGGGAATTTATTTCACCATTTCCAAAACTGTTCAGAAAAGCTTTTGTTTTCATGCAGTGTGGTTGGATTGAGGCTGCTTAATGGTTCTATTCCAAGCAAGCTTACTGATGGCATAGCCTAGGAGAAACGGTTTGCCTTCATTTTCTACCTAAATAAAATTTTGCTTAACTGTTGTATTTGTTGTCAAGAAACAAATTATCCATTTCTGGATTTTTATCATACTTGCACCAATGTCTTCCATTATCCTGAGTTTGGACTTTTGAATAAGATTATGAAAATATCAACATTCACAGTTAGGTCAACAAATAATTATTCAATGGACATCTTATTGACCACAAAACCTTTCCTGGATATAAAGGAAATATCATAGACAAAGCCACCTATGTCTGTTCAACCATGAATGATTTTCTTAGGAAGACCAGGTTTTAAGGCTAGTTACTATTTGTTCCATTTTAATTTGGGTCAGAATATTTGGATAATAAGAAGAAAGTTTAGATTTTGAATAAATAACTGGTTTTGAGTCAGCTCACATCAAAATACAGAGGACAAGCCTTCTCCAACAGGAACAGGAAAAGCATGACTGCCATGTCATGCTTAGCCTAACTCACAGCTTCTACATAGTAAGAAGCTGTTATGCTTTTAGAAAACTCTAATATCAACTCTGTCAAGTCCAGAAATACTACATTTTGCCTTTTGGAGTTTCATAAATTGCCCCAAATTCAGTGATGTTCATTCCCTTCTGTTAGAAGTTATCTTTACAAGATAGTCCCTGCCAAGGAACAGTTGACTTCATCTTGCCAATATTCCTTTATTACAACTGTTAGTTGAGCTAATGACTTCATCTGTTTTCAGTTAATAATCATTTTGATATGCTTCCTCTGCCCTCCAATTTCCCTGTGCTGCTATGTCCCTGAGCTACTTTACTGGGGGTTAAATGTTGGTTCCTATTTTGCTCTCTTCTTTTCCCTTGACCTCTGCAATGCCAGAGGTCAGAGGTTAAATCAAAAAGTCTTTCCTACACAACAAAACGGTGCCACTTGGGGCAGCCTTTGATATGATCCTTTATGTTTTGCCAGTTGGTACCAAACATTTACTGGCCCACAAAATGTTTTACCAGCTTGAAAGAACATAAGTAGGAAAATAAATAAATCAGTACTCTCTGTGACTTAGGTGGTATAAATCACCATGCCCCCCGAGTGAGCAGACGAGTAACTGTTTGCAAGTCTGATTTATTGTGAACTATTTACAACACTGGCTAAGGTACAATGTAAAAGATGAGTGTTGGAGTGAGAATGCTCTCTCCTTTCTCCTTCCTTCTTTGTGTCTAGACAAGAGCCCCCAGTAAAAGTGCCTTCTTTGAGAACAAGATGCTGACTGTAATTCATCAACTTGCTTGTCCCAAAATGAAATCTCTCTGAACAATGTTTAGGTTGTCTGAAATGTAAACATCCTTAAAACTGCCCTTGAAGTCTCTGTAAAAACATTCAACATTTTTCTTTAAAACGGGGCGGGGGAATACCATGATAACCAAGGCTTACTGAGATTTCTTTGCCCGGGTGTACGCCACACACAGAAGATGTTCCTTGCAGTAAAAACTCAATTTTGAAACAGAAAGCTTTGTTTCTAGCCTTTTACAAAGTACACATTTTCCAATTCTCTCATTGGGAAATTGAAATGAACAGGTTTATACCTGTCTTAATCACTAAGGTACAGCCTGCCAGGGCTGCATAACAATGAGGAAAGGAAGACTGAAAGAAGAACTGTTCGGAATTTCGAAAGCTGTTTTCCCTTTGGGTAGGGCTGAAGTGAGTAAAAATGAGCTGAGTTACATAAAAGGAGTCACTTCTGATTTCAGTCTAAAGCTTTAAAATCATCATCAATAAATCATGTGATTAAACTAGCCAAGCCTTTTTAGAAGTCCATGATACAGATCTAATTTTACCAAAATAAAAACTTGAGAAGCAGCATTCCCTTTATCAATAATAATGACTTGATACCTTCACAGTGTTCCTTCCTTTTATGAAAGCAAAGAAAACAAAAACCTACCACCATGTCCTTCTAAAGTTAAGAATAGAATCTGTGGCTGAGAATTCAACTGCATCAAATTGCTCTAGAACTAATTTCTAATGATTTCTAGTTAGTTAACTTCCATTCATTTCTTTTTTTATCACTTTAAAGAAAAATACGGTAGTGCTCTCTAGTACATCTTGTTTTCAATTGGTTTTGGAATTAAAAAAAAAGTTAACATGAAAATTATAGATTTTTGCCTTTGGACTTTTAAGGGACGATTATCTTTCCCTTTAGGATTATGCAACACACTTGAGGTTTGCAACTATACCATTTTCCAAACAAACACTCACAGTAGAGTTTCCCTTAAATTTTTATTCTTTTCTAGGAATAGAATGTACTTATGGACAAAAACCCAAACATATATGTAGATGTTGAAAATTATGATAAATTTTAGAATCTTCTTAGAATGAACTTTGCTATTTTGCATCCCAGTTTACATAACTGTTGTTCTCAGAGCTCTGAGGAAATTTCAGAATTTGATGGCATAAACCAACTTTACCATAGAGTCTGTAATTTCACATACATGTGACATATGTGCAAGGAAACCGATTCTGACTGTTCTAATCCTAACAATAAGATTTGACAATCACTATACCATTTCCCTTAGTTTAAAAAATACCCTTATTTTAAAAACCTGCAACGAAAACATTTGAGGACAAAAAGTGGTAGTTGTGAATTAATCAGATCTCTAAAAGATTGGAGGACAGAATCTCAGATGAAAAACTCTGCAGTCCAAAATAAGCCAGAACATAATAATACACTCTGGAATTCATATAATTATGACCATTTCATAATGTTATGAGGTTTAGGGAAGAAGCACTGTTATTATTCCATTTCCGAAATGGATATATAGGACAATGACAGACTAATTTGCCCAGTGATGAGCCCAAAACAATAACAACAAAAAAATCTATGTCTCCTTACACACTCTTTAGGCCTTTTCTTCACATGTAAAATATTTAATTGTGCTAAAATCTTTACCACCTCAAAGCTGGATCTGAATGTCACCCCTCAAAGTGCTTTTGATGAAGAAAGGATATGAGCCTGAGTTAATCCAGATTGCCACATGGAAAAGCCATCTGGGAGGGTATTTTGAAAAAGCAGATGGAAAAGGAAGAGATTCTTTTGAATGTAGTGTAAAATTTACATTATCCTCCACAAACTTCCATGTAGTCCCCATGTTTATATAATTCATCACTGTGTCCTTAGACAATATAAATTAGGTAGTCCAATGAGCTCACGTTCTTTTTTTCTAATTCTAAGTCTGAGTTCCTCTCCTTTAAAGGACAAATTTGGAGCAGGGTAAAACAGCTGTAAAACAGCCAGATTGATCAGAAGGATCAGCACAATCCACTAGCTGCTTTTTCAAAATTCCTGACTCTTCTGGGGAAAAAAAATTTGAATTAACTTATACTGCATCCGGGAGTATTAAAGTCCAATTTACATCCAATTCCAGACACATTAATGATGTCTACCATGATGTGACTGCTCCTGCCTCTCTACCTTTGTATTTCCTATTCATTTCACCCATAACATTCTTTTCTGAATGTTTCCATGTTCCCTTCTACAACTAAACAACAAAACAGCCAAACAAAACAATAAGATCCCACTCTTCAGGCAATCATTCCCTTAATAATTCATGCCATTCTACTCTTTTGTCTGTCTCCCCAGGTGTTCCATACAAATTGACATTCTGTGGTCATTTGCTCAGCAAATGTTCAAACACATACTCATGTGTTTTCATTGATTATCTTCATTCCATAGCTGCACATTAGGACTATGTAGAGTTCATAGAAAATACTGTTGCTTGGGTCTCCAGATCAAATAAACAGAATTGATGGAGGGTGGGGCCAGTGGTATGCAGGTAAATGTTTAATAACTTGCTTTCCAGGAAAAAAAAAAAAAGTCTAGATTTGCAGCATTTCATTTGTTAGTTTCCAAAGTGTAAATACTTTCACCATAGTGATTTCAAGCTATCTGCTTAATGTCAATGAATACAGAATTTGGAAGAGATGCTCACAACTGGCTCCTAAGGGCTGGCTCCAGACTCCACTGAATAGGGTGCAGGCATTTTATGTACATGAACACACACACACACACACACACTAGGTGATTGTAATATGCAGGCGAGGTTAACAACTTCTGAGTTAGATTATACCTTTATCAGATGCATGATTTTTTTTTTTTGTACAAGGGATTGAACCCAGGGGCATTTAACCTCTGAGCCATACCCCCAGCCCTTTTTATTTTAAGACAGGGTCTTGCTAAGTTTTTGCATGACTTTTTGTTCAACTCATCTTCCCTACAACACCAAGAGTAGAGCCTGAATCAATGTTGTCAACAGGCCACATGTAGCTCATGATGTAGCAGTGAATACTGCAGCATCCTCTGACTCAAATGCATAGATTTGTCAATTCACTTTCTCTTGATTTTGTTCCTGATGAAGAATGAAGAATATGAGGCTAAATATATTTGGGATCTTTTACTTAAAATATATCCAGTTTTTGTTTATATTTCATTTTCTTTAATATTGCTGACAAACACTCATTCCCACTCTTGAAAGCTAGGTTTGAGAATAGCAATGAGAATAAAAAAATTTTTTTTCATAGTGACTATTTTATCCACTCAAAATGCGGTCTAATTATTTGAATTCACTTTCCCTGGATCTTTACTTGTGTTTAAAACTTCAACTTTCTTCCAAGCAACATTTTAAAGAATAGTAGATATAAAAGACTTCCTAAGTGTCTCTTCCAGGCAAGGCAAGGGATTATGCTGTATTTTAAATGATAAGGAAGTGATCTACAAGGAACATGATAACATATTGCTTAATGGCTTACTTCAGAAGGTTCTGCAAAATATTGCTTAGACATCCAAAGTCTCTATTTAAATGCAGAAGGGAAAAAGAACAAGACATTTTTGTTTTTTAATAATTCATATTCTCTGCTAGAATGATTACTTTATTCTTCAGTTTCTTTTCTTCCAGATATATTTCCTCAATAAACATGAATGTTATGCTTCTATGTATAGAATGTAGTTAGGACAAACAGCTCCAGGCATATGGAACAAAACTAAAGTGGGTTCCTAATTTTAATGTTGCCAAAGACTTCAGAAGCTATGATTACTCCATGAAAGCAAGACCTGGGAATTCACTACTCTGTAAAATTACTATAACTTAATTTCCTACTTTCCCAGTCTCATTGGGGGTGTCTTAGGATCATCAGATGTTACAGAATAATTCAATGAACAGATGTGTTTCCGGTCATTACTCAAAACATAATTTGTAACTAGTAAGTGCCATATCAAATAAAAGGGACATATAGATAGCTAAAAGAAAGGACAAAACTTGATGTTTGAGAATTGGTAAAGCAGGGGCTAGAGATGTAGCACAGTGGTTAAGTGCTTGCTTGGCATGCAGGAAGGTTGGGTCCCAGTACTACCACAAACATTTTTTTTGGTAGAGTACATGATATTAAACATTAATTTTACATGTGAAACACTGAAATTATTTTCTTTTAAGGAATTTCTATTTGCTTTTACACTGAAGACCTTGATATTTTACAACAAATTTTTAAGAATATTTCAATGGTGACATAATCAAAACTAGATAAGTATCAATTAAAGGTTTAATTTGGGAACCTTTTTTTCAGCACATATTTAACTTTACTTCTCACAATAACTGGGAAGGAAAAATCATAACAACCATCTTTTACCTGAGCAGGCTTCTTCTGAACGACTTGTTGTGGCTAAGGGAGAAACAGAAATAAAACACAAATGAAAATCCATTCTCTAAACATAATGAAACATATATAATGAAAAAAGTCAAGTATACACATTTCAAATGCAGATGCTTATTTGCAAATCAAAGAAGATAATTTAAAGTTTAAATGGCTCATCTAAGGTTAGAGGGTATTTATTCATAATCTCTCTGTTTAAGAAATACAATACAGGTAATCTCAATGAAAATGATGCCCAATTACAACCTGGCATGCAAACCAACTGTATTGACATCAGCTTATTTTTTGAGACACTTCAATTTTAGTCTGCACATCACAAAATTTAAAGAACCGGTCTAATTTTTTAATATTTACAAAAAAAAATAGCTTTACCGAGATAAAATTTATATACCACACAATTCACCCATTTAAAGTATTTAATTGGCAGGGCACGTTGGCGCATGCCTGGATTCCCAGCAACTTGGGATGCTGAGATAGGAGGATTGCAAATTCAAGATCAGCCTCAGCAACTTAGCCAGGCCCTAAGGAACTCAGTGAGACCCTGACTCAAAATAACAAGTAAAAAGGATTGGTGATGTGGCTCAGTGGTTAAGCACTTCTACGTTCAATCTCTAGAACCAAAAAAAAAAAAAAGTATTCAATTGAAAAATGTTTTTAGTATATTCAGAGGGTTGTGCAAACTTCATCACAATATAATTAAAGAGCACCTTCTTATCCCCTAAAAGAAACCTTGTACCTCTCAGTGGTCACTCCTCATTCCTTCCCACCTTCCCTAGCCACCTTTCCATACCTAACCAGCCACCAATCTACTTTCTGTCTTTATTAATTTGCCTATTCTGCACACTTCATGTAAGAACAATACAATGTTCATCTTTTGTGTCTGGCTTCTTTCACTGGCATGGTATTTTATAGGGTCGTCCATGCAGTAGCATCAGCAGTTCATTCCCAAATAGTGTTCCATTGTGTAGATGTACCACCATCATCAGCTGATGGCATTTGGGGTTTCCCCCACCTTTTGGCTATTATGAATAATGCTACTATGAACATTTGTATTTCTCTTGGGTAATTAAGGAGAGGAAACGCTGGGTGCTGTGGCAATTCATTTTTTCCAGTTTTTGAGCAGCTGCCTGATGGTTCTCCAAAGCAGCTGCACAATTTTACAGTCCCACCAGCAATGTATGAGAGCTTCAGATTCTCCACATATGTGCCAACGCTTGTTATTGTCTGTCTTTTTTTATTACAGACATGCAGTGGGGTGTGAAGTTGAATGTCATTGTTCGGATCTGAATTTAATCATGACTAATGATGTTGAGCATTGTTTTCATGTGCTTATTGGCCATTTGTGTATCTTCTGTGGAGAAATGTTTATTCAGATCCTTTGCTCATTTAAAAAATAGATTTGTTCATCTTTTCATTATTGAGTCATAAGAATTCCTTTTATGTACTGGATACACGTCCTTTATCAGATATATGGTTTGCAAATGCTTCCTCCCATCCTGTGAGTTTATGTGCTTTCTGGATGGTATCATATGAAGAACATTTCCTTGTATCTACAGCCACATATATTTAATTATACGTGTAGGTCAAAACTCTCCTTTTTTTCTGTGAAACATCTGACTGACATCTTTTCTCTAGCCTAAATTAATTTTACAATAGCGTATTAAAAGATATTGGTAATTGTCTGGTATCGTGAAAGGCAAATTTGAAGCCCCAGCTTTTAAACAAATGGCTGCCAGTTTTTGCTCTGAGTCTGAATATCAGCCTTACTCATTCCTTCTCCACATCACTGAGATCTGCAAATTTAACTGTGCCACCTTGGTGTGGACCATGACATGTTTTTACAGCGGAAGTGAAAGAAATGAAATTATTACAGTTCTCCAAGCAACAGAAGTTGGGATCAATTCACTACATCATGAGACTTACACATTTTCTGTCCTTTTGCAAATTTTGTGGTGGTGTGATGTTTTATTGCTAGCATATTAAAATGTTGAATGAAATTATCAGAGTTTTAAAAAAATGATAAAAAGAAATTAAATGACAAGATAGTTTTGTCCACTGGGGGGGAAACAAAAAGGTTCTTCCCTATTACTTTATTCATTTTAAAGAGAGAGAGAAAGAATCCGTTTTCTTTATTTTTTCATCTGGCCTTTGCTTTAGCTGACACATAGTTGTGTATGTGGCACTTGGGTTCAAACCCAGGTCCTCGCTCATGCCAGGCCACCGCTCCAGCCCCTTCCGAATTACTTAAATGGCCTTAGAGATGACATCATCATCAAAGCCCAGGTTTTGAGACATTTTCCCCAGGTGGAAGGGAACCAAGGAGAAGCAGGACTTCTCGCCTCTTAGCATTCAAAAGCCTGTGCTGAGAGTATTCATTTCAAAAGGGTCATTTGTAAGAACAAACCACTTTTCTTCCTCCTCTTTTTTTCCCTGCCGATTACACCTGTACACATGTTTACTCCCAAACCGTTTCAAATCCACACACATTCTTGCAGGCTGACTGGTTCCTACTGCTCAGAAATCCCCCTCCTTTTTTGGCCCGGGATCCCGCATTCATGTGCCTCCTGCAAGCGCGGCTCAGTGAAATTGTCTGAAAGGGCTGCCAGCTCACCCACTTTTCCATGAATTAGGTCCTGACACTTCAATGAGGGGAAAGACAATGTCTGAACCCCTGCCAGCCCTGGCTGCCGGCCTAGTCTGTGTCACCGAACTTCCACAGCTACCCTTAGACACAGCACTTCATACTTCTCAGACCACCAAACAAACAGACCCTTGAATACTTTCAATGCCGGTTGCGGTTAGGGCTGCCAGGATGTTTTCCTGGCCTCTGGCACCCAGTGGCTCCAGACTGTGCCGAGAAAGTTTTTTGTTGTTGTTATTTTGTTTTGTTTTTATTTTTTATGAATGGCTTTGGTCGAAAACGCAGACTGAAACATAATACTACGGCCATTCATAAAAAGGGAAAGGAAACAAACTGCTGGCTGGAAGGCTTTTTGGCCATCGAACAAATTGTAAGTTTCTTATCTTCCTTAAGGCATCTCCCAGTTTAGAACTGAGTGTTAATACCTAGAAACCAGTTCTTCAGGGTTCTTGGCATGACAGACGCGTTAGCCAGCACACTTTTATGAGGACCAAACAGTATCAACTGTGCATATTAATCCTGGGGTTAACATTATGTTTTTATGTGCCTTAGTAAATGAATAATGTTTTGCACATGCATTTCCTATGTAGAGGCTAAAATCCTTTATATTTCCAACATCTGCCTGTTTGTGACTGGGAGGGCCCAGACTTATTATTTTCATTTTCTCATAGGGAAACCAAGGCATAAGGAATTTAGATAATCTCCCTGAGATCATTTTCTAAAACTAAAACACCCTGAGTCTATCAATTCTTTTAATCCTCTACATAACGTTCAGAGAAAACCCCTTCTCTTCTACGAAAGAGAGAGAGAGATTTTCAAATCCAGAGCCAATCCAGAAGTTGAACTTCTGGTCTTGATTCCACCTCCAGATTCACCTTCCTCTCTGGGGTCTCTCAGTACTCCCCAAGGCCAACAGTCCCAGGGGAAGCCTTGGGCTTCCTTTGCAGGGCCAGCACTGACTCTCCTACATTGCTGATGAAAAGTGAATCCTGGGGGACAAGAGGTAAGCCGGCAAGATCCAGCTGCCCCATCTCACTTGGAAATTATTTTTTAATATCAATCATGGTGGCCCTTTTAAAAATGTGGACTTCATAATGACTGTTCTATTGAACAGAGAGCAACTTGTTTATTTAGACAATTCTAATGACTCTGTTTCTGATACACAGTGAGTTAGTGTAGTACAGATACTTTGTTAATTTGGTGAGTAAACCTCTTAGTGCAGAAGATTTTGGGTTCATTAAGTTGGGACTTAGAGGGCTGGAGCTGTGGCTTGGTGGTTATGGTGCTTGCCTGGCATGCACAAGTACATAAGTTCAAACCCCAGCACCATGTACACAATGAAGTGTCCAAGGAACGAAAGTCACATGAAAAACTAAATAAAAATTGCTTCTCTCTTTTTCTCTGTCTCTCACTGTCTCCTCTTTCCTTGTTAAAAAAAAATAAAGGTTGAGACTTAGAACTTTTGAAAAAAGCTTGTAATGAAAACCCTCTCATTCTACAGTTTGACCTTCTAAAATACAATGGATCAAAGAATTTCTTCCCAGAGCAAAACATCATCATCAACCACCACCAACAGCAGGACTCTGAAAAAATGTTTTAGATTAATATAATATTAAAATAAAACTCTGATAACTGAAAGACCCTATCATGGAAGGTGTCAGTCAAGGTGAGGATAGGTCCTCTAACCACATAGCCTTCAACATGGGGATTAGACTTTATATAACGGGCAAGCTCAGCTGCAATCCAAAGTCATACATACTCAAGCAAATGATATCATTGTTAAAGTCCACACAAATAACTTAGGATATAACATGCTAAGAAAGTGCAGAGTTTAAGGAAAGGGAAAGAGTGTAGTTTTGAATTTCTGAGATCACTCAGCAAACCAGCATTTCTTCAAGGGAAAGAAAGTTCTTGAATTCTTAAAGTTCACAGTGTATTTTATTTTTTAAGATTGTGTAGTAGAACACCTGTGTAGGAAATGCTCTGCCATTCCACCTATCTATTTCAGAATAATGAAGGAGCTCTCCAGTCCTCTTGAGAATACAACCTGTGGTTCCAGGGAGTCTAGGTATTTTAAAGCTGATACTTAGACAGCTAAGCTCTTCATCTCATAGGCATTGAAAGAAAATCCTTCATAATAAAGGACCTAGACATTAGCAGTTCATTTTAGGACTAATGTGAACATTAAATGAAAAATGAACTTGGGCTTATCAAGTTCATTTTTTTTAAAATGAAGTTCAATGTATAGTGAAGGAAGGATGATTGTTATGCAAAGGGTCTTAAGATGACCTTAGAAAGCAGCCCTTCAGTTAGATCTTTGTGCAAAAGTGTCTTTGGGTTTTATGTCAGCAGCAGAATTTTAATCTAATTACATTTCTTTGGTTTTTGCCAGCCAGTAGTAGGTGTTTTTGCTCACTTTGTCTTAAAATTATATGAGCATTGTTTAATCAACAGATAGTTCTAATCCCTAGAATAACCTTTTCTTAAGATAGATTGTTCCGTCATTCTCATTAGCAGTATAAGATAAGGCAGATTCCCTGGCTATTTACTAACAAGGACTTAAAAGCTAATTTCTGGGAAAACTGGAAGGCTGCTAAAATGTAACGCTCACCATGTCTCAGAACAACATCTCACAGGATAAGTTCAGTTGTTGAAAATTTTTAAGTCAAATGTAGTGTCATATTAAAAAATATTTACTAAAAGGATACTTGGTTTTAAGCATCCAAACACTGCTTTACGCTTAAGTCAGCTCATACAGCGGTGCTTGTGACGATTTGGGTCCACACGGTCCAACCAACTTTGTCCTCTTAAACTGACCAATGGATGAATTCCTATCATGTGGACAAAATTTCAATACATGAATATGCCTGCTGCTCAATAATTTCAACTACTTCTAGACCAAAAAGATTGGTTCTTAACAGTAAGAATGAGTCAAAACTTGGATGTAGCTTAGAGTCTGGACAGGTAATGGTCAAGCCTATGCAAACAATCCACACACGGCCATGTACGCACCAACTGGAGTGCCTTTTGACGAGGTTTGAACAGTTTCCTCCTTCAGTCTTTGTCCCAGGTTGTTCAAGGTTCAAAAGATGACCTTTGTTTCTGACTATAACTATATATATAACCATTCACCAAGGTTCACTTTCATGCTGAGAAATATACTTTTCATCTCCAGAAATTCACAGTGCTTTTATGAATATATTTTCTTTGATTGTGACAGTAACCTGTTTGGAGGAGAATTACTATGATCAAAAATGAAAATTCTTTCCTGCCTTTCCAGAAATGATGTAATCAACACACTTAATTATGGCCTTCTGGATTTACAGTTTTAAGAGTTCAATATTTTAGAAGGTCAAGATTTGTATTTGGGTCACTTTAAGAAAATCATGTTCCAAAAGTTTTAAACTATTTTGCTTTATAAAGCAAATAAACTTTTAAAGAGTCTTTACAAATCAGGGAGGACCTCTATAGCAAGCAGCAGACAAAATGATCCTGACTATAGTGCCAATGGAGGATTCTGGAACCCATTCACTGAGTCTCTCCTCCTGTGAAGAGATTTTATGCCACCTTTGCCACCCCAAGATGTCCCTGTAGGCTCTCAGTGCAACTCCAGAGGTCCAGGGGATGTCAAGAAGTCAGGTGAAAAATCTCTGATCTTTAGATGCAAATCCTCTAACAGACCTGGGCCACCAGGACAGGTGGAGGTAGAGCATCCTGACAGCATTCACCCAATGTGACTCAAGTACTGGGTTGAACCATATGAACTTGCACTGTGTAGGTCGAAACCCATCAAATGCCAAATGGATTAATCTATTGGAATCAAGAGATGGTCTCCCTAATTCTACTATATAATTGTGACTTGACAATAACCTCTGTTAGCCAGTAATTTTTTGTACCATCTAGGTTCCTATACCCTGCACTTAATTTCCCTTCTTACTGCTCTCCAATCTGGGTCTTGATCCTTACACATATTTTGCCCAAAGCTTCTAGACTCTGTGGTAAAAGGAGGGGCTTGCCTATACCAGGTATGTTTCCATTTTCTCGTGTGTGCTTTAGTGCTTCTTCCAGAATACGGTGGCTGTCTCTGTGACCAACCGGCTAGCTTCTTACATCTCCTCTAAGCTCTTCTGAACTCTACCTCTTCATTAAAACTGGATGCAGGAATAATTTATACATGAACGATTCTCTGTGTCTATCCAGGGAAGCTCCAGAATATAAACCAATTAAAAATTAAAATATAAAATTAGTTATTGCCACCTGGGTAGGGAAGTTGAGTCTAAGATATTCTATAATACCAACTGATCAAAAAGTATTTGATTTACCCAAAGAATATACTTTGGGAACTAGATATGGTGCATCTAAAGGTTTAGGAATTTATTTCAGCTCAAATGTTGGCACAAAGTGGCTATAGCTACACTATCACCCACCTACATACCACTGTTCTTGGGTAGAAAGTTTTCCTAAATGGCTTCCTAAGTTGAAACCGTTCCTGCCTGTAGTGGAGGGGGCCTTTGTTTAAAGGAGAAACCATCTATTGTTAAGTAGCAAGGAACAGTGTTCTCTGAACTTGGCTAGAAAAGGCCTGGCTTGGGTCATCAACTTCCATTTCTGTGCTTCCTTTGTGCACTTAGAGATGACTGAGCAATGTGTGCACACACACACACCCACAGATGGTAATAAGTTGATAATAATGCCCGGCTCTTAGAGTGCAAAAATAGATTTTATAGTTCTCAGCTTAGTCTCCTAAGAAGTGATAAATCTATAGGGGATTTTGGTAAAATCTCTGGAATTTCTATTTTTACTAGGGGTAAGGAGACGTATTCTTTCTTTTTTTTTTTAAAGAGAGAAAGACAACGAGAGAGAGAGAATCAATTTTTATTGAGTTTTTCATGTGGCTTGCATTGCTCTGACACTTAGTTGTATGTGGGTGCTGGGGTTTGAACCCGTGTACTCGCGCATGCCAGGTAAGCGCAGTAACTTCCGAGCCACTGCTCCAGCCCCAGGAGAGGTATTCTTTATATCCTATTCTATTTGACTTCAATCTTAGACACTAATGCGAATGACAAAAATCAGCATCGTGAGGCTGGAGAGGTACAGTGCCTGCCTGGCATGCACGAGGACCCATGTTCAAACACCAGTACTGCACACATAACTAAATGTTGGGGAAAAAAAGGTGAAAAAATAAATAAAATTGATTCTCTATCTTTAAAAAAATCAGAATCATTTCAAAAGTATTTATTGGATTATTGTAGCAAAGTACCCTCGCTGCTGCTGTCCTCATTTCGTCTGTTGAAGGGTGAGAACAGCCAGCGTCTCTTGTCGTTGATGTGGATGTGACGAGGTGTGGCACTGCTCCTGAGAGCAGCTGGAGATGAACACTTTGGAGTGTTTGCTTCCCCTTTGGTGTCTGAGGCACCTTTGGGATGGAGGGGAAAGAGCAAAGGGCAACCCTTTCAAAATCAGTGTCCTGATTAGTTTCAAAATGCATCTTTCTGGCTTATCCAATACTAAGTAATAGTTGATTTGCCATGTGTGAAACAGGGAATTGGGGTACAAAATAAAGAAGAAATATGTCAAGGAGTCCACTGTTTAATGGGGGAGATGCATGAGGAAACAGAGATTAGAGACTAATGTGCAAATTCAGATTAACTTTTTTTCTATATTAATAAGCATAAAGAGGCATGCTCATCAAATACAGAGAACAACTGTAGGAAAGAACAAAGAGATGACCACAGGAGGCCCTCCATTCCCACAGGCTCCCCGTCCATGGACACAACCAATCATGGATCACAACACTTGGGAAAAAAATGCATCTGTACTGAATATACAGACATTATTTCTCATTATTATTCCCTAAACGATACAGTATAACATCTATTTGCAGAGCACTGACATTTGTATTAGGTATTATAAGCAATCTAGAGATGACTTAAAGTATACAAGAGGGTATGTGTAGGTTATATGCCATTTTATACAAGGGACTTGTGCTTCTAAAGACTTTGGTATCTATCTGCTGGGGTCCTGGGACCAATCTCGAGAGGATTCTGAAAGATGAGTTTATTTTCTTTATAACAGGGAAAATGAGAAAGTAGAGATAAGTTCATTATAAAAACAAATAAGAAGGCTGGGCATGGTTCTCCAGCTCTGGAGGCTGAGGCAGGAGGTTGCAGCCCGTGCCACCTTAGGGAAATGCTGCCTCAAAATAAAATAACAAAGGTCTGGGGATGTAGCTCCTGGGTAGAGCACCCCTGGTTCAACAAAGGAAAAAATAAAATTTCTTTGCTTTCCCTTTAGAAAGTTAAGGATTATAATTAAGGTTAGGACAATCAGAAAACTAAACAAAAAAGCAGTTATGGGTATAACATTGTCAAGGCAAGTTTTTAAAGCCATGCAGTACTTTGGTGCGCTCCTGGGTTGTAGCAGTTTAAGAGGCATTTTTATTTTTTGGAAGATGACTGTGCTCGGAGGAATATAAGCAAAGTGAGCAGCCCCACACAGGTGGGCACAGTCTCATTAGGCGATTTTTCATCTCAAATTTTATGATTGTCTAAGTTTAGGTGGAGGGGGAACTCACCTTTGGGGGTGGGAGACCTGAGTAAAAATTGAGATATTGATGTTACTTCATAAAAAAGAATGAGTTGTTTGCATTCCTATTTCTTTATTCTGTAAGTTTTGAAAAAGAATAGAGGATTGAACCCAGGAGTATTTAACCACTGAACCACATCCTCAGCCCTTCTTATGTTTTATTTTGAGACAGCACCTTGCTAAGTTACTCAAGGCCTTGTTAAGTTGCCGAGGCTGGCTTTGAACTTGTGATCCTCCTGCCTCAGCCTCCTGACCTGGGATTACAGGAGAACATCACCATGCCCCGCAAGAGATGATCTATATTTTTAAAGGCTCAAATTATTTCTTCAGGATATATTTCTTTTTCTCTGTACATAACCATTTACAAAGATTATGTAACTTTCCATATGCACACAAGGACACCAAAGGAAAGAGCACCAAAGGACAATGAATCATACTTGAAATGCCCTGCTGCTGAGTTTCAATAAATCAAACAGACTTGCATAAATGCTAAGTACAAGCTTTAGCTAATGTCAACTTTAGCCAGGTAGAAAGACCAATGAATAATATTATACAAAAAAGAGGCATCTATGAGATAATGGAAATGAAATTAGACTTTGAGATGAGCAGTAATTAATTGCCAAATTTGCTATTAGAACTCCAAATTTGTGGGTGTCATACTTGAAAGGTCCACTTTAAGATATACATCTTCTTAGCACTTGAAATGATTGCTCAGATAGTGGTTACATTAAAGTGGATCTTGAATTATATAAACACAGTTTTGCACGTAACATGTGTTATCTTCTATTTTTACCTGTACACTTATGATGGAAATAATGTAATTTTAAAATAATCCTAATTATTTTGATTTCTTTTTTTTAAAAGAGAGAGAATGGCAGAGAGAGAGAGAGAATCAATTTTAGTTTTTCATGTGGCTTTCGTTGCTCTGACATTACATTGTGTATGCGTCCTCGCACATACAAGGCAAATACCATAACTGCCAGGCAAATGCTATTACTGCCAAACCACTGCTCCAGCCCAATTAGTTTGATTTTGACTAAAGGGATGTGGAATCAATATTTGTTTCTTTGGTTTTTAAAAACCTTTGTCCAGGTACTAGACTAAAATATTTGAGAATGGTTTTAGGAAATGATTGGACTATCAGTAATTTCCCAGCAGCTATGATATTTACACACGGAAACTGAATTTGAAAAGTTGAATCATGATTTTAGGCATTTCCTTTCTTCAAGGAAAGAGTCAGTAAACTTACTGGTAATCTCTTACGTTCTCAATGATTACTGAGGGATGGTTTTTGGGTTTGGAGTGCCATGAGACTTCACTGAGTCAGAACTCTCGTAGAACCCTATTTTTTGGCACTAGTGTAGGGCTGACTTTAGCAGTTGAGTTGTTTCCTTTGGAGGAAATTTAATAGTCAATCCGATAAATGTGAACTATTCCTGAACATTAGTTCATACCCTTAAACTTTTTAGAGTTATGAAAGTGAGTTCTCTTTCTTCCATATCTTCACACTTCCAGCTTGGCCCCTGCACCCTGGTCTTCCTAAAGGACACCTTCTTCTTAGACCTTCCCTCAAGGGTTTCCTCTGGATTAACATCTCTTTCCTCAGTGTTTCTGTTACTTTTTAAGGAATATCAATTTGTTCATTCTACTTAATTTTATACACAAGCAGAGCTTCAGGCACTCCCCTGAACTACCGACCTCAGTGCAACTTCTCTAAAACTGAAGATGTGGCATGAGTATTCTGTCATTTTAAACTACCATACATCTTTGTTCAGGATTGTTTAGAATATTTCAGAAATATCTCTGAATTCTGCTCCATGTTCATATCCACCGCACCAAATGTTCTTGAATGACAATTCAAGATGAGAAGACCTGACTCTAATTAATTTTCGATGTGAAGTGTAGGAAGTGATTTGATGTGTGCTATCTAATTTTCCCAACAGCCCTATGAAGTATTGTCACTTGGATTCACACATGAAAAATCTGAATCCCAAAGACAGAAAATGACTTTCCAAGGGTTATGAGGCCAGTACCTGGTGAAGCCCCAACCCCAGCCCAGCTGCACAGCTGCACTGGCTTCCTCTCTTTCCCCCACACCACACTGCTGCAAAAACAAATTCTGGCTAACTTTCCAGCTTATTATGCATCTTTCTTTGAATGAAAAATTAGTGTTGTATGCAATCATCCTCTTTTATCTATAAAAAGCATTTGCTTTTAAAAAAATAATAAAAAAATCGATTTTCTAGGACTGTGATTTCACTAAAGGAAAAATGGCCAAATAAGGAGAAAAACCACATTTTGAAGATGCAACAGTTGTAAAGATCTAAGTTCAGAAGACTTACTAACACAAACCAGCACTAGAAAACTACTCTTTTCTATTATTAGTTCAACATAGTCTTACATTAAGGGATTTTTGAAATTTCTAGTTTTAAATGCCCACTTCAGTATAATATGGCTTCTCAGGGAAGTCAAGTGTACCCCACAGTATTGGCAACCCTCTTTTCCCTCCTTTTGCTCCCTCCGTCTCTCCACCCACACCCTTCACTTCCCCTTTCATAGTTATGGTTCCCCCAGATTGTACATTACTTCAAATTTGGTGGATCTACTAAGTAAATTGGACTAACTTTCTCCCTCTCCTAGGTTTTACCCTAGCTTCCACATATGAGAGAAAACATTTAACCTTTAAGTCTCTGGGTTTGGCTTCTTTCACTCACATGATTTTTTTCCATTTCCATCCATTTACCTGCAAAAGCCATGATATCATTCTTTCTAACAGCTAAGTAGCACTCCGCTTTATATATATATATAGTGGGATATATAAATAAAAAAATATAGATGGTCATTTATATCTGTAATGGGGGGAATCACAGAGGAGATGAGATCTGGAAGTGGGTGAAGCAGGGGAGATCCTAGAAAAGGATTAAGTTCAAATTGCTTTGTCATTGCATATGCATGCATGAATGTGTAGCAACAAATCATATATATATATATATATATATATATATATACACACACACACACACATATATATATATGTGTGTGTGTGTGTATATATATATATATATATATCCCACTGTTTTTGGATCCATTCATCCAGGGAAGGGTATCTGAGTTGATTCCATAATTTTGCTATTGTAAATTGAGCTGCTATTAAACACTGATGTAGCTGTGCACCTGTAATATGCTGATTCTAACTCTTCTGGGAATTTGCCATTCTGACTAGGGTGAGGTGAAATCTTAATGTAGTTTTGATTTGCATTTCCCGGATTGCTAGTGATGTAGAACACTTTCTTATATATTTATTGGATTTTTGAACTGCCTCTGTTGAGAAGTTTCTGTTTAGTTCCATAGCCCATTATTGATTGGATTGCTTGGGTTTTTGGTATTAAATTTTTTGAGTTCTTTGTATATTCTGGATATTAGCCCCTCATTGGAGGAGGAGTAGCAGGTTATGATTTTCTCCCATTCTGTAGGTTCTTTCTTGACACATGACTAATTCCTTAGCTGTGCAGAAGCTTTTTAGTTTAATGGCATCCCACTCAGGAATTCTTGGCTTTAAATCTTGCACTATGGGAGTCTTATTAAGGAAGCAGGTGCCTACACCAATACGGTGGAGTTTTGATCTTATTATTCTTCTAAGAGTTGTATGGTTGCAGGTTTAATTCCTAGTTCTTTTATTCATTTCTATTTGACTTTTGTGCAGAGTGAGAGACAAGGAACTGATTTAGGTTTCTGCATATGGCTCTCCAGTTTGTCCAGCACCATTTGTTGAACAGGCTGTCTTTCCTCTAAGCTATATTTTTCCCCCTTTGTCGAATATCAGGTAGTTAAAGATTTGTGGGTTTGTCTTAGTGTCTATCCCACTAGTCCTCATGCCTATTTTGATAGCAATACACGTTGTTTTGTTACTGTAGCTCTATAGTATAATTTCAGGTCAGGTATTGTGTTACCTTGAGCTGCTTTTCTTCTTCTTCTTCTCCTTCTCCTTTTCTTATTTGCTTAGTAATATTTTGGCTATCCTGGGTTTCTTATGGTTCCAAATGAATTTGAGAATTGATTTTTCTATTATCTGTGAAGAATGACATTAATATCTTGTTGGGGATTGCATTGAATTTGTACGGGGCTTTTGGCAGAATGGCCATTTTAATTATATTGATTCTGCCTAACTAAGACTGTGGAATGTCTTTCCATCTTCTCAGGTCTTCTTCAATTTCTTTCTTCATGCTCAAAAGTTTTCATTGTAGAGATCTTTTACTTCCTTTGCTAGATTAATTCCCAAGCATTTTATTCTTTTTGAGGTTATTGTGCATGGGATGGAGTTCTTAATTTTTTCTTCAGCCAAATTATTGTTGGAGTATAGGAAAACTATTGATTGATGGGTGCTGATCTTGTATCCTCCTTTTTTTTGTGCTAAATCCATTTATAACTCTGGAAGTCTTTTGATGGAGTTTTTGGGTCTTCTAGATACAGACTCATATAATCAGTGAATAGTGATAGTTTAACTTCCTCTTTTCCTATTTGCATCCCTTTTATTTCCTTCTCTTGTCTGACTGCTCTGGCTAGGATTTCGAAGACTATGTTGAATTAGTGGTGAGAGTGGACAGCCTTGTCGTGTTACTGAATTTAGTGGGAATATTTTCAGTTTTTCTCTATTTAGCATGATGTTGTCTGTGGGTTTGTCATAAATGGTCCTTACGAAGTTAAGGTAAGTTCCTTTGACCTCTATCTTCTCCAGAGTTTTGAGCATAAATGGATGTTGGATTTTATCAAAGGCCTTTTCTGAATCAATTGAGATTACTGTATGGTTTTTGTCCTTAATTCTGTTTAAGTGATGAATCACATTTATTGATTTTCATATGTCGAACCAGCCTTGCATCCCTGGAATGAAGCCCACTTGATTGTAATGTATTAGCTTTTCAATGTGCTTTTGAATGTGGTTTGCTAGAATTTTATTAAGGATTTTTGTGTCTATGTTCATCAGGGATATTGGTCTGAAGTTTTCTTTTTTTTGATGTGTCTTTGTTAGGTTTTGGTATCAGGATTATGACTGTCTCATAAAGTATTTGGGAGGGTTTCAACCCTTTCAATTTTGTGGAATAGCTTAATAAGGAGAGATGTTAGTTTTTCTGTGATGATGTGGTAGAACTCTGTTGAGACTCTGTCAGGTCCTGGGTTTTTCTTTTTTGGAAGACTTTAAATTTCTGTTTCAATTTTGCTACCTGTCTTTTTAAATTTTCAATATTCTCCTGAATCTGTCTGGGAATGTTGTATGTGGTTAGGAATTTGTCCATGTCCTCCAGATTGTTCAATTTGGAGGAGTATAGTTTTTCAAAATAGGTTCTCATAATCCTCTGAATCTCAGATGGATCAGTGGTGATGTCTCCATTTCCCTTTCTGGTTTTGTTGATTTACTTCATTTCATGCTTTATTTTGGTTAGGTTGACTAGGGGTCTGTAAGAATCAACTCTTTGTTTTATTGATTCTTTGTATTGTTTTTTATTCTCAATTTCATTGATTTTGGCTCTGATCTTGGTTACTTCCTGTCTTCCACTGACTTTGGGATTGGATTGTTCTTTTTTTTGGTAGGGATTTGAGGTGGAGCACAAGCTTATTTATTTGGGATCTCTCCTGGTTTTTGATGAAGGCACCCAGTGTAATAAATTTACTTCTTAAGAATGCTTGCATGCTGTCCCAGAGATTTCGATATGTTGTGTCTTCATGCCCATTCGTTTCCAAGAACTTCTTGATTTCTGCTCTCATATCCTCTCTGATCCATACTTCATTTAAGAGTGTATTATTCAATCTCCATGTACTTATGTACTTTCTGTTATTTTTCTTGCTATTAATTGCTAGGATCATGCCAGTATGATCTGATAGGATACATGGGATTATATCAACCTTTTTGTATCTGTTAAGATTTCCTTTGTGGACTATGATATGATCTATTTTGGAGGAGGATCCATGTGCTGCTGAGAAGAAGGTTAAATTCATCTGATTTGGAATAGAATATTCTGTAGATATCATTAAATCCACTTGATTTATAAAGTTATTAGGCTGGAAATATCTTAATTGATTTCTTTTGCTTTGATGGTCTATTTGTGATAAAGGTATATTAAAGTCCCCTGATATTATTGTGTTGAGGTCAACAAGTGGTTTTATGTGATAGAGTATTTTTTCCACATATTTGAGAGTTATGGAGTTTGGGATATAAATGTTTACTATGGTTATATGTTCTTGATGTAGTGTTCCCTTTACTAAGATGTAGTGGCTTTCTTTGTCTCTTCTTACTAATTTTTGGTTGAAATACACTTTGTCAGATGTAAGCATTGCAACACTACCTTGCTTTCTTGGGCTATGGGCCTGGTAGCTTTTCCTAACCTTTTACCTTCAATCTGTGGCTATCTTTGGCTGTGAGATGCATCTCCTGTAAGCAGCATATTGTTGGATTTTGTTTTTGATCCAATCCGCTAGTCTGTGTCTTTTGATCAGGGAGTTGAGACCATTCACTTTCAGTGTTAGAATAGATATGTGATAGTGATATGCTGTCAACATGATTTTTTTGGTGTATTTTGCACTGTCTTGGCTATCTTTCAGTGGAGTATACTTTTATTGAATTTCCTTTGTGGGTTTGGAATTGTTTGATTATTTCTCTATTTGGAGTTTGTCTTCGAGAATTCTTTGAGTGCTGGTTTTCTATTAATGAATTTTGCAAATTTATTCTTATCATGAAATGTTTTTATTTCCCCTTTGATTTTGAAGCTGAGTTTTGCTTGCTAGTTATAATAATCTCAGCTGAAAGTTGTGTTCTTTCAAGGACTGGAATATCTCATTCCAGGATCTTCTTGCTTGTAGGGTCTGAGTTGAGAAATCAGATGTGATTCTCATTGGTTTGCCTCTGAATGTGACAATGTGACTCAGTGTTTCTCTCTTGCAACTTTAAATATTCTTTCCTTGTTTTCTCGGTTAAACATTTTGAATAGGAGGTCTCTCTTTGAACTTCTCATTTGATTAGATCTATTGCAGTCCTATACACTTCCTGAAAGAGATTTTTCTTTTCTTCGTTTTCTTCTTCCTTTTTTTTTGGTGCCAGGTGCTGTAGTGCACACCTATAATCCCAGCAGCTTGGGAGGCCGAGGCAGGAGGATCACAAGTTCAAAGTCAGCCTCAGTAATTTAGCAAGGCCTTAAGCAACTTAGGGAGACCCTATCTTAAAATATAAAAAGGGCTGGAGATGCAGCTCAGTGGTTAAGCACCCCTGGGTTCAATGTTTAATCCCTAGTACCAAAAAAACAAAAAGACAACTTTTTTTCTTTTGCCAAAAGGTCAAGATGTCTTAAAAACATAAATAGCATCTTGTTTATCAATATATTTCTACAAAACTAGAAATCCTATCCTATTATATTCCTCTATCTATCTACCTATCCTTTCTATAATCCTCATATTTCTTTTATTCCTATCAAAAACTCTATACAAATTTTAGGTAAGCCTGTGCTTGCAAACATGTCTGTGATAATGCTAATTATTTGTTTCCTTCCTGTTTATCAGTTGCTCTAACATTTGGTTGTTACGCACGTAAATTTTAAATTCCACGGTATCTGCAACATAAGAACTGTACAGACATAGTTCCTGCAATTGTGGGGTTTATTGTCTCAGATATTTTATATTATTGTTTGTGATCAAAATGTGAAGAATAACAATGCTTGTCTCTTACACAGATGTCAGGCAGGTGCATCCCATACGGGCCCGTCTCTGTCATCAGACAGCTTTCCTTTTCATCTCTGCAGCTTTCTAGCCAAGAAATCTGCCCGTCTCTTGCTGTCAATCCCTTGTCCAGCATGTTCTCTGTACTCCTTGGCCAGTGCCTTTGTGCATGTGTTCACGTCTTTGGAATGTGACCACCCATGACATTTATTTTTTACCCGTGATATATATATAAATATATACTTCCATATAGAGGGAGTAGTTTAAAACACTCCATTTAAAGCCTGCTCATATTTATAATATTTATATATATTTATATTAAGGCACAATTACTAGTTAAAGCTCCCAACACTGACCATTTCATGCTCCAACCTCAGACTACTTCATAAACCCTAAGCAGACCAGACCACCAATGGAAAATTTCAGGGAGATTCTTCCCAAGCAAGGAGAATGTCCACCCATCTGACACAGCCCTAACACACCTTCTGCCCACTGCATGGAATGAATATTCAAAAAGCGTTTTCAGTTCATTTGTAAACCCTCCTATTGCCTGGATGTGATCCTCATCCTCTTCTAGTTCCTCCTCCTTCAATGCTCATCCTGCCTTTTAGAGATCTCATAAGAGGGTGCTTGTTACTAAAGCAGGTTCCTGGACTGCACGCTCTTATTCGGGAGGGACCTGGCAACTTTTTAGAAAACATAAGGCCCATGCTCAGAGAAATGTTGTCGTGGGAAAACAAAGCTTACACAATCACAATTTTTCCCTCCAACAAGGCAGTAGCTGACAGGAGACAGCAATGTTTTAAGATTTAAAAGTGGAAGAAAATGGATATATTTTTAAAATACAACAAGACAAATGACCCCAGCCAGAGGAGATGCTGGGGTATGGTGGAACCTCGAGGAGGTGAGGTGTTGTTGAGGGAGCCAGTTCTTTGAGGGCTTGCCTTCCAGGAGAATACTGGGACTCCGTCCTCTCTCTCTGCTTTCTAGCCACCATGAGGTGAACACACGCTCCCATCATGAGCTGCCACAGGTCCAAAGCAACAAGGCCAAATAACCATGGACTGAAAACACAAGACAAAATAAGTCTTTCCCCCTTGTGCTTTGATTCTCTTAGGTATTGCTCTCACAATGACAGAAAGCAAACGCACATATTTATTAAACATGATTTTATCTGTGTATACTTCCTGTAAATCAGTGTATGTGAGGAGGGGTAATGCGACTTAAGCCAATGCATAAGAACCTAGATGATGAATTCTGATGCGTTTCATGTGGCCCACTAAAGAAAATCCCACTTGCATGTGTGTAGGTATAAGAGTGAATCCCAACTCAAACTGACTTAATAAGGACATTGCTTATCTAACATAACAAAAGGTTGGCGGTGAAGCACCTCCCAAGTTGGTAAATTCAGTAGGGCAAGAATCATCTGAGTTTCAGGTTCCTTCTGGCTTTCTGCTCTACCATGCTGCATTTGTTTTCAGCCTGTCTCCTTCAGAGTCAGAACACAGTGGTGGTGGCAGTTCCAGAAATATCAACGTCCAGCACGAGAAACAGTCTCTTCCTTTAGTCCCTGCAGATTTCCCTGCCCTCCTCAAAAGTCAGACCTGCCCTGCAAGAGCAGTGGAACCATATGACTGCTGGCTCCAAGAAGTCAGGTTTACCTTAAGGAAATGGCAAGGGTCACTTTCAGCGACTAAAGGAAGATAGGTAAGGCTAGAGTGACAGCCAGTCTGGCTTTGCACATTTTCTTATTAACTCTGCTGGTTTTGTTGTCAGGGCTCTCGACTCAACCGTAAACAGCCGCACAAGACTTTTTTCTTTTGTACTGTGTGTCCTCACGCATGTAGGTTTGCTTTGGACGAGCTGTTTCCGAGGAGGCACAAGAACAGCTTTCTAAGTAGAACGTACTCGTTTTACAGTAATTGTGGAGATGGCGTCCATGACTTTTGCTTTCCTAGTCTGTTTGGAATTTTCATCTGGTAAATCCAGATTTGAGTTCATTTCATTGTGGACCAAAGGTGTAGCTGTTCCTAACAGCTAGTTAATGAGTGCACCACGCTGCCTAAAAGCCAGCTATAACTCTGGTCGTGTCCAAAAGGAATTCCAGAGATGGGTAGTAAATAACAAAGATGGGCTTCTGCCCACATTCTGGAAACCGACTAAATGTCTACTGACACTTTTAATGGGAGTCAACCAGAGTTCTGCTTGGTTAAACTGAAGAAGAACAGAGCCCAAGGGTGTGCTTGGGGCCCTTGGCTCCGCTGATAACTACCCTCTTTGTTTTACACTGCTCTTCCGACTCCCTGTCGGTTCAGCAGGGGAGGATCCCTACTCTATGAACAAGTTGTCTACTGAAATGAGATGCCTGTCTCTGCAGATGCAGCAGTATTCAAGTCCTTGGCTCCAGATAATACATGTTTTGGTATGTCTGGGCTTCTTGCCAGATATACGTATGCATCTCTGATCTTGGGAGCGAGTGTTGGTGGTGGTAGCTTTTTTTCCTTTTAAATAAAGGAAGGATGTTTGTAAGGTGCTCTCTTTGATTGCATTTCTTTGTTTCCAGGATATGGAAACTACTTTGGAGTATTACAGAGGCAGCTTTTTGGCCTTGGAAAAAATTCTTTCTCAAGAAACTCAATTCACTTTACGAAGGTTAGGAGGTAATATCTCAGCATCTGAGGAGTTCTACTCCCTTCATGTACAGGGAAAGAATGCAAGAGGCTTTGGAGCCAGAAAGACCTCTGAGATCAAGTCTGGAACCAGCTATGAAGAAGCAGTGGAACTTGGCAGCAATTTAACTTCATTTTTCTACCTTGTATAATGTGGACACTTTACCGCATTGTTGGACTGATTAGAAATGGTGAGTGCCATCCAAGGACAGCACAGGTGCTGGCTTTGAGAACTTAAAAAACACTATTTAATAGAGCTAGGGAGGGTGACCGTGGTGGCAGTAGTAGTCCTCATAGTGGCAGTGGAAGCTCAATTTTCAATAATTATGATTTGCCTTGTTCATCAATATCAAAGAAATGGTATCATTCTGGAGAATGATTACAGAACTCTCTGTATCGTAAATTTAAAAGCCACATGCTCCGATTTGCCAATATGTCACTTAAGCCTTGACACTCCTGTGGCCTTTAAGATTCCGGTTTTAGCAGCACAGGAATACACATGACAACCAGGACAGGGATTTTTTATATGCTTTGTTCACCTAACTTGCACAGGACAATGGCAATTTCCTTTGTATTGTGTGATGCAGAGTTCATAGGCATACATTTCACAGAGATGTTATCTGGACTGATTTCCTTCATTCAGCTCTAGCTTGGCTATTTAAAGCACTTGATTCATGGATAGGGATGTCCTCCCCCCACATTCTTAAGGAAAGAAAAAAATAGAACAAAAGATTTACAGAGAGAGCAAAGAATACACATTCATAATATTAACAAGGAACCATTACTTAATAGTAAAAGTAAAACAGCTTAATAATAGTGGCTTGCAAACTGCATCTGACACACAGATCCCATCTGTGAATGGATCCAGCCATGTAAACATTAAAGCTATATCTATTGGGCATGTATGAGAATTCCCCGAAGCTTTTCTTCATAACATTACTGTAACATGATGCTGCACCAAGAATGCGGTGCCTTGAGCACTTAACTGTAACCCTGAGAGACTTTACAGCTTGAAGTCCTCCCCTTGTTCTCCTACCTGCAAAACCCTGAGGCTGCTGGGAAAGAGAGCCAGGCTTTAAAATGTACTTCTGTCAGGCATTTCTTCGGAAAGAAACTTATATGATAGTACATTTAACGAAAGGCTACCAATTAATTACAGTGCAGGATTTAAAAGGAAAAAAACTTATTTTCTTCAAAAATAATCAACTTTCAGCAAGTTACAAAATTAGAATTTCAATGAAAGCAAGCTTCAGTTTTGTGTGTTGCTGGCAAACCAACCTTAGGATGCTTAAGTTGTTAAAAGTCAAGAGAAGTTGGGCTTGGTGGCCCATGCCTGTAATCCCAGCAGCTTGGGAGTCTGAGGGAGAAGGATGGCAAGTTCAAAGCCGGCCTTAGCAACTTAGTAAGGTCCTGAGCAACTTGACAAGACCCTGTCTCAAAATAAAATATAAATAGGGCTTGGGATGTGGCTCAGTGGCTAAGTATCCCTGGGTTCAATCCCTAGTGCCAAAAAAATTTTAAAAATTTAAAAATAGTCAAAAGAGGCACTTTTCTTTAAGACAGCAGCAGCAGGTATTCACACTATGACACGTACAGAGAAAACAAAAACCCCAATTCAAACAGATACCTTAAGGCTATCATGAGCATGTAGAACACACCGCAAGTATGCAGATATATGTTAAAGTGATTTCATTTACTCAACAAATTTTGGAGTATCTACTTTGTGCTAAAACAACTAACATTATTCCTGAACTGCTGAGCAGCCTTCTAACAGACCACATTTAACTCAAGTGCACATGGCAAAACTTACAATGGTTGTAATAATTGATAACATTCCCAGTTAAAAAGAAATTTAAAATTAAGCCAATTTTTCAACCTGCACTTTAACATCAAACCAAATGCGGAGCTAGTATCAGAGAAGCTGACTATGTGATTAATCTAATTTTCCTAATGTTTCCCCAACATATTCAACATCTGCAGTATCAGGATTCAAATTCATACACACTGTGAAGTTCCCTCCTGCCTAGAAGTAACAAAGCCAACTTTTCTACCTGCACTGGCAGGGGTAGAAGATTCAAGAAAAGCAGAGTGAGGTTTGCTCACTGATGGAGTGCTGCGTACTCTGCTCTCAACCGCTGGCGGAGGAACTGCCCCTTCCTCCTGCTTTTGAGATGCCTCCAAGGCTACAGGGTGACACTGCTCAGCTGCCACAAAAGTGACCGAGTCTATCTCCTGACACCTTTATGGACACTTACCCTGCATTCAGGGTCTGCAGAGCGAAGATGACAAAAGCAACAGGCAACAACCTGAGAAGTGACAGCCCCTAAATTGAGTATTTACATTTTCAATTCCTCAACTTATGTGCTGATCACTTTCAGCTTGGGAACTCTCCTTCACATAAACAAGTGTGCATCAGAACAAAAGCTGCTCAGTTCTGCTCACGGCTTAGAGATAACATCTGTGGGTGTACTGATGGGTTTACAGAGAAAATGGAGGCTTGGTGTGATTTGGCTGAAATCACTGCCACGGCTCATATGAAGGCAAATTCTGCATTCTCCAGTTATGCCTATATTACATAGTAGATTCAAAGGAATATAAATGCATAAGAGGATTGGGGTATAAAAAGAACCATTCTATAGCATGAATTCTAATTAAAAGCAAAAAGACCCAAGTGTAAAAAGATGCTAATGTTATTAAACAACAAGGTCACTGGTATACAACTGGGAAAAGTGAGCGCAGGAAAATGTCATTGGATCCTTACAATACTAGTTTTATCTACCTTGCATTTTTATCAATGTTTAGAAAATGCCACTGTTGAAAAGCTGTTGAAAGTCTCCCAAACCGTGTAGAATAATATCTCATAATGTACCCATTTAAATCCCAATTAAAACACCTAGACCATATCTCTTTAGGTGGATCTTTTTAAGAAAAGGTGAGAATTTTCTCTCTGAAGGGGAGCAGTGAATACTAAAAAAATGTAAAGATTGTCTGAGGATCTTGAATGGTTTACAGAGACTTACAGATCTTCCAAAAGAGATAGAATGTTGTTACAAAAAGAAAAAGAGGTGAGATATGGTTGATACAAGAATTTATAGAAGATTTTTGTGACGTTTTATAAGAACTCATATCTGGGCATACGCTATCCCAGAATAGGTTTACTTTTCTGATAAAGTGGGCCTACACTGGCATTGATTTCTATCCTCTATTCTGATGGTAGTGAATCATTTTCCCACAGACTTAGGTAAATTAAGGACAGGTTATCTTTCCTTAGAAATGGAAAATTAAAATGTAATGATTAGGAAAAAAAATCCTCACTTTTGTTTGCTTTTCACAAAGTGTGAGCCCATGTGAAAAAGATAAAGACATTTTAGGTCGATAGCTCCCACCATCTTATATATTCCTTCTTTAAGGAAACAATAATTTCAGAGCAATAGAATTACCTATGCATAATTGGTGAGGAAACGGTACAGTTTGGAGAATACTTTTAAGAGTATCCCTAATCCCAAAGAATTGCGCCTAAATTCACCATATGGATCATTCAGCATATGAAATACTATTCCAAAATGAATTTCATGAGAAATCTTGCCTATTTTTCAAACTCTATAGTGAGTTCACAGGAAAGATCAAAGGACACTTTGCACTATCACATAGGCTTAAAGGACAAATATTAAGGAGACTTAAACCTTCTAATTAGCATTGTGTCTGATCATGTAAAATAATAAATTTGCATGGAGTTCTCCAAGTCTTTCCTGTATGGCACAGGCTGAGGGGGGCACCACATTCATGAGGCACTGACATTTCCTGGGAGTTACCATGCATCTGTTGGTAGATGAAGCAAGCTTCCAAACCCACCTCCCAAACCCACACTTTCCTTTCACATTAATAATGCTGGACAGAAGTGTGATGGTGATAAAGAATTTATAGGAATGCAAGTTTCCCCCCAATATACTAGCCCAAATTTTTAAAGTGATGAATGAAGAATGACTCTTTTTGTCATGCCAAGAATAAACTTAGTGTACATGGGAGAGAGGTGTGATGAAAAACACAACGTGTTTGTGTCTGCGGATACCCAAATCGTAGAGATTTTGAATGGCAATGGCAAAGAAGGGTTCATTGGCTGTACTTGTTATAGCAACTGTTTTTAGTATGTGAGGAAGCCCTTTTGGGAGATGGTTGCTTTGGGTTTTCACTTGAACTTTGCAGATGACTACCCTTGGCACAATGCCCAGAGAGTCCTTCAACTGCACAGGTTTCCTCCACTTTCTTAAGAAAGTGGTCAATGAACAAAGAAGCATTCTCATATCTGGGGGATTTTCAGGGAGGAACAGGATACCAGTACCTGCTGTGGCTCACATCACCCCTGTATTCCACACTCATCACAGCCATACAGCTCTACCTACAGTCATAGTGCTGTGGCTGTCTCACACCCAAAACAAGCTGTGCTCAATTGAATGTACCCTTAACTATCCATTGAGCTTCTTCATTCATTCCTTTCTTTTTTTTACTCAGCAAATATTCATCTATTCATCAAGTGCCTTCTATCCATCAAGGACCAGAATGGATACATAGCTCCTAGCGCATAGTCAGGACTCAAGAAATGAGGGAAAGAACAGACTCTTTGGCACTCAGCAAGTCTAGTGATACTTATGATAATGACCAAACTTGATCAAGAAACACACAAATCTGTGTTCAGTGCATTCATAAATGTAGTTTGAGGCATAGCGTTGTTAGCCAGATTTTCATGTACAACAACATCAACGAAATTTAGAGTTAAAATTTGAAGTCATCCACTCAACTATCTATAAAATTAATATTCTTTAGGAGTCCAGGAATAGATGGGCTGTTATGGTATTAGATTTTTGACCTCAGCTTTCACTCTCTCTTCCTTTTGAGAATGCGAGAGACAATAATAATTGATATGAACCTTAAGTGAAATACAACTATCTTGCTTCATACTTCTTAGGATGAAAATGGAGATGTATTGTGGTTGATAATCTGAATACTGAATCCAAATTTATACTACAAAACAATAAAACAATGAAGATGACCAAACTATTCAAGACTAACTAGATTATCCAAGTTTAAACTCTTCAAACAAACTCTCAACAACTCCTCAAACAAAGCCAGTAACCATAAGACAACCTTTTCTTTGATGCAGCTCTGTTAAATATTTCAGTCCCCATTGACTGTGTCAGTCTGGCTCCTATCAACTAATATGTCCAACATTCAGAATTTTCAGGGGGGAAAAGGAATACAGATGCCTAATCAGTAATTTGTATGCTAAAAATACAGTATATTTGGACATAAATCCACACCCCCAATATACACAAGCATACATATATACATATCTATAAATCCAGCTAGCTCCTGGGTTCCATTCTTGTAGTTCTTGATAAACAGAGGAGTTATAATCATATAAAAGATATTTATAGGCACGAGAGTCTCTTAAAGTCTTTCAACATTGGATTGCTTCACACAGTGGGGAGATGATGGTTTTGGGAGGGAGCGAAGAAGGAAATTCCAAAATGTGAATGGTATTTAAACCTCTTAAATTTCTTCTTCAAAGGAAGAGAAAAAGGATGAAATTATGTTTTCCCTATTCAACAAGATGGTATGCAGAAGGGCTACAGGCAGAAATATAACTAAAAAGAATATACAGACCCAGTGACTTGAGTCCCTTTCATGAAATATGTGGGTTAAAAAAAGCCCCAATAACCATAAAACAACCTTTTCTTTGATGCTGAACAAAAAAACGAGCTTGAAATTTAGTGCTGCTGAGCAAGTGAATGAAAAATACAGATGTCTGTACCTTTGGTTCAACTCAGACTTGCCATCTGAACAGCCCCATTCTTAACTCTTTGTGTGACTAAAAGTATCAAAGCTTTTAGGTATCAGCAACAGTTTAAGTAAAATGTAAAAAAAATTATTTTCCTTCTTTATAAATTCAGTGAATTAGGAAATTCATCTGTGCCGTATCCCCTTTCTTGTCCTCTCTGAATTACAAAATTTAAAATAACACATAAAAGCAATTACATAAATCTTTTCCTGGTGTAGCACTCCAGACTAATTTTTTAAGATTAAGATATTGATTGCTTTATTTAAAATGTAGGACCTTCGTGGTATTTTCATTTTCCAAAGTCATCTTATAATATCAATTTCCCCAAAGGTCAAAAACAATATATTAAGGAAATACCACCTGCTACTTAGAGCTTGCACAGGAAATTTGCATTTCCACTTTGTAATGTATTATTTGGGGGGAGGAAATGACAGCCTGCTTCATTATCCCAAGGCACAGGATCCCAATAGCTGCAAAGCAGCAGAAAAAAATAAAATCAGTCAGTGTCCATTTTCCTACCGAATTTCATGGAAATTAAAACCACAGTAAGCAAAGGCAAAAAAGCCTGTGTGGAAAGGTGCCGGGCTCACCCCAAGCTTTCTCTTCTGTTCCCATTCACATCAGCCTGGCCAGACCACGTGAGCTGGGCAAGTTCTGCGGAGGGACAGGTAAGGGCACATTTTCCAGTCTTTTGTAAACAGTCCCTGAGGATCAACGCAATGGTCATGGCTGTCCCCTTTAGCCTGTCTCCAAGGGCGAAGGAAAGTCATGGAGAATGCCTGTTCAAAGTTCAGCAGACCCTTTCTACAGTTTTATTTGCAAACCAAACAAGATTGAAGACAGATTGCTTCCTACTGTCCAGCCCACAGGAAAGAAATTCTGTTCAGATACAGTATGTACATCAGGAGACAGCTGGCACCCAGAGCCCCTCCTCTTAGAAACCATCAGCTCCAGTGGGCTTCACCATATTCTTCACTCTGCAAATAGTTTCTGCTGTGTAGCTTTTCCTCGGTACATGTTTCTCTCCTCTTTCTTCTCGACCTTTCCCATTTTTCCTGGTTTCCCTCCCTCTGAAGTTCTTGTTACTATAGAAGAACAACATGCTATTTCCTGCCACTTGGTGTGTCTAATTCTTAAGCCACCTACCTCTGGACAAATTAGAAAAAAAAATCATGTAATTGATCGATGATTGTATCTGGGGAAAACCACCAGTGTAATCAATTGTGTTTTGGTCAATTAACTGAATATTCTCTTCTACTTATATTTTCAGCTGAATTTGGTTTAAAATTAGGTAGAAATGGAGAGTCCTTGAAATACTTGGCATAAACACTTGAAATACTTGGAGAAGTGATATGAGATTTATTTTGTTATCTCTCTACGTGAATTAGCTACATAAATATACATCCCTTTAGAAAGATCAAGTTGATAAAGATGCAGATTTTTATAAATCAGGGTGAGACTGTAAAATTAGCACTATCTCCCCTTTATCTCTAAAAGATAAAAATTATTTAAATTTCGTGGTCATTAAGCACCAGGATGAGCCAGGAAAACAAATCACCACTTTAAAAAATCAAATGTGTTAAGGATATAACACGGAGATACAGAAGGAAGCCTTCTATTACTGAAATGGTTCAACAAACTTAGGTCAGAGAATACTCCCCATGTTTTACTAGGAAGAGATAAGGTCAGAGAACAGAGAAACGTGGAATTTGTCTACACACCATCCAAAGACCTGTGTAGAAACTTGGCCTACCCTCTGAATATTTTGGTTCAGATTCTGTAAGTCTGCTGTGCACAGATCAAGTTAAAAATGATTTAAGCTGGGCACAGCGATGTGACTCACACCTGTAATCTTCAGAGGCTGGGCAGGAGGATCACCAGTTCAAGGCCAGCCACAGCAACTTAGTAATGCCCTGAGCAACTTAGAAGACCCTGTCTAAAACTAAAAAATAAAAAGGGCTGAGGATGTACCTCAGTGATAAAGTGTACCCAGGTTCAATCCCCAGTGCCAAAATAAATAAACACATTTAAAAAATTATTTTTGAGTGGTGGCTCAGGGGTTGGAGCACTTGTCTGGCATGTATGAGGACCTGAGTTTGAACCCCAGCACCACATACACAACTAAGTGTTGGAGAAATGAAAGCCAGATGAAAAAATAAATAAAATTGATTCTCTCTCTCTTCCTCTCTTAAAAAAAAAGAAAAGAAAAGAAAAGAAAATGAAAATCCCAAAGTAAACGAAAAAGAGTTGGATTATTTGAAGAAGGTCAGAATGTTGGTGACTGTGAACTGTCTTGGAGATAAATATTTAAGATATATATAAGATATATATATATATATATATATATATATATATATATATCTCCTGTAGACCCTTTCTGCAGCTTCCTTTGCAAATCAAACAAGGTTGAAGACAGATATATCAATATAAAAATGGAGATAATATAAATGGAGACCAATAAACCTTGATCTTCTAGGAAGACAAATCAGAAGAAATTTGTATTATCCAGTAAAGACACGTGAAAAGCCAAAAACGTGATGAACTGTATGTGTCAAGATTCTGGCTTCCATCCCCCTTTCTGCTTCTGAAGAGCTGTGAGATCTTGGGCAAGTCTCTTGAATTCTCTGGGTTTCCATCTCTCCATTGAAAATGGAGATTCCTGCCAAATCTTGTAATTCTGTAAAACATAATTGTCTGTCCCTGCCTTCTCCAAAACAGAGCTAATTATCAATTTTGTCCAAAACTGGGTCACTTAGAAGTGAAGGACTCTCTTTTTTTTAGAGTGGTTTATGCTTTTGGCAGCAGAAATGAACGGCAGCAGAGGCAGAGCAAGGAACCCAAAGGCCCAGAGATGGTGGTAAAGTGGCAGGACATTTTTGTCACAAGGTTGTTATTCCTTCCCAGAGCCTGGCATGGCCACAGGGGATAGCTCATGGGATTAAAAATTGGAAAACACTCTTGTGCTTCCGACCATGAAGGAAATAAACTCAGTTTCTCTGAATGTGGCAATTAATAGGCACCTGTGACCATCCTGCTCCGAGGAGAAAGGGGCCAGTCCAGGGCTGGAACTCGGGCTGGTGTTAAGTTGTGCTTTTAAAATGAGTGCTAAAACTCTCATGGGTTGAAAGAAGTCTATAAAACACTGCAGCTCTTCCACACTCTACAAACAAGGGGACATCCACAGTGCTCACCTAGGAGTCCTGGAGCAGCAGGAAGATCCCCATTATCGCAGTTAGCGATGACCAACAAGGCCACGCAGAAGAGTAAACCCAAGGACACTTTTCTCCCTCTGCATCAAGAGGAGGCTGCTTCTGGAAGCGGAGGCTGCATTTTCCTCGCCACACACCTCCCTCAGAGCCCAGAGTGTGTGGGAGACAGCTGCAGAGTCCAGCTGAATGTTTCATGTGACAGTGGAGCGTTTCAGAGCTTCCTGCTGCTGCTGCTGATCTCATAACCCTTCCTTTGTGATCTTTGCAGTTAATGAGACTGTAAACCAGCATCCAACCTGATTGAAGGCAGGTTTAAAGGGCAAAAGAAAATGGTGGTTGTTTAAAGATTAAACAGCCTTTTACCGTTAAACATTTAAGTTGCTTTTTTAATGTTTAAATCAATGTACATACAGGATGCAAACTGTGATCTGGTGGGGATAGAACTTCAGCCACACTGCTGTCCTGAGGGGGGAAACTACTGCTATCACTTTAAATATCAGATTTGTGAAGTGCCTCACCTGTCCCCACTATCCCTCTCTCCCCATCTCCCACGAATTAATTCTATAGAGACAACGTTAAACACATAATTTGTAAACTATTGAAAAATAAACTTCTCACCCACAGTAACTGAAGTAGTTGCCAAATGCAGAAAACTCTTCCCTGAGTGGGACGCCCCACACTATTTTGAAACAATCTTGGGATTCTGCCCCTGTTGAAAGTGAGGAATGCTGTTCACTCTCACTTACGTTTTTAGAGCAAAAGGGAACACTTTTCCAAAATCAGAGCTTCCCTAATAAATGCAGTGATTTAGGGGAGACTTTGATTGTCTTAGGTTGCTATTCCTGAGAACAGAATAATTTATTTTGCTCTAAGCAAGTGTGTAATGAGAATAGAGGCTGTGTTGATAAGAGATCCCTGGGAGTTGGTCATATATTATCCTCTGTAATTTCTTCCCAAAATAGACTTAATGGAAAGAGGATGCATAATATGCCCCTTCTCAAAGGAAGCACTCCCCAATACAAGAGAAGCAGTCATTCTAAAAACAGCTTTATGGCCCTTCAGTCAATAGCTATATTTTCTCCCCTTTCACGGCTTCCTTCCTTCTGCTGTGCAAAGACCTATGTGGGGACACACACATTCACATCCCGGGGAACACAACTGAATATGCCCCTGAAATCTGCGTCCTCCTTCAGAGGTCAGCAAGGCCACTGAAAACTTAATAGTGAGGAGCCGCGAACCCTCCTCCGGCTCCTTCAGTTAGTTTATGGTGCAGTTAGGAAGTCTTACCATGGTGGAAGCAGTGTGTGAGACACAGAGGCAAATAAGGGACAATGTTCCACAAAATGTGACAAGTGGCAAGTAGCTCACGTCCCTAAGGATGGAAAAGACAGCAGGAGCAGAGTCCAAAAGCCAGTTCACACAGCAAAGCTGCAGGTCAGGTTGCTTTCCAAGGCCCTGGAAATGAACTTTCCTTATTAAGATGTTTTCCTAGCTGTATTTCACAGACCAGAAGAACAAGCCTTCCTGCTCTGGGCCAACCAAACACTTCTTAGAATAGAAGAACTCAAAAAGTTGATTTGGGTATTATTTTATTTTTTCTTTCAAATCTGGGACAAGTTTTACTATGCAGGGATAACAAGTATGAATGGTAGTTAAGATTCTCAGGGAGGGGGCTGGAGCAGTGGCTCAGTGGTTGGAGTGCTTACCTGATACACACCAGGACCCTGGTTCGAACCCCAGCACCACATACATAACTAAGAGTCAGAGCAACAAAAACCAGATGAAAAACTAAAAAAAAAAAAAAAAAAAAATTGATTCTCTTATTCTCTCTCTCTTTCTCTCACTGTCCCTCTCTCTTAAAAAAAACTAGATTCTCAGGGAGGCTAATAAAAACTTATCACCTAAATTGTAGCACATTTACAATACAAATTGTAGAAAAAATATATTGTTGAGCTGTTCATAAATAACTAAAATAGTTAAACAAAAGTTGAAATGAAATATTTTTAAAATTCATCTTGCAATTTGGCATTTGAAGAATACCAGAGTTTAATAAAACACAGTAGATGGAAACTTTTAAGGAGGGTCTGAATGGAAGCTTCTGGGCATTTTCAAGAGCTGAAGATAAATGACATTCTTTCTTTATTCTGTTAAATTTTACTTCAAAACATATGGTTTCTCTCTTCTTGGATACATTTATTACAGGGGCCAATCTAGAAATATGATAAAATGGTAGAAGAGGCATGGGAAAAAATAGGAAGACATGTTCTGAAAGACCTGGAAAGAGCCGGAAAAGAGAAGGGAAGACAGAATCAATGGGATACTTGTATGTATGAAAATTATGCAAGAAGAAAATGTGGAAGGGATGTAATTACAGGGTGCACCTCTGAGCCACACAGCAATGGATACCCTCTGCCAGGGACCTCACAACTGCCATCTGAGTGATCCTGTCACTCAGTGAGGCGTGTGCTGTGTGTACGTGTGTTGTTATAGGCTGAGGCAATACCGAAGGCAGCTGGGAATTTGCAACCTGAGGATGTGTACAAAATTTAAGTTCCTTTCTTATATCCAGAAATTAATATATTGAAGAAGTTGAGCTCTCTTCAGATATAGCAAAAAGAACTATGGGATTAAAAAACAGATTAAGAAATACAAACAAGGGGCTGGAGCGGTGGCTTGGCGGTTACAGCGCTTGCCCAGCATGCACGATTACATGGGTTCAAACCCCAGCACCACATACACAATGAAGTCTTGGAGCAATGAAAGCCACATGAAAAACTGAATAAAAAATTCTCCCTCTCTCTCTCTTTCACTGTCCCTCTCGCTTAAAAAAAAAAAAATTTTTATATTTTAGTTGAAGGTGGTAGCATGAGGGAGAGTAGCATATCAGAAAACTTCAATTGCCGTGAAAAAAATGAAGGCCAATTAAAGCACGAGGAACTGAAGTTAGTAGCGAATAGCATCCTTCCTAAGACAGGCTGGGTGGGACCTGAAAATGGCTTCCTGAGGAGGGGTGATAAAGTTGGGCACCTCTGAGCAGACAAACGCTACAGCGCCTGCTTGAGGTCATATAAGAGCACTGATGTTGGTGTCCTAACACTATAATGGGTTCCCGCTGGGTACAGAAACCCACAGGCGACTTAGTTCTTCACTTTCTTCACTATGCTGGTCGTAGAGTTGATCATCAGCACCGTCACAGATTTTGTCTGTCTGGGCAAAGGAGCCCACTACTGAATTAGCTCATTCCCCAGAAGCTGGGATTGGACGCTGGACTGTGTATAATGCAGGGAAGCCCAAAGTGGGGGATGAGCATCCTTCTCCAACGCCCCCCCCCCACAGTCATTATATACAAATGATAAAAACAGAGCTGCTCTGCTGGGGTGGGAAAGGACCCAGAATCTGATCCTTTTGCTAGTCCCCAAAGAGCTCTTTTTACAAATGGCCATAGAGATGTTTTTGCTTCTCTTTTACCCCACGGGGCCCTAGTTAACCACTTAGATCAGTGAGAGTGGCAAGCCACCTTTCTTTGGGGTAAGCCAATTAGTGGGGATGCGCAGTTTCTCTTTGTTTCCAGTTGGAAAAAACCTAGGAAACCGAGATGGCTGTCAACATTCCAAGGTCATGTGGATACGAGCAGAACTGAACCTAGCATACATTTTCAACAAATCAGTTCCATTTTCCTTGTGTTTCCCCCTCTCTTTCTCAAGAGTTTTCTATTATATTTTAGTATGCCCTTGATATTTTTGAGGACTTGGCAAACTCCCAAATTCACAGTCTCTAAATTTGGGAATCCAGGAAATATTTTGCTCCAGTTTGGAGGTTTCCTCTGAAACTCTATTACTACCCAGAGGCATGGGTTTCCTGCAGAGATCTCCGGACCACAAATTAACTCCCTTTCCACGTCGACCCAGGATTCATCTCTTTCTTGGTGGCTATGTTCACAAAGAAATTTTTAAAAATGTTGAAGAGAGTTACTATTTAAACTCAAATTAGTAGATGACCACGCTACATGGAGATGTGCCTACTGGCGAAGTGTTGGGTCGCAAACTAAAAGGATTTTCATCCAGACATCAGCTTCCAGGAGCCAGAATTCAACTCCGTACCTGAGACAAATAACACATTACTAAATGCCATGGACCTCGTGGACCTCGGGTACATCTTTGGTCACTGCAAATTGGTTGCCCAGGGTTCATTGTCCTGTGTGTAAGCAGCCTTGAGTCCTTTGTGGACTGAGGGAAAACAGAATGATAGGAAACAGGCCACAAATAAGCAGAGAGCAGATCTGCACATGACCTGATGGAATTATTTTTTTATTACATTTTGCCATTTATGTCCACATTTTATCACGATTTCATTTGGTGGCATGTCTTTCAGTGGTGTTGATGGATTCAGACATCTTAAACCTCACCAGTTTAACAGTAATAAAACGTGCTCCTACCTTTTCACCCAGTTATGCTTCTATCTTCCAGAGTTGGGGAGAAAAACTCAGATTTATATAAATGTTTAAGAATTATGAGATTAGCCTTTGAAGTAGTGTTTAGCTTCTATTTCTTTCTTTTTTTTAAAAAAAGAAAGGGACAGAGAGAGGGAGAGGAAGAGAGAATCAATTTTATTTAGTTTTTCATGGGCCTTCTGTGCTCAGACACTGTGGTGGTGCTGGGGTACGAACCCGTGTCCCTGTGCATGTGAGGCAAGCGCTGAAACTGCTGAGCTATCACTCCAGCCCCTAGCTTCTATTTCTTAAAATTTATGTCATCTGCAAAGATTTGCTTTTGAAACACCTGCCTTTATTACTAAGGCACCTCCCAGGTAGCCTGCTTATTCACTATTGTGCCTACAGTTTGGGGTTAACTGACTATAGGAATATGCACTCTGCAATCCTGCTGAAGGACCCTCCGCAGTCATCCATTCTTGTGCAAATCCGATTAAGAGCAGAATCAGGAAAGTGGAGCAGCAGATATTTGGTTTTCCATTAGGACCACTACCATATTTTTCTTAGATATCTTGACTAATGCAAAGTTGCTTTCTTTTGAGCCAAGAGCTCATGGGCTCCTGCTGCGTTTCTCATTAGTGCTACTGTTTTACGTATCATTTAACAAGCTCGCTAAAATGCCTAATGCATTTGATAGGATGAACGGTGAAGACTGGCAACTGTTCTCTGGGCACCCGTCTAAATTTTCTGCAGTGTGTTCTGACTCCCAGTTTTGGCATTTAGCAAATCTGTGCTGAATAATGGTTCCAAAGGGATGTGGCTGCAAAGTCTGTAAGGTCTGCTAAATATTCTTATCTGATATGTTACCCAACTCCTGTAGGAAATTCTCAGATGAATGGCTAGACCTCTCCACCTCCTCTTTTTTTTTCCTTCATCCTGCTGAGATTTACCCAAGTGGTGTGGGGTGTGTGTGTGTGTGTGTGTGTGTGTAAAATTATTATCAGAATTATTTAATATCTTAAGGTGCTTTGAAAGTTATGGTCAACCTACCAGTAGGTGGCTCCTCCTCTACAGTATCATTGACCTTACTCCTGAAATAGGAACTAGTACCAGGAAATAGGTGCAAACTACCTTTCCTTTTCAAGTCTCTTTTGCCCTCATGGGAACGCCCCTGGTAGAACATCATAAAGCTACATTCTGATGTCATCCACAAGACAGTGTTCAGTCTCCGGCCTCCTGGAATGTGTCAACACTTTCATTTTGATCTTCACCACATGGTAAATTCTGTTTCTTTTAAGTTTGAGAAAAATGCGTTCAGATGTTTTTGAAGCATAAGAAGATGAAATTACATTGCTGATGTTTTAAAGGTCATTCTTGTTATTCGTATCATTAGTGCATTCAGATCAGCTAAAAAAAAAAAAAAAATTCAAACTTTTCCAAGTGTCTAAAATAAGACATTTTGGTAAATCAACCTGTGAGGTATTTCCCGGGTTCACAACTAATCAGCTGCCACCACTACCTTTTCTCCCCAGCACTGCTTACGCTTCCCATGGGTACACTGCAGCTCACCAAGCCTGGCCTCTCCTTTGTTAGTCCTCATATCACAAAATTAAATGGACCTGTGATTTCCCTACAGAATGACACTACCTTTTAGTTCGTCCATAAATACTGGCAGGTAGTCTTATGAAAATGAAGCCAAAAAGCAGTGAGAGAAGAGAGAAAAAATTATCTTAAACCTTTGAGACCCATCTCTTCATTTTGCCAAGATAAAGAAGGATATTTTGTAGAGCTGACTCAGAAGGAGACTTCACAGCACCACGTCTAAAGCTGCTTTCAGAGACAAAGTTTGAGTAAATTATTCAGAAAATCCACCTTGAAAAATCTCTTCCGGGTGGGCAAAGGGTGCTTTACTTTCATTTATCAAAACTGGATGTTTTCCCTGATTAAATTTATGGGTAACTATTCACTTTTGGTATTTACTGAAAGCTAGCCTTTCTCTCAATCAGTCAATATGTGTAAATGCTTGAAGAACTGAATTAGATACCACAGGGACACACAAAAGGAATTCTCGCCTTCTCCAAGAAGCTTAAGTTTCCACTGGAGAAAAAAGAGGAATGTGTGATAAACAGTTGAAAATGCAAACAAAATAAAGACCAAATCCATAAATGTAGGCTGTTCACCTCCGGGCTGCACACTCCAGGAAGCCTCCCGCCCCCTCCCCAACCTGCCGCTACCTTTTCTTCCCCATCCAGGCTGCACCTTTATCCCAACACCCTTTCTGCCCTGTACCTATTTTACAAGCAGGACCTCTTGGTGATGTTTATAATGCTGTTATCCTCTCATCCACGAAATGGATTACTATATCTGCCTAGTCACTTGATTCATTACCTCGACACACTCATTCACCCTCATTCACTAAACTAAGGCTATCTTCCACGAGGGTTCAGACCCACATTCTGCCCCAGTTCTGCCTCTCTGAGAAAAAATATCCACTTTTTTGTTCTTTGCTGTTGCAAGAGCTATCAAATGTCCATTTCTAGGGACCCTTGCTACCTTCCAAACTGGGACCTTCTCAAGGCCTCAGCGGCAGGGATCTAAGGCTCTGGGCTTCTCAGATATTTCCATCAGCTTTCTCTTTCTTCTTTTCACTTCGCTCTATTCCCTCCACACGTGACCACTTAGTGCCCCCAGGGCTTAGCCAGGGGCTCCTCTCTCTTCTTTTCCTTCTCTACACATTTCCCTAGTGTACCCACATGGATTCAATTAGCACCTACACGCAGATGAGCCCCAGATTTCTCCCTCCAGCTCTGACCTTTCATTCTCTCTTCAGTCCCATATTTCTCAGTGTCTAGAAAATATATAGACTAGATATTTCACTGCCATCTACAACAAGCATGTCAGAACCAGATTTTATTATCCCTCCCCACAAAGGCTGCGTAAGCTCCAGTGCATGCTCCTGAGGTCTGTGTTCACCAGCGTCCCCCATCCATTAAGTGTCCCCTTTTCTGTGCACACTTCCCTCAAGTATTCTACTAAGACCAACGAGCTCTTTTTATCTACTATTTTCTCAAACACCAATTTTTACCACAATCTCTACAAAGAACTGTTATAAATATTAACTGCCTCAAAGTCATATGTATATGTATATATACACCACACACATACACAAATATTAATAAATAGGAAAGAAATAAGCAGGAAAAATTTCTGGGGTGATTCTACACTCCCTAAGACAGATCAGATATGGTTCCTCTGCATGTTTTCTTCTCATTTACAGAGCATAAAGAAATGCTTTAAGCTGGAGCTACATGAATATTTATTAGGCTTTTCTATTTACTTAACTTAATAGTTGCTTTATTGTTATGTTCCCAGGGAGGTACTGGCCTCAACAGGCACATTGAGAAATAAATGAAGAAAAAAATGCAGACAAGGTAAATTTAATGGCATTCCAAGCATATTCACCAAAAGACCCATCTGTATTCCAGTACATCATGCTGTCAGGAAATTATGCCTGTGACTTATCTTTAAGTTTTCCCTTTCTTAATCTTAATTCCTTTTAATACTTTTCTCTTTTTCTGCATTAAAGGAGTCTTACTCTCCTTGAGATGAATTTAAGAAAATCTACCATCAGAATAAGCTGGCAGAGACTTGTGTCTTCTCTGATCACCATCACTGCTTGGCAGAGCCCCGGGAAATGTCTCCTATAACCTCCATTGTTCTTTGTGGGACTTGTCCAAAGTTGTGAGCTTAGTATAAAAGAACCTTCAGGGCTGGAGCGGTGACTCAGCAGTAGAGCACTTGCCTGGCAGGTGCAAGGACCTGGGTTTGAACCACAGCACCACATACACAACTAAGTGCCAGAAAAACAAAAACCAGGTGAAAAAATAAATAAAATTGATTCTCTTTTTCTCTCTCTCACTCTTTCCCTCTCTCTCAAAAAAGAAAAGAACCTTTTTCTGTGTCAAAGAAGATAGCACCTCACTCTTTAAAACAACTGAACCCTCAACTTCCCATGAAGTTACCAGTGTGTGTATTATCTAGATTTTCTGGGTTACCCCCTCCCATTACTTTGGCTTAGGTCATTTAGATGCTCATTAAAATCATCTCTACAAGCCTGGTAGAATAGAGGGACAAGCAACAGTGACACAAATTATCTAGATTTTTTGTAAATTTTCCATTAACAGAATCTATTACTAGAAAGCAGAAATCTTTAGCAAAGTCTGTTTAGCATAATCCAATGCTCAAAGTTTAAAGATAAGGAAAGAAAATTTTAACAAAAAAATGTTAAGGCAGGTTTTCAAAGGTGCATGCAAAGAAAGAACTAGAACTAGTAGAAGCAATTGGAGCCCACCTGAAGCAGTGAATAAAATTTCTTTAAAAACTAAGTGGAAGATAATAGATGCGGGAAAAGGAGAAGGTGAGAGAGGGAAGAAAGGACAGTTGATATTAGATGCCACGGAAGGGACATGGGCAATGAATACTTTTTGAGCATCTGTTTTATGAAATTCAATCATACCAGAGCCAACAATATGGTTTCTGCAAAACAGACAGTCCCTGTCAAGGGGCACCTGAAGTTGACCCCACCCTCTATTTTCTAAGGTACCCTTCCTTGCATGGCTTGTGCCTGCCTAGTGGGTGCCTTTGTCAAATTTACATCAGGTGTCGTGACATGGCAGTGAAACTGCATCCCAGGACACAGGCTTGAGTTGGAAGTCTAAGGATGAGTAACTTAGTGTTTTGATATTATCTGAAGGCTAAACTGGAGAGAGGCATGAAGAAGCCCCATGGAGACTATCTGGGAAATTCCTTGAGATGAAAGTGAGATCAGGAGCTATCCTGAACTCCTCCAAGGCCAATGACGTGACTCCTTTTCCTGTTGCTTCCCCTGGATGTTCTCTCTGCAGAGCTAGTTTTTAGGGCTTCTCCCTACGGACATAACATCAGGGCAGGGGGCATATGGAAATAGCATGACTGACTGAGAGCAGATCTAGTGACAGGATGCAATAATGGAAATATTTTATCAGGTGTGTTTTGGGGGTATGGATAAAAAGAATCATTTCAAATTCTCAACACTGGGTTCAATCCTAGGCCCCATAACTAATAGGAAATAGTGGCCTCATGCAGAGGAGATTCACAAAGAGAGGGAAGGAAGGGAACCAACATTACTAGAGCATTGACTGCGTGCCAGAAATATTACATGCATCATCAATCCTGGTAAGGACCCCTTGAGATAGATCTCATAAACCCCACCTGACAGATGAAGAGACTGAAGTTCAGAGAAGTTAGGAGCCCTGCCTGGGGTCAAACAGCTAGTGAGTAACGTGGCCCAGATTCAAACCCAGGTCTAACTACAAAGCCCATATTCTTTCAATTATACCATGCTGCTTATTAAAAGCCTGAATAATATGCCTTATGAGAAAAAGTTAAAGGAAGCTCTGTAACTCATGCTTGACAAAAAAGACTGAAAAGTGATATAATGTTTTTGAAGTACTGTCTAGGAAGGATTAACCTCAAGGATGGTAACCAGCTGTTTTGAAACTTGTTCTGAAGAAAGAATAGGAAATGGGCTTCAACTGCCACATGAAGGAAAGGTTGCAGGTACTAGAGTGAGTAGCGGAGAAACACTGTGGAATCTTCTTCCTAAGCAGAAGCCAGGATGACTGACCCTGGAGAGGAGAAGAAAAGGAGAGTTTGCTCACATGGAGAAAAGCACTGAAGAAGTTGACCAGGGGAAAGGAAGAGGAAGAAAACAGTTTCACAGCGGTTCTCCACAAAACAGACATGGCCGAATGGATGGGAGAGCCGAAGAAATGTTGGATGGGGAAAGAGAAAATGAGAATCATGACTACCGATAATTAACAAAGCACTTCCAATAAAGTCTAGTGCAACTATGCATGTGGCACAAAATCCTACAGCACCTCTTCTGAAGATATTTTGAAGCAATATTTTTATCTGGATGGAAGAATTTAAATGTGGCCCCATCTCAAAGCAGCAGTATGTTAAATGCTAAATGACCTCTTTAGGGGTTTCTGTAATCCTCAAAAGAGCTTATGTTTTTACTTTAAATAGGTTTAATTGAGTTTCATTTTTAAAACTCTACTGCTCCATTTAATTATTTTATTCCTTTATACATTAGGCATTATCATTCTGTGACCATCTACATTTTACACTTGTGGAAACGGTGGCCCAGAGAGGCTCGGGGAGTTATCCAGTTAACAACAGACAGAGCAAAGACTTGACATTAAATCCTTGAACTGATTCCAAATCCAGGATTCTTTCCAGAATCTTAGCCTGTATTTCCAAACACACTGTAGGGGCTGGCTATCTGTCAACCACAGTACCTCAGGGTGCTCCTTTAACTCCAACATGAATCACTTAACCTAGAGATTGCTTGGATGGGTGCTAGAAAAACTGCTAAATAAAATGGATAGTTCAGAGTAACAGAACAGCAAAGAGGACCCAAGTATTTAGGGTGCCCGTGCCACTTCCCAGACACATTGATGAGACTAGTTTCATAATGGCTCTAGACAGAGCGGGAAGCAATGTCTAAAAGCTTTTGTTCCTTATTTTTCTGAAGCCCACTCTGAAGTCTGCTTCCAGAGAACATTCTTTCCTTCATTTGTTTATTCATTCATTTATTCAAATTTAAAACAGATGAGGTCACAATGTTTGGTCTATTTTCACTGCACTAAAAAATTTTAAAGCAGTGCACCCTATGGAGAAATAAATGCCAGAATATAAGAAACATATCAAGCTCATGTTAACATTTTAAAAAGACACTTTAAATCGATTAACCCACCAAAATAATAGCATAAGTAAAAAATAGTTTTTATATTTATCAATTTACCTTAAGACTCATTTTATAACTATTAGATATTTAGGGACTGTAAAGAGAATATACACAGAAAGACTAATGGCTGGAAATACAGCTATAGATAATGAATTTTCAGGAAGTACAGTGTCTAAATAAGGGATCACCAGTCTCAAGCCTGGACACCAGTACTTCCATATATTGTAAATCTCATGCCTAGATCCATTGAGAGCTGCCTTTAGTAAAAGATGCCTCTATAATAGCCTCATTCCTGTTTGGTCATGCTTGTAAAACAATTTCAAGGATGAAATTGTTAATAAACATACAGCTAAATGTTGTGAATCCCAAATCTAGGAGATTCAACAATACTGAACCTTTACGGTGGTATCATTGCTACAAGGATGACTTGGATATGTTTACGTATGAAGTGGCAGGGGGAGTGTGCATTATAAAGGATCCCATCAACCCACATAACAAGAAAGACCAAGATGGGTCCCAAATGAAATTGCTTGTTATTGATGGAAATTCAAATGAACATGTGCTCATTAAGAGGCTTGGCTTTAGTGATAAGCAACGTTAGTGGAACTGACCATGCTAAGGGAGTAGGAGAAAGAGACAGCTCAGAGCCTCTGACCCAGCCCTGCTTCCTGCATCCTAATCTTGCTGTCATTGCACAGCTTTCCTTGGAGCTCTGCCAAGCAATGTGCCAGCAGAGAAGCTGCTCTGTTGAGCAGAGGATGTGGACTCTAACTCCCCTCTCACCTGCTTCCGGGGAAGGCTGAAAGCATATTAAGGTTTTCTGAAGGCCGATCCTTCCAACAGCCAGCCCCATTATTAAGCTATCCTTTTGTCTTAGAATTAACTATAAATTCAAGTGATGGAGATGGCGCATCTGTCATCCCAACCTTTGAGTATTTGTTTTTCTACAACAAAACCCAAGTCCTCCCTGCACCCGACCCTTAAGCCCAGAGGCATCTTCATCTTCTAATCCTGCTTGGACCTTTTACATGTGCGTGCTTGTGTGTGCGTGTGTGTGTGCTACTTGGCACTGAACCCAGGGCTTTGTGCATGCTAGGCGAGAGCTCTACCACTGAGCTACATCCCCATTGTTTTTATTTTAGATGCTATAATATAAGGCATCAAAATATTCCAAGTGAGTTGGAAATACAGACAGTTGTTTTGAGATATAGAGTTAACTTTATATTAGCTATGTAGCCCTTTTGAGGACCAGGGAAGTTTCTTTATATATCCAAAGCCTTATTTCTTAATGCTGTTCCCCACAAGGATCTTATCCCCTTTTGCAGTCTGTGGGGACTCCAAGAAGGAACAGAAAAAAGGTGAGTGGCAGACAGGATCCAGGGAAGCCTAAAACAAAGTCTCTCCACCACCAATATTCGGCAACTACTAATCGCTTTTAGTCTACACAGTCCAAAAACTTAAGAGTTGTATTTGCCCTTTGGGTTCTGTCAACCGTTGAAATAAAGGTTACTTAGCCCTTCCACTCTTCTTTAAGGCAAAAGGAAACATGTAAGAAACCAGAAGAAAACCATGGAGGTATGCATTTCAGTTCAAGTCAGACAGTGCTCCGATGTTTAAAAAAGAAAAAAACACAGGTGGGGCTGTGGAGGGGGAACTGCAGAAAGTGGCCCAAGATCCAGGAATCCAGTGCTCAAATTCTCACCTAAAGATATCCATAAAAAAAATCAGAGACCACTGAAAATTAGCAGACAGAAATGTGTGCAGGAGCAAAGGGAAAATAGCAAGGTCTTGCATAGAATTGTTAATGCATTTATGTTCCTGATTAAAGATATGTAACATCTTACTCTATAAAACTGAGACAAAATGTAGTGATCTTACATGTGCATTGAGTAAGATGTGAAGATTTTTAAGTACGTAAAGAAGAGCTAACACAGTGCTTCTGTCAGAGGTAACTATTGTTCAGTCACATAAAGACCTGGAGAAGCGTCTGTCCCTGGTGATGGGCAGAGGAATGGACAAAGACCGAATGAAGACACTGAGCAGGGTTCTCTTCCTCCCACTGGGAGCAGGGAAAGAAGCTCCTTTCTAGCTCTAGAGGAACATTTTCCAGACTGTGGCTGAGCATGGCTGAGTATAGGACTCATCTGGAGCCCAGAGGGGCGGTGACAGGAGCCTCCTTCTCATTGCTGGCCTCAGCTCGGCTAAGATCTCCTTTTCTACTGTGCTCTGTCTCCTTCCTTCCTCTCTACTTTTCAATATATTTATTCTCTTTGGTGCTATTCACTTTATTTACTGTTTCTGTTTTAGTCTAAGTGTTTATTCTACACTTTCAACACCCAAGACTACATGTGGGCAGCAATCTCATGTGAAATGGCTTCATCAGATAGATGCGCTGACCACACGGCACCAAGGACGTCAGCTGGGAGAACTGAGTCACTGAGGTGCAAAGGCACATGGAGGGCTGGTACTCCCCAGGATGGCTGACTTGCATGAGTCTCTCCCACACATTTAAGGCTAATACCTTCGTCTCATAAGCAGAGTGCAAAATTGAGTTAAAAAGATTTACAAACATGTAGTTATCATGTCTGTATACACAAAGAGGCATGACATCAGTCTTGAAGCACCATGAGTTGTTAAATTAGGTCAAAGAGCCTATACAGACTCATTCAGAAGTCATCTTCCCACTTTACCTTGGTTAGGTAACAGCCATAATACCCACTACAGGGATTTTTCATTCTCATGCTACCCTGAGAGAACATGAAAAATTTCTAACTTGTCTTTCATGTGAATGTAAGGTTCAAAATAAAAGATTAAACAGAAAATTAGGGATGCTAAATATTCCACATTACAGGAACAAACCAGAGATTTTTTTTTTTAATAGTAACCTATAGTTTAAATTTCCTGCCTGCAGGGCACGCTACACCTTACATCCTCTTAAATTCCACAGGTAATATAATTTCTATTAAATGGGGCAGGTCCCAGCAGAAAGTTGTACTGGCGCCAGGCAAAACAATTACTCTGATGTGCACTTTTGAAAGCACTGTAGCTCCTAGGTATGGGGTTTACATGCAGACAAATAGAAGATTTAGATGTACTTTCGGTTATTAAAATTATTTAATTGCTACCATGTGATAATTGAACATAATATACAAACAAATTAAGGCTAATCTATTTGCTCTTTCTTTTCAAAACTTAGATCAACAATTAAAAAGCAAGAAAAATTAAAGTCAGACATCCTAGTAGTTTGCTAAACTACAGCTTCCTAGAAAAGAAAGCAAAACAAATCCTCTGCCAGCGGATGTGTCTAAAACTAAACCTTTTTAAGATGATGGCAGGATATGTGTAGTAAAGGCAATTACCATGGAATTCAGGTGGGGCCAAAGTACATCAAGATTACAGTTTTGTAACAAAAAGCCTTTTGCTGTAGGTTTGATCACGTTGCAGGAAGTCCTCAACCTATGGAAGAGTTGGGTTCCAAAAGAAGTCTGTTTGTAAATTGACTATCTGGAAAGCTGAATAAACTGTTTTATTGAAATAGTGACAGTTGGAAACATGACCATTTACTAAGTCCCCATGAGAAGCCAGGGAAGTTGCTAAAGATGAGACGTTCCTGCACCGCAGAAACAGATGCATAAACAAATTATTGAGACACACTGCCCCCTGTGGTGTGAGAGAGATGTTGTGGATGTAGGATGAATGGGGAGAGGTACACTGCCCAGCAACCTCACAACCCCAGGGGCCTGATTTCACTTACATTGACCACTTGCGTAGCAGGAGCCAGCTTCCCTCCCCAGTACAGAAAAGAAAGAAAGAAAGAAGAAAGAAAGAAAGAAAGAAGGAAGGAAGGAAGGAAGGAAGGAAGGAAGGAAAGAAAGAAAGAAAGGGAAGAGGCCGGAGCAGTGGCTTCGCACTTACAGAGCTTGCCTGACATGCATGAAGATGCAGATAGAACCCTAGCACCACGTACACAGTACACGATGAAGTGTTGGAGCATTGAAAGCGATGAAAAACTAAAAATTAAATTGATTCTCTCTCTCACTGTCCCCTCTCTTAAAAAAAAAAAAAAAGGAAGAGGAGAGAGAAAGACAAAGGTATGTGAAGAAGGGAAACATAAAAACAAATGAGCAAGACTTTAAAGAGATGGGGAGAAGTCCAGAGGAGATCTTAGAATGTGTGAATACGAAATCACAAAGGCTGGAGAAGTACAATGTGCGTGTGAGATACCTCAACAGGAAGCTGACTCAGGTCCACGGTTCTCTATCCCCAAGACTGCCGGTATACAGGCTGCCACGTGTACACAATGAAAGTTAGATACGGGTAACCGTGCCTTTATGCCATACCACGTTCACCACTGAAAAATAAAACTCCACCAAAACTATGCCGAATCTTGGGCAAATTCTTGGTCCATGTGACTATCCAATTTTGGACTTTTCCCTCCATAAACCAGAGCATTTTACTTCCTCTTAACTGCTTAATTGGCAACTGTGGAGAAAGCAACAATCTTATTTAAAGAAGTAAGAACTGAGCAGTTTGATGTAAGGGCATTGAGTCTCCCTTTAGAGACTGAAAACTGATGGTAGAAGTTGGAATGGACTGTCAAAATGGAACTCCAGTCATGCAGTGGAAAGAGTGGAAATTATGTTGGAACCAAATTACACCATTGCCGAACAGAGCAGCTGCTTCGCCCCACGTCCACTACTTCCCAGAACCACTTAGCCACAACAGGATTGTTACCTACAGACATCCTGGCTGGAAAAATTAAGTGCTTGTCCTGCAGTTTCCCTGAATGTTGGCTTCTGTGGCCACTCCATCTTTCTGCCTCTTCCCAAATCACTGTCATTAATGAAGAACTCCCTAAAGTATATACTTTCCAGGTGCTTCCAAAGAGGGGCTTGGCCTTCTCTTTCAATGTCTCCATCATTTTCCCCTTTTGCCTATTGCATGATCCCCTGACTTGGGACAAATGCCATGAGGCTCAGAACTCAGCATTTCACTTTCTGTGGAAGTACCAGTTCATGGACTTGATTCCTACTTCTTTCCAGCTGCAGGAAACCTAGCTGTGGGTTTACCTGTAGAGCCAGGTGCTCACCTTGTGTAAGTCCCACCTGGCATGTGGTAGCTGATGAATACGTGTAAAAGAAATCCAATTTGACAAGGTCTTGATCTTTAATGAGTACAGTAATTACAACACTATATTTGATATTGAACCACTGGAATGACATTAGCCCCTAACATAAAGCCTTATAAACCTGATTTTCTACCCACAAAGAACTTAAAATCTGAATGAAAAAAGAAGGCTTAAAATCCTTATCTCTAGAACTTAATGTTCAGCATAACTTTTCATCTTTAACCTCTTTTTGAACTTTTTCTCCAATGTCCTCACCCTTCACTCCCATCTGTCGCTCAATTAGCAACACCAATTCTAATCACCATTAAACAAAACTATCCCCAAAGAATGTTCTGTGAATCGAATCAACTCACAGCCCAGAATCTAAATGTTGATGGTGGGGAAGACTAGAGCTGCCTTCTCACTAAAGTACAAGATGCAAAACCACATCCCAGCAAGTGAGTTCTGCCTGGCCTTCTCCTTCTAAAGCCGCACAGCCTAATAAGCACACTTATTATATAAACACATATTGATGAATGTGGCTGTGCTTCTGCAGACTCACCCTGTAGGAATTGCCCTTCCTTCAAGAGCTCGCATAAAAAAGCAACAAATCTGTATGCCCATAAGATGCTATCATCGGAGGCACTGACCCCCTGAGTGACCCCTGACAGTCCCCTCACCTCTCTCACAAGACTTCCAAAAGAATGCTCCCAGCAGCCATTGTTACATATGACCTCATGGCAACTTCGCGACATGAGTTTAGCTGCAGGCTGATGTCTGAAAGTTCAGGCACTATAAAAACTGGTTTATTGGATGCAAAAGAGAATTAGGACTTCAAAGACTCTTACTCTGTCAAATTAAATTAACATATGGAACAGCAACTAAGCTATGATTGGTATTCATAGCATCAGCTCTTTGGTAAGGCCCTGGCTGGATTTTAATGCAGCTTGTTCACTGTTTTAAGTGAACTATTGCTGATCTATTATGGTTACTTAGCAGAATATCCAACAGCATGGGAAAAGCTCACCATAATATGTGAAGCACAAAAAGCCAAATACAAAATGATATGCAAGATGTAATCCAAATTTTTTAAATGAGCTAGACACTATATTTTACATAGGTTTTTGAAATTATTTCTTTACTTTGTATGCAAAAATTATGCTAAAATATTAACACGGACTTCTGGGTAGCAAGATTAAGGGGAAATGTTCCTTTTGTTCCTTGTAATTTTTATGAATTATCCAAGAGAAATATTTTTAAAGAAAAACATTCCTTATGTAAGCATAAACATGCAAAAGTGCTGTTAATAAGTAGGGAGAAGCACATACACACACACTGTGGAAATGGGGGGCGATCTCAGAATAAGGGCAGTCAGGGTTAATATGCCTATGTGGCATAGGTAGTATCCACTTGAAATGAGGCATTTTATTAACCTTTTTGTTTATTTTTCTATTTTTCAATTTAGAAAATTGCAATAATGAATAAGCAATGTATTAGAACAGTGATAGGATTTTTCTATTTCTTTTCTTTCTTTCTTCTTCCCCACACGCCACCCCCCCACCGGGCCCTGTCCCAGAGAAGAAATTGGCTCCAAAATATAGTGGAATGCCATTGAAAAAAATGTGAACAAAAGCAAGTAGGCTGAAGCATAAGAAAGAGAGAGTACTCAACCATCTTTGACTAGTGAAAGTAGCAATTTTGCTTGGTTGAACTAAACATGTCAATATTGCTAAATATAGACAATAAATACCCAGTTTAGTATTTACTTATTCCCTTGTCACACTTACATTTAAGTGAAGTCAAATTATTAAAATCTATTCCCAAAATAATAAGAAAACCAAGCCTCTAAGAAATAAAAATTAAGACATGCATTTCAGAATTTCTGTATAAGTGACTTATTTATCTGCAATTTTTAAAAATTTTTGCAATGATATTTCACTCTATGATTTGTCTAATGAAATGCTGACTTGGCTAAAGAGTCATACGTATTCAAGGTGTTCGAGAGCTTTTAAAATAAGCAATTCATGCCATCAAATTAGCAGACAATTTAACAGTTAAATACTAAAGTAATTGAATCATTTAATAAATACAGTCTTTCAGGATCATCCAACCTCCCAGTTGGGCATATCAGAAATTGTTTCATTAACTTATAAAATAACAACACTTAAGCTGTAAGGTTGCAATGAAAAATCAGTTAAGGAATTGGAACTTGCACTGTTAACTTGATTCTGGATGCATTCTACCATGGAAAAATAAGTTATGCCATAATTCTATGACGAAAAAGATTTCTGCTAATTGTTCAGTCCTTGATTTTTAAATGAATCTGTCTGCAGCCTGCAGTTGTTAGATGAATCTAGAAGTAGGTACAATGACTGCAGTGCTCTGGCCACTCAGCAGATCGAGCCAACATTGGATGGAAGCAGTGCCCGGATTTTCGTCCTAGCCTCCCCACCCATGAGTTTCTATAACCTTGGACAAATTTTCCAACCCTCCCTAGTCTAGAGTCCTCTGGAAAATGAAGCTAATGATTTAAAACTCTGGGTGATAAAGTGGTGCTTTGTAAATTTTTCTATAAATTGAAGATGCCATCATTACTACACTATTATACTGTAGGATGCATCTGGTTTGTTATTTACTATTACTGGCAAATATAACTCCACGCCCCCCAAATAAAACATTTCCTCTTTGTTTCTATTAGGAAGTCAAGCTGCTCTAGGCAGTCAGCATGAATGTAAATTTGTAAATGAATACTATCTGTGATCCGATAATCATGCACAGAAGCCTGTATCTCACCAATCAAGAAGCCCAAAGATATAAGTGTAGGTTCATAAAATCTGTGATTTCATCCATATTCTTTCTTTTTTGTTTTAACTTTTTTATTCAGAAATTTATTTGTTGAACAATCAAACAAGCTTCTAATGAAATAATATAATATATATATAAATTGTGAAAATTAGATTTACCCAAGAGTCCCCCCAATTACCCACCCTTATCCCTCCCCACTTCCCAATACATCTCTACAAATGCCTTAGGTTGTATGACATTACACCTTATCCCGATTTAAAACATGATAACAGACCTCCTTTCTCTTGAGATGAAGGAGCGCTACCCTTAGAGCACAACAGCTTCTCTGGGTCCACAAATGCAGTGTTTGACAGGGCTGTCAGAAACATTTTGCAAAGACCTGACCTAAATAAATATTCACTGTGACACCTCAAACTTTTTATATTGGATTCTTCTTACAGTGGCACCCATTAACCAGGGACCCTTGCTCTGCCCTGGCCACCCTGCCCTGCATTAGTGTATTCATTCTGTGCTTGTGACTACAGTCTGTTCAGCCCCTCCAGAAGGGACATTCTTTCCCCACTCAGACCCTGGTACTGTGGGGGCACCTGCATATCTCCAAAGCTTCCTAAGAAGCAATTCATGCTGCTTCCAACTGATGACAAAACCAATCAATTGACTTTTAAAATGCTACATTTCACTTTATTTTCTAGTGTGCGCTGACCACATATCTATTCAACTTTATGGCACAATTTTTCAGGCACTGCTTTAGTGAAGTGGTGCAAATTGCAGTCTTTTTAATCAGTTCAGTCCAAATTGTGTGTTTTGTGGTGAATACATAAACAAACAACTCTTAGATCAATACACAATGAAATATAAAGCAAATGAAGGGAAAGGGCATTTCGCATGACATCTCTTGTCCTAATGCTTGTTTCTAGAAAATAAAACAAACACACACACGCGCATCCACGCACACTCACGAACACCGGCACGTGTGTATCCTTGGATTCCATACTTATAATATGGTATTTTCTCTTCCTTCTTTTATATCATACTTCACCTTGCTTTATTTTCTTTTTTCAAATTATACTACCTGGTTTGTGTAACCACTGCACTACAAAATTCAGATATACAATTTTGAAGTAATCCTGGCAAGTAGCTTGTTGCCATTTTAGGCCACACTGTGCATTTAATAATTAAATCCTGCAGCATCCACAGGTAAAAAATTTGGTTATGGGGCTGGAGCGGTGGCTCGGCGGTTACAGCGCTTGCCCCACATGCACAAGTACACGGGTTCAAACCCCAGCATTTATGTACAGAGCTAAGTGTCAGAGCAACAAAAGCCATGTGAAAAACTCAATAAAAATTGCTTCTCTCTCTGTCTCTCTCTCTCTCACTGCCCTTCTATCTTTAAAAAAAAAAAAAAAATTGGTCGTAGGAGGTGACCAGCAGGATCAGAATATGGTGCTTTGCTTTCTCCTGAATGTAGAGACACCAAAACACTGGCGTCTGCTCCATGTCCTCGTTTCTGGGCAGCTGTTTTCTCATACTGCGCTACCTACAGCAGAAAATGGATCTGGCCATCCAGCTGTCACTTCGTTTCAAAACTAGTTGAAAAGCATTTTTTCCGGGCGCAGTGTGTGTTCAGTGATAATCTACAAAGGAATATAAATTTTGTTTGTTTTCTTTTTTAAGGGCTTTTGGGGTAAAAAAATCTTTTCAGGAAAGAGGATTTTTGTGTCAGAAACATGTAAACTTCAGTTACTTCTCTATCATTCAGTACCAGTATGATTTTATGAAACATGTCTCATTTTTATGCAAAATGGAGATATTCGAACTTAATTCACAGAGTTCATCCGCAGATTAGTTTTCATTAGTTACACACCTGATACAGCCTGTAGTACTTAACATGTGTTCAGCACAGTTGGCTTTGCATTACCATTCTTTGAACGAAAAATTCAGGTTATCATCCATCTTCACAAATTTATACTTCTCTTAAGAAACTGAGAGAGGCTCATGTGCTATTTATTTGCTATTTGTTTGGAATGAAAAAAACATCTTTCAAACGGGCTGATCCATTATACGAGGAAAGGTTGGAGCTTAACCTGAAAAGCAAGGACCAAGTCTTTCTTACAGCTCTGTGAAGTGAAAGACAAATTTTGGTAGATGGCTGGCTTTTAAAAGTAAACAGGTGGGCTGGAGCGGTGGCTCAGCGGTTTCGGCGCTTGCCTTACAAGCACGAGGACCCGGGTTCAAACCCCAGCACCACGTACACAACTGAGTGTTGGAGCAACTAAGGCCATGTGAAAAACTCAATAAAGTTGTTTCTCTCTTTCTCTCTCTCTCTCTGTCCCTCTTTCTTTATTTAAAAAAAAAAAAGTAAACAGGCTTTTTTTTTTTAAATGAAAAGTAAGTTCATTAACACCACCAATTTTGGCTCTACCTAAACAAAATTATGTAGACCTCACACAAAAGACTTAGTTTTTATAGTTTTATATTCTTTAGTATATTTCAGATAGAAGTAGTTTTTTAGGTTTTTGAAAACAAAAATAGGCTTGGTGGAGATGGTTTTCTTTCACAGGCGTGTGTGTGTGTGTGTGTGTGTGTGTGTGTATGTTTCATTCCGCTGGAAACATTCTGCTGGTGTCCTTGAAATAACAAGGACCTAAAAATAGATCTCAATAGAAAATTGTGTTGGATTTATAGATTCAGGTCATAAGACTTCCATTGTCTTTCATTATTTAGTAAATGTTTAACACTGGGCTCTCTGGGAGGAAAAATGTGTGTGTACATATACATATATTTACACAAGTTTATGGTAAGTTTCATGGTAGTTGAGTATGCAGCAAATGATTTACAAATAATAAAATACTCCACTTGTAAATCCCATAACCTGTAATTTCAGTTTCACTTGGTATTTCTTGCAAAATTCACTATTAATTTTAGTAATTCTATCACCAATTACTAGTATCAAAAAAAAAAAAAAAGACCACAAACAAAACGCTCAATTGCTATTCAATTCAACAAAGAAATCACTCATGCTATTAGCAAAATGAGGACAATTGCCACATGAACCTCTGGTTGATATTTTTGTCTATACTTAGCAAGTGAAACCAAAGTGAAAAGTAGTCAGAACTTTCTTCATTCATCAATACTGTGATTCTTTTGCGGAACTAGTAAACAGTTTTTGAATACTCACAACTCTTTTCTCACATTTTTTATGCCTTTCACAATGGGAAGAGTACAAAAACAACACAAAATTGAAGTTCAACCTGGGTGATTAAAATGTTCTCAATAACTCACCTTAAGTCTAGACAAGTTTCATAACAGCATGTCAAGCTCTATCTGTAGTACCTCCCAATTTCTGTGATGTAAAAGCTCTCACTACAGTGGACGTCAGGCTTCCAAACTGTTCATTGAACACAGGGTTGGAAAGGGATCACAATGACATGCCATTAAAGAGCATTTTCCCCCCATACAGATACAATAAACAAAAATAAACTCAAAAGCATAAATAACAGTGAAAAGTAGAAAAATGGTTAGGAAACAATGAGCTTTGAATAATGTATTTATCAAGCAAGACCAAGGTGAAAAAAGGAGCCAGACTTCATTCACTCATCAGTAATATAGGCAACTCCTTTGCTGAACTGGAGTAGTTTTTGCGTAATTAAAGACTATTTCATTAAAATAATTTTTTTAAGAAAGCGGGGGAAAGAGAGAAGAGAGAAGGAGAGAATCCGTTTTATTTAGCTTTTCATCTAGTCTTCGTTGCTGCAACACTTGGTAGTGTACGGGGTGCTGGGCTTCAAATCTGCATCCTCACACATGCCAGGCAAGCATGGTAACTGCTGAGCCACCGCTCCAGTCCTCATCAAAAATTTTTAACATAATTTATTTAATTATAATTTTATATACATTAATTTTTAATAATGACTGTTTTTAGCAACCAGCTTACAAAATTCCTGAAAATTTAATAATTAACTCTAAATTGTGTCCAGCATACCACAAAATCTCTCTTAAAAACTGGCCATTTTTGGGTGATTTCTGGCTAGGGTTCTTCATAAGTAGATGAATTTAGCGAGTCTGCAGAAATGATGTGTGTTTCTACTATGGAAGCTGGGCTGATTTTCTTCTTAGTCTTGTCTTTTTGAGAACAAGGGAAAATAAAATGGCTGCTGTGGCCTCCATTCCCTGCTCTGTGCATTCATGTGTCTCCAGGCCCCTGCAGTCTCCTTTGACATAGTTGGTCCTTGACCAGCAGCTGCTGTGAGCCTGCTGTGGCTAAGAGAAAAACTCTCTGGCACTTGTCTGGCTCCTACCTGAACTGTGCTCAAGATCCTGGTCCAATAACCTCTGCACAAGAAACAGGTCCTACCTTGCTTGAAAACACCCTGGGAAGGTTTTGAGAAGATCCTCACCTGGGGCTAAGAATAAAACCAAGCCCTGGGGACGGTATTGGTGGGTCTTTTAATCGGTCTAACAGCTAGAGCACTTACATTACAAACCCATCAAATACGAATTCAGAGCACAGTGAGGTCCTACTAGAGTAGGTAGACTAATCCTGTCTTTTCTAAGGGACATGTAGCAATGACTAAAATAATCGAAGTGAACAGCAACTCCAAAAATGGCTGTCACTGTCTGCAGTGTCAATGTGACCAAGTTTGCTAACAGTAGTTAGAAAAATGAGGTAAAAAAATACATAAAATAATCTGAAATAATGAAGCAATTATACCATAAGTCAGGGTTTTGCAAAACACAAAATATTCTGATGACTAATACAAAAGGTTCCCCCTCTTGATTGATTGATTTATTTAGTGAAATACCTGCATTGCTGCCTCAGTGTCACACTTTGTAATGGAAATGAACTACCTGTAGCAGAAAGACTCAAGTGCCAGGAAACTAATTACTTAGGTATCCAAAGTGTTAGCAGATAAGTGATGGATGAGTTCACGATTTAACTAGAAATATCAGCTTTCTTAGGGTGCGGTGGGACATTTGTAAATTAAAATGGAAACTATCCAGAGATGAAAGATCTTCAATTCTTGCAACAAAAATAACATACTCCTCAGCAAAAGGTACAGAATATGGTGAAATATAATGCAGAGAACAATCTACAGTGACATAAGCCTATCTTCAATCAGCATCTGGTTCTCAGAAAGATGGCCAGAACATCTCCACTGGATTCCATACGCCAGAATTATTCTGGTCCAGATATAAATTCAAAGCCCTCATTTTCCCCTATCAGCCTTTTGCACTTCAGAAAATATCCTGCGGTCACCATATCAGAAGGTACATTTTCCAAAGTGTGAGTGTCCTGTGATAAAGATCGGAGTGAAAAAGAAAATGCAGTGAACTCTAAGCAGGTGGAACAGTAGGATCAGAAGTAATTATGAGGGAAAAAAGTTAAAAGTAGATTCTATAGAAAATAGATAAATATTGAAAAGGATTTGTTCCCAAACGTGTCATAAACTACAAGCTATGGAATATAAGAATATTTGGAAATGTTTGGATACTTAACTAAACATTTAAGTTTTTATCTGCTAGGAAGCATGAGTTGCAAACCCACGAGAAGGGAGAAGGAAGAACACAGCCACAGCCAATGTAACTTGCCAGGCAGAGCTGGAATATGGCTCCACTGCCTTGTAACACTGCTGCTTCCCTGAGACCCGGTTCATTTCTCTTTCAAATGGGGATATTCATTACCTGTGTTGTGTAGGATTGCTAGAGCATTAGGGATAACGGAGTGAACATTCACTACACAGGTGTAACATGTACATTGCTAGCACTGGGATTACCACAAATCAAAATAAAATTTAAGTCCTTAAAGACTATCAATAGTATGTTCAATAATCATATGCATGAAGCATCTGAGTATTAAATAGCATAGATATTTAAAATCTCAAAGTTTCTTAATGGGAAAAAGCAAAACCCTTTTAGCACTTTTGCAGGGCTGGTATAGCCTGGCTCTACAAGAAATGCCAGTCACTGCAGTGTTCTTTGGAAGCTGATTTTCTTTTTCTTTCTTTCTTTCTTTATTATTTTTTTCCATGTGTGCTAGGGATTGAACCCAGGGACTGCAGCATGCTAGACAAAAGAGCTTTATCAGTGAGCTACACCCAACTGGAGAAGCTCCATTTTTTTCAAGTTGCAGAAGTCATTGAAAAGAGATCTGAAGCTGAGTTCATGATTTGCAATATAGTATATTAAACAAATATCAAACAGCACTAACCAAAAAATAAAACCTGAAAGAAAATAAACAGATGAATGCTCCACCTAAGATAGTGATTTTTCAGCCCTGCCTGTTATCAAATGTTTTCCCCCATCCAACTTACAGCACCTGCATACTTAAAAACTCACCGAGGGAGGGATTTGGGAGCTATTAAATGCAGCACTACCACACTGTAGCTGGGAAGCAATCTGGTATCATATTTGCTACCTATGAAGAGGTTCAAATTCACAAGGAGACGCCCACCTGCAAGCAAGTCACGCCAGGATTAAAATGTAGCCTTTGCATCAATGGCTCTCCGAGCAGACACTGTGCAGTCTCTTCCATTGCGGGAATCATTTAACTTTAATGACAAGCACTGCTCCTTCCTTGCCCACTATTCCTTGACCTAACTTTCCGTTTGAACTTTTAAACACTGTCTTTACTCTGTATTTATCCAGACAACTCCTCTTTTTCTTTCTTTCTTTTTTTTTTTTTTTTTGTACTTTTGTCTGGGCCCTAGTACTAAGACAATACATAACTGAAAATAAGTGGAATACCTCTATGAGATGCCTAAAACACCACTTATTCCCAAGTTCAAGCACGGAAATATCCATTTAAAATAAGAATTGTTTTCTTGCATGTTCTCAGAAAGTTATAAGACAAACTTGCCGGCTATCTAGTTGGTGATACCAAATTTTTTAAAATCAAAAAATGGTGTTATGTCACTGAGAAGAATTCTCAACGGTACTTCTCACTTCTTTACTATTGCGGGAACCAGGTTTCAACTAACCAGTTATGCACTCTTTTCAGAAGCAAAGAGGACCCAGCAACAACAGCAACTGGAGTTGCTCCATTCAGTCTGATGCTGATCCCACAGACAGAGATGTCCCAGGCTGAGCAGCCACACGGAGTCAGATCTTAGGCCAAGTGTTTATTCCCACAGACTCATTCATCTCAACTATTAGATATTTTCAGTAACTAAACGCCAGCGTGTAAGAAAGATCTCTGAATCAGACTCGTCATGCAGTGTTCCTCCAATGTTTAATCAAGGAGGAAAAAACAGAGACCTGCCTGCAGGCTGCGGGCTAATGTCCATCAGGTAATAGAATCTTCTATGTCCAACAAAGGCCTGTAATTGGCCGCTGACTTTCGAGCAGCAGCAAAGGTCACAAGATCTGTTCCTAGAAATGGCCACATTGCACACACACACAAATGTACATTTGTAAAAAGAAAGGAGAGGAAAAGACCAAGAGGAAGAAGGAGAAAGAAGGAAAAAGAAACACACCTCCTGACAACAGCAGCGTTGTGATCCGCTCTGGTAATGTTACCCAGTTTTGTTTATCATGAAAAGATCCCATTAATGCTTCAGCCCATCAAACAGCAGACCAAGTCCATGAATGGCACCTATCAGAGCCCAGGGTAAATCCAATGATTAGAGGGAATTTGCCAAAGGGCCTTTGTAGCTGAGAAAAATGCCTACTCCAGAGAGGAATGCAGAAAATTCCTGGGAGCACAGGCCCTTCTTTGTTGGCAGTCTGGCGGTATTCTGGAGCAAATAAAGGGACAAAAATGAGATCTTAGATGCAATGAACATTTGAAGAAAATGGTTTTCAAAGACCTCCTTGAAACATTCCTTTAAAAAAAAAAAAAACCAAAACTATTACTCTGATAAAGATGAATGACAGAACTTCTACCCGAACCACCATTTTTTAGAGTACTGCATAACTTCAGAGATTCTCAACCGGAATATAGTTTTAGTTAGATCGCCTTTGTCCTGCTGAGTTTCCTGGTTAAAGAGTAAGCCAAAGTTAAAACTTTACAGATAGGAAAACACACACATCACACACACACACCACACACACACACTTGCTAACCTCAACTTTATTGACAGAATAAGCTGTCAGACTTAGTATAACATGAAAGCAACAGGCAAGGAAGCAGGAAGCACATAATACCAAATTGAGTGCATTAACCACCCTCAGACCAGAACAAAGCATAAAGAATATGCTGAGCTATCACCATTATCCAAACATGCATACAACCAGCCAGGAAAAAAAAAATCTGCCAGGCCAACGGAATAGAATGCAGAAGGAAATATAAGGCATGAGGACCCTCGACATCAGTAAGCTTTGCTTTTATCTACTTTTGTACGCAAGAGTAACATTTGTTTGTTCAAACCCTCTTACTAACATAAGTCAAATATGACCTGCCTGTGCTGTTTTATCATTCAACAGCCCAGGTCTACCCAAGCATGCAAAAGGAATGTTAAGGCTACTATACCTCTTTTAGTACAGTTTCCCAGAGACAACAGAATCTTTCAGTTTTGTTTGGTGGGAAGAAGCCGACCTAATAGAGAATGATTCAGAACCTTAAGGTACAATGGCTTTTTAAAACCTGAAGGCTTAGGTAGTCGTCAGCAAGGCATTTGGTCCATCTGAGTTTCTCATTTTTCTCAAAAGTTTTTTTTTTCCTCTCCTTCCTAAGGCCCAAACAATTTTAATGACTTCTCTGCACAATGTGCCCCTAAGTGTAATACCTTTCCTCATAAATCTTGTTATAGACTTATTTTATGTTCCATTTTAATGTTTGCTGGGTTGAGGGAGAAGCAAAGTAATAATCATGTAATTCTAGTTGAAGGTTTTCCTCCCCTTTCTCCTGGGCTGAAATCTAATAAAATATTATTTATTTGCATCTTTGGAGAGCTATTCACTAACATTTTTGAAAACCGTAGTAAAGTGGTCGCAAAGGTGGTGTCTTTATTGCTTTTCAAATGTTGTTCATTTTACTATTTGTTTAAATGCCATTTTACTGGTACCAGTGGATTTACATTATAAAGCTGTATTAGGATGCTATTTGGGGTATACACAAATGCAAACCTTTGAGCTGTGCTTCTCCACCCTGGCTTCTTGTTCGCCCATATAACCATATAAAACACTTCTCCCAGACTTCCCTTCCAAATAATTGAGCATACATAATTGTGGGGTTATTGCATCACTGTTTACAGCCAACTTTGCCCTTTCTAAGAGTTACTCCAATAAGTCTCTACCTGGGGGTGTACTCCCATAAAGTTTATACATCTGTGCACCAAAAGGGAGAGGTCAATTTTGCTTTTGCATCATTAAATATATGGTTTTGCAAACACTAATGAATACAATGCTTTCTCAATATGCACAATGGCTTGAAAAACAATTGACATACTTTCCTGATGCATTTTGCAAATTTCCTCCCATGTCTGGACTGAAAAAGCTTTATTATTAGAGTGCTTATGAATAAAATGCTTAGTTTTGCCAATGTAGAAAAGCCCATTTGAAAGAAATGTCCAGAGCAGAAATAAATGTAAGCACAGAATGAAATAAATGCTCTGAATGACCCTGATTTAGGATTCCCTATAAATGGAGATCTCTCCACCTTGATAGAGTTCTCTGATATCTTACCAAAAGCATAACCCCTGGAAACATTTTCTAGAAGATAAGAATGAGCTTGGACAATGTATCATCAAAGAAATATGCCATGCCAATAAAATAAACCACACGCACACACAAAATTTTCATTTACCAGATTCTCTTTCACAAACCTAGCAGATGGCAGAGTTTTAAAACTAAGTTTTTCAAACTTTAATCTGATTTTCTGTTTAAACCAGGACCCTTAGCATGTTAAAATAAATGCAATGGATATAATACAAGCACCAACCATGCTCACTTTAAGTTGGCCAATGGAAATAAAAAGAAATAAAAACTGTGGATTTAAAAACCTAATACCAATCATTTGCTATGTAAGTTTTTAATATTTGAATATTATTTCCTTGTTGTACTACAATCTAAAAAAAAAAAAAAAGAAAATGAATTTAAAAAATACCATCACATAGCCGGGGGCACATAATCCCAGTAGTTTGGGAGGCTGAGACAAAAAGATTGCAAGTTCAAAGACAGCCTTAGCAATTTAGTGAGGCCCTAAGCAACTTAGCAAGACCCTGTCTCAAAATAAAATAAAAACAATAAAAAGGGAAAAGGGCTGGGGATGTGGCACAGTGGTTAAGTGCCCCTGGGTTCAATCTCTAGAACAACCCCCAAAAAGAAATCACAGACACTGTACTTACGCCAGTAACATTTTGGGGTACTCTGAGCCAAACGCAACACCATGATAAGGCTGGACTCCAAATTGTGGGAAGTCAAACATCTGTCGCACTCTTTTTTCCTCTTAGACAATCCAAGCTATCCTAACATCTTCCCATTCTGTTCCTCATCCCCCTATTTTAGACCAAGCAAACTTTTGTTACTTAACTCTTAGAACCACTGCTGGGATTTACCTCCTTATCTGTAGGGATCACTTCTCTGTGACTCACAAGACAGCTCAGTCCACGAAAGCAGAGGGTGAACAGAGGGTCCCCAGTGTTGCAGCTCCTAAAACCCTGCCACCTTTGTCAAATATGAATCTCTTGAATAAGAAGGTAGTTTCAAAAACAAATCCTAGTTTATAAATCCTAATATGCAAGCGGATTTAACACTACCTCTTTTGAAAACCTTATTTTTCACATTTTTAAACTCGAACTCTCGGGAACCAAAAGAAAATCATTCTGAAGAGACAAAGACTATAACCAAAGTGGTCATCTGTTCTTTCAAATACATCCGTTAGGCATCTGCTCGTACAGTGCTGAATTCTGAAGGGCCCTGACATGGTAGATCTTGCCATGATACTAAACATTTTGGAAAGAGAACGTTGCTGTGAACACAGTGGGTCTCGCTGTGGCCCTGGAGGTGCTCCTGTACGAACAGCAATTAACGAGTTGAGATGTAATTTCACCCTCCTTCGTGCGAGGCCTTGTCTCACCTTCAACAGGAAACGGGGCTGAGTCAGTGGGGCATGACTATAATAGGAGCCTGTGACCGGGGTGCAGCCCAGCCATCAGTATAAATCTGTCATAGACACACTCTCAGAGGAAGAGGGACTTCCATGCACTTCAGTCTTTACACTTTTTGATGCAGATACAGATTTATGGCACATGGGAAGCAGGGAGCCTTTGAGCCAAAGGGGCCCTGTGAATCAAGACCATTTTGTAGGTTTCCGTCGGTCGAAAGAGCCACACATTTATAAGTGTGCTTGAAGTCGGTCTCCCTCCAGCCCCAGGAGGCACAACCATTTGGTTGAAATAAAACTGAGGACTTTTCCCAACAGCTGGCTGGCTCTAGTTTTAAGTTTTAACAACAGGATGAATGTATTGAGGACTGCTGTAGGGATCAAAAAGCATTATGCCAGACTTCTAGAGACCCTCTCCCCTCTTCGCTGCCCAGTTCCCATGTATCACATGCATTCCAATATGACAAACTCCACTTTGAAGCATTCCGTTGTTTTGTTCACCCAACACAGATGACTCTTTCACCGAGATCCTTAAAAATGATCCAGCCAAGATGTTAAGGAAATGTCTCAAAAGTTTTAAGCAAGAATAAAATAAATAAATAAATAAATAAAATGGAGTCAATTAGAAGTAAATGAAAAACCAGCCCAGAGTTGGTGTTAATTAATTAAAAACACTGTTTCAAAGCATCCCTAATAGAAGACTTCCTCCATGTAGCTAGTATCTGATTCAGGGAGTGACTCAAGCAATAAAATCAGTTGGGACGACTCTTGTGGTGCTGGCAGGCCAAGTTCAATATTTTCCCTGTGAGGCATGCCTGTACTATAAAAAGAATGTGATGTTTGAAAATGAGTGTCTTTGCTCTCTGTGTGCTGGCATTAAAAGCCTCTCCTAGCCCTCCTGCCACATTTCAAGACTACAGTATGAATCACAATCATGTGACGAGCAGCTCCTTGCCAAATTCTTTCATGCTGCTACCACGGTGCGTTCCCTCTTAGGTCTCTGCCAGCAGCCTTTGTCCCCCAGCCAAGACCATCATTGTGAGTGTTGGTGGAGAGGCAGAGCACTCTGCTCCAGATTCACCAGAGAGCAGACAAGGAGGCACATTATTGCAAAGACTGAGATCACTGAGTTGACGAAGTGGGCAGACGAGGATAAAAGTCAGCTAAGAGAGCAAAGAGGCTGCAGAGAAAGGATGAAGCATGCAGACAGGGGCTGGGGTTGTTGGAGGCTAGTTTTTGTTGTGCTGGCATGGAATTAAATAGGTAAAATTCATGCTTTTGCTTCAGACTCCTGACAAATGATCACCAACATTTGGGGTAAGAAACCAAGCCCACAGTTATTAGATGAGTGACTTGTGATGGGCACACAACAAAGAGAGGCAGCTTGGGCTGGAACCTGAGGTGGTGTCCTTATCTCTCCCCTAGCAACCCTGCCACCCCCAATTCTGCAGCTCAGACTTGGAGAGGCCATAAAATTTCTCCTGTCTTGGGCTTTTAGATATTTAATCCATTTTCTAAGTGGATTTAGAGAATCCACTCTCTCCTAAATATGCACTTTACCATTGTCAACAATACATGTGTATGGAAATATCTGTCAGCCAGATTAACAGCCATAGGGCCAATCTTCCACAGCTCTGACCACAGAACCCACTCCCAAGTCCAACAGTCATCCCCAAATGCTACTCCAGGGTCACAACGGGAACTGGGAAAGTGTACGGAAGAAAATATTATTGCAGCTCAACATCATGAATCACTACTGATGGAACCACTCAAAGTTTATCCCCTACTTACATCTGCATTTCCTTTGTGTTCATTTATTGCTGTGGTTAACTACAGATTAATCGACTTGCCAGTTTTCTGGCTGAGTCCCTGTAAGCCTAGCACTGTCTGGCCGTAAGAGGCAGAAATGGATCATGCAACTAGGAAGCGCTCTGGAGTTACAATGTGTGTTTATCCCAGTCTTCCTAAATGACCTGTTAGGTACAAGGGTTTGGAATCAAAACAATGTTTCAGGGGCTAAGTTTCTATGCTTTTTGTTAGAAAGATGACTTGTTCCAGTAGACGGAAAAGAAGGTAAAAAGGAAGAAGCACAAGGCTCAACGTACTTGGAATAAATACAGAGAAGCAGTAAAATAGTCCTTTTGATCTTAGCCTAACCCAGAAAGACTTAGTCTTTCATGGAGTCCTGGTCTACCTAGAGGTACGATTTGTGCGTAGATAGCAGGAGGTGGGGAGATGATGCTGATTTTCATGGTGCATGTGGCTAGGTCTACATCTTAGGCTAACTTAGAGAAACGCAGAACTTAGAATATTATATTATAGCCTTGTTCAAATCATCTGTATATATTAATGAAAACCTAAACAGGATTTTGAAAGGACTCAAAACCTTTAACCTACCAATTTATTCTATCATTCCATTCAACAAGCAAAAATTGTGCGGTAATTATGTCTCAGGCACCATGGTAAAGGCTGGACACACAAAGATACATATAACATGGTATCTGCCCTACAAGAATTAAGTTTATTGGGATAATACCATGTTTCAAGTGCTATACCTAATGGTGGCCTATCCTTGGTGACTACTAACTTTGTAATACAGTAACCTTCAGGACCTGGGCAACTCTCACCTTGCTTAGTACTTTTGCTGGTAAAATTAGCTCAGAGGAATTTTTAAGTTCCTTTGTTATTTTAATACTCTTTGAACTTGTGGTGCTGTTGCTGTATGGATCCATACCTGTAGCAATTACAAAGAATAAAAGTGGGGAAGATTCATTGACAAGACAGTTGGATTTTCTTTTACTTTTTTTCTTCTTTTTTTTTAATAGCTAGGAAGAGAGTGAGAAGCAGTGAGAGAGAATCAATTTTACTTAGTTTTTTCATCTGGCCTTTGTTTCTCTTTATTTCTTAGTTGTATATGTGGTGCTGGGGTTTGAACCCGGTTTCTTGCACATTCCAGGCAAGAGCTCCAACCACTGAGCCACTGCTCCAGTCCCCAGATGGTTATTCTTTAGAGTACAAGGCAGAATTTTCAGTCATCTGCCACAGAAGTGGGAAGAAAGGAAGTAGTGTATGCAGAAAGAAACTGGTGCTCAAATGTGATGATTCTGAAGCCAACCTGCCCTACCTGGCTCTGCTGTTTATTAGCTTGTTGAGTTTTCCAGCAGAGGACTTCACCTCTGTGTGCCTTGATTTCTGCATCAGAAAAATGAGCATGATCGAAGCACCTACCTCAGTGAGTTACCTGAGAAAGAAATCTGATCCTCACAACAGCACTTTCCCATGAACTAATCCACTTCCAGACAGATTTGTTACCTCTTTAAAGTCATAGCCCAAGTCATTCCCCACCTGTGAAGTCTGAATATTCGATCCTACACCCTGTTGGCCTTGTGACTGGGTGTTCAGTTAGCATTCTTGGAGCCAGGGACTCTCTAGAATTACAGGTATATATGTTTGAATATTTACTTATGACACATGCATTTACTATAAAGGGCTGTTTGTCAATGTCTACAATACATCTGAGCATCCTTAATTCAGTACTGAGGTCATTTTGTTGGAAAAGAGAAAGAATAAATGTCAGATAACATTGTCAGCACAGGTGCAGTGAGGAGGTGTGTTTGATTTGTAGGTAAAAGACCTTTTTCTTTCCTGAGACTTTAGAGAAAAAAAGGAGAAAGATAATAACCCTGTACTAATTACAACAATTAGCCTTATCAAAACCCAAATGAAGTCTTAAATATATAGCTACATATTGAAGTTGATATGAGAACAATAAAAAAAGTTGGATATATATCCATGTTAATGTCCCACGTGTGTGTGTATGTATATATACGCACACATCTATACATATACATACATACATACATACCAGAGATCGAACTCAGGGGTGCTTAACCACTGAGCCACATACCCCACCCTCTTCATTTTTTAAATTTTGAGACAAGGTCTCGCTAAGTTACTCTGGGTCTCTTTAAGTTGTTGAAGATGGCTTTGAACTTGCAACCTCCTACCTCAGCCTCCCAAGCTGCTGGGATTATAGGCATGCACCACCATGCCCAGAAAGAATATTTCTTTCTTTTAAGAAATATTTACTACTTTGGATATTTTGGTGTAGACAGGAGTAGGTGGACAGTAAACAAGACAAAAATAAAATAAAGTGGAGTGTGTGGTCCTTCCTGATAGTGTGGACATGGAAGGCAGCCCATTACTAGAAAGAACACAGTGATGTATCTCTACAAGGGATGTTCTTGGGTCCCCATATGGTTGCTGTTATAGAAGTCAGTACAAGATGGGCTCACTATATACTTCTGGGGAATAAGCAGTGAGTCAAAGGTATAAACAAAGTTTTATGCAAAGGGTTCTTCTTGAGAAAACTGTGCCTTCTCAACTTGCAAACTATATCCTATTCCCCCAAACTGCTTTGGGAAAAGGTGGTAATAACCTCAGAAAAACCAACTGCTATTTCTTGTAGTATGTGTAAAAAGGGTGTATGTGTGTGTGTGTGTGTGTGTGTGTGTGTGTTTGTATACTCACACTTGTGTGTCTTGTAAATGAGAGAGATGGAGAGGAAATGCTAATAGAAACTAACGGGCTTATCCAAAAGATAAATTAATGCTTTGGGAATCAAAGGCAAGGGAGAGGCAATTAGAATAATAAATTCAAATATTGTTTTTACAAAAGCTTATTTATGGCAGGCTGTATCAGCTACAGATATCTCACTACAAGGATCCTGGTGATCAAATTTCAAAGAATTTTTATTATTCAATTATTTGAGTTATGGAAGTTAAGATTTATCGTTCTTCAAGATTTTCAGAATTTCACAAATTCTAAGTAGTGTATAAAGTATTTTCCTTAATCCTCTTCCATATGGTGACTCGGTGGGATGCCAACTTTAAAAAGAATAGCCAAAGTAAGGTTTTCCTTGCCTTCACTGAACTAGCCTTAGAGCTAGTCATCAAACTCTTCCGTCTCTGAAATTCTTTATTAAAATATCAACCATTGCATGGGGGGGGGTCATTTATGTAATGAACTCCTTTTAGAAAAGGCATTAGTTAAATTGCCAAATAAATAGAATAAGGTAATTGGCTTTCTACAATTTTGAGCCATAGGAACCATACATTGCTTTCTAAATGAGCTCAAAGTCATTAAAAATCCCAAGAATTTCATAAGCTACAGTTCTAGAGAGTCCTGCTTACTTATTAAGGGACACTGGGGAGGCAATGAATAAAACAGGAAATGAGGAACTCAATGGACTGTGCCTTCAAAAAGCAAAAACACGTTTAAGATAAGGCAGAGAGTGAAGGTGTTCAGCTTCGGCTGGACCTTGGCCAGTGGGTGCGGGGGTCGGGGGAGCTCTGTCTGGAAATTTCTCTGGAACTCAATGGTATGACCTGGTTGGATCCATATTTCCTTCCCTGAACACCTCGGTGTTCTCTTGCATGCAATGTCTTTCTCTGTAATGGCCTGAAAGAACAGTACAAAAGAAGCTCTCCACCAGAAGGAAACAGAGACTGAAGGACTAGAGAGTCTTTGATCTTAAATGTCCGTGAAAGCAGTCTGGGAGCAGTTCCCTCGAAATTCCACTCAACACCCCAACCTCTTAAAACTGCACACCATTTATTCAATGACCATTGTTTAAGAATGGAGAAAACAGCAATAAAAACACATAGATAAGTCAAGTTTGAGAAGATGATTTTCTCTTGATTTAGTTTAACCTAGCAATTAGTGTCAGAAAGAAAAAAAGACATTTTTGTGGATAGATATTTGATATGATCAGATCACATTTTAAAATAATTATGAAAATCTGACTCACAAATCATAGTCATTAGTTATAAAAACTTTTTCTCATTGTTGTTGTTGTTGTTATTACTATTTGGACAAGGAAATGGGGGAGGGGCAGACAGCCTTAACACTGCTTTTAACAAAGGAAATTGGTTTGAGACATTTAGTGTGCTATAAGGTATATAAGTGATCTTGTTGCCACAGAGCAAGCTATTTTCCAGCATGTTATTTATTCCCAGGGATTGTACACATCCAGATGATGTCACCAGGGCTGCTAGTGCACAAGAAAATAAGCGAATGAGACACACATTAGCTCATGTGGCAAATCACCGGGTTTGCCAAATGGAAAAGAACAAAAACTTAGAGGAAAAACATTTTGTTTTCAATCTACAGGGATATTAATAAAACTCAAACCCAACATTCTGTGGCTACATTTCCCAAGAAGAAAAGTCTCTTCTAGCCAAAAGAACATAACAACAAACTTTTGTATCTGAGAAATATGTATCTCGTGATGGCATTTAAAATCCCACCATTTATCATAACCAGGGCTGGCTGAAAACATGTTTCTCTGAGAGTTGGGTACCAAAGAAAAAGAAAGAAAGAAAAGAAACTGAGGACAAATTCTATCCAAAATATTCTGTAATTTAGAGTAAAATGTAATTTAACCCATTACATTCCATAATTCACAATCAAAACTTCTCTAGAAAAGTATAAGGAATAAAAGGTAAAAACCAATTTTTTAGGGCTGGGAGTATAGATCAGTGGTAGAGCCCTTGCCTGGCATGTGTGAGGCCCTTGGTTCAATCTCCAGAACTGCAAAAATAAAAAACAAAGACAAAAAAAAATCTTGCTATAGAGCTAACAAGAGGGTAAAATAGAAGAACATGAAAGTATCTTACATGAGAATTTTCTGTGTAAATATAATTTATATACACCGGAGAAAAAGAAGGAAGCAAATTATACTACTAATTACCACTTAAGAATAGAATCAGTAGGAAGTCTTATTATTTAAAACAAACCTTTTGGACACAATGGGCAAGAAAATTCCTGTTTGAAAATCATGAGTGATTAATATTATTAATTAACAGTTACCCAGCATTTACCTATGTACCAGGGGGAAATTGAAGAACTTTACGTAATGAACTCATTTAATGGTCTTAGCAATCTGTTATAATGATATGAGGATACCATTATCATTACTATTCTGTAGCTGAGGCAACAGAGATTAAGAAACTTGTTCAAGGTCCTACAAGTAGTGATTACTAGCATATATTAATTTAGATGAGTTAAATCATACAATGTCAAAGATACTAATAATATTGAGATTAAGAAGCATTATTCCACTAGAACATGAAAACCTGATAGGGAAATTTCACTCAGTATAGTAATAATGCTAAATTACCTCGAGGACACTGAATTACATGTACAAATTCACAATCATCCTTAGAAATAAAGACTGTCACAAATGAAGTTTAGATTTGGTCCTTGATAGAAAAAGAAGATATACTTGTGCATTAATACCGAACAGTCATTATCAACTGACCATGCTCAATTTGGTTAAAATGTTAGTTTCTACCAATAGCCATGCACATGTAATAAAAGATCACCTGAAATTATCTTTCCCAGTTTTCAATCCATTCCTGAATGCACTGCCTTAAAATAATACACACATATGAAAAGGACAACTGGTTCATTGATTGTAACAGAGCAGAATTCACTTGGAAAGTAGGATTGTTCATTATAAACTTTTCTGAAAACATTTAGAATTTTGAAAAGAAGTATCCTTGGCAATAACATAGCTCAGCCCTTAATTTACACGTGAGAAAAAAATTGTGCATAGAGATTAACCTAAATTCAGGTTAGACTTAAGGCTGATCTTAAGGGCTAAGAGCATAGGAGCACTTACTAATCCAATGACCTAGGATGCATTATTTAATTTCACCGTCTCACTATCCGCCTTACAAAAAAGATGGGAATATTTCATAGATTGTTGTGGAAACTAAGTGAGATAAAGTGTACACAATACTTGGTGCAATACTGAACATCTAGGAAAGGATGAATAAACAGTTGCGGTTGTTGTCATCATCCTTAGTGACTGACAACTAGCTAGTGTCAAAAAAGGACGTAAAGTACTTTCGGCATAAATGTTATATAACTGTTGTTTTAAACTGAGTTCCTTATCGTTCCCTGTACCTGAGCTTAAAGGAGACAACAGTTACATACAGTTTCCCCCAGAAGTGGTATTATTTATTGCCTTCTCTCTTCTTTCACCTCTAGAACAATCCTTCAGCCTCTTAGGAAGTGTTTTTCATCAGAACATAACTTTGAAGTTGAACTTTTCGAGCTCTGTCAGAAGGTTCAGATGCACATTCACAAAAGGGGAAAAACAGATCCAGGAAGTCTGAACAGACCAGACAGATGCCACGGCTGACAAAACCTGCTTCCTCCTAATTCAAACTGGGTTCTTCCTGGAAGGGGGTGGGGAGCATCTGCCATTGAATTAAACATTTTGACATCAAAATGAAACCAAATCAAATTATCAATCTAATCCTAATTCAAGTTCACTTCCTGTGAAAAGCATCCCTGTTTTTTAAAAAGCATTTCCCTAACTGATTAGGTATTTGTGAACGATTTCCTATGTGTCCTGCTTCACTTACATCTCATTTTTGGTTCAAGTAGGATTAACCGAAATTTACTCAAGGCTAAGTGATCAGGTATTGCACCAAGTGCTTTCTTTGCAGTTCCTCATTTAATTCTCACAACAATTCCTAGCAGCTTTACTGACATCCTGATTTTGCAGATGAGATAACTGAGGCCCAATGGATTAAGTAACTTGTTACTGAATGGTTAGCAGCAGAGCTGTTAAAACCAAACACAGCAGTGTGGGTGGGCCCTGAGAAAACGTCTTTTCTACTCCTGGTTGGGTCACTGCCCGGATATGCCACATCTTCTCCTGGCCTCAGTTTCCCAGCTTTGAGAAGATGCAGCCACACCCCAAGTTCCTTTCCAGCCTGACGTCCCAAGCATGGCCTGCTGCCGCCGCTGCTGCTTTGTTTCCACGGTCAGCTGCTCCGGCTGGGCCTCCCCCTGGGTTCTGCCCTGTTTTGTTTTTGCTTGCTGGACCCACTACAGACGCGGCCCTGGCAGCAGTGCAACCCGGAGCACAGCCGAGGCTTCCTCTTTCCCTCCGTTCTTGGCTGCTTCAGTATGAACAGAAAAGGTGGGCAGGGGCCAACTGGCAGAAGTCACAGAAATAGCAGCGCATGATTCTCAGAGGAGCAGCAGAAAGGCCGGCAGGCAGGACCTCGCCTTCCGCGCACCTCCCACTGACGAAGGCTGCCTTTGGCACGCAGTCACCGGCGGGTTCCATGCTCGCTTCCCTCTGGGCAGCGCAGACCACTTTGGTGCTAGACTACCCGGAGGTAATGCTCCGAGGTCCCAAGCCAGCAGCTGAGCGCCCAGGGGCAGGAGAGGGAAACATCCAGCTGCAAATGCCACACAGAAACCTCACGATGCCAACCTCCACGCGTTCTGCAGCGCAGAACCCACTCGGGAGACCTACCGGAGGCTCCCTCAGACCACCCTCCAGCACGCGGGGACTGGGTGCAGGTCCCGCAAGGCGGGTGGTGGCGGTCAATGCCGCACATGCGCGGAAGGCCGGGGCTGGGATCGGCCGGCTTCCTTCTGCAGCTCGCTGCAGCTCAGCCGCAGCCGCTGGGAGGGGATCGGAGCGGACCGCGCCTGACTCAAGCTCTCCACCCGCAATTTCAGCGTTTCCTCCCCCTCGCCTTCTCTCTTCCTCTCCCCTCCCCGCCCTCTCTCCCTCTGGGTCTGGGACAATCCTCGGGCCAGGACGGTTCCAGTCATAACTGGATCTTCCCACTACTTAGCAGCACACACGAGGATTTGTTGGAGTAGTGTTTTGTTTTGTTTTGTTTCGCTACTAGTAAGCAAGACTGCTACATAATCCTTTAAGTGTTTTTAGCCACTTCTTATTTACATATCCTGGCCAGCAAGCACGTGATTAACCTAAGGATGTCACGGAGGGAAGGCAGATGCCACATCTGAAAAATATCTGATGCTGTTTCCATTCCGGAGACACAGACAACCGAGCTGTCAAAGGACAACGGTCTCTTGGGCCAACAGGACACAGAACTCTCAGACTCTGCAGACCCTCAGAGACGAGAAGGAGCTGCTGAGGTAGGGGCGAGATGCAAGCAGTTCTTCTCCCTCTCCTTCTCCCCTTTCCCTGTCTACACTCTGGAAGCAAAGCTTTAGTCCACAGCTGCTTCTACCTGGCCGGGACGTCCAGTTGTCTATCAATTCCCTGTATTGCCACCATTCCTTTAAAGTGTGTCTTTCTGCAACTTACATACCACCCAGAAAGCAAGCTGTATTGGCCTTGACAGAAAGGAACACTGAAGCATTTCTTTAAATGAATACTTCCAATCAGTATTGATTGAGTGGTCTTGTGATGGGATCATGCCAGATACATATCAATGGGCTTTTTGTATCTTTCACCCCAAGATAAGGATAAATAGAACCAGTTATGATTATTCCCATTTCTCAAAACAAATCTAATGATCCACCAGAAATTGGTTTTTTTTTTTTTTAAGTGAAAGCCACCTTAATCCTAAGACCCAGACTCCTGGAACAAGGACCTCTTCATCAAAGAGAAATCCTTCAATATTCATAAATAAGCACTTACCAGGAGACACCAGTGAGGTCTGGATGGTATGGTGTCTGATTCTCAGACAAAAACATACCACAACACAAACACCAACCTTCTATTTCTTACTCTTAGCCTTCCATAGTACCTCTGGTTGTGACAAGTCATTTATCTTCTCTAGGTATACATTTTATTATCTTCAATATGAAGGTACTGTTATTATGGATCTAATTTTCCCATATAGCTCTAAGATGAAATATTTGATATAATAATCTATTAACATTGTCAATGGCAGTTTTTATTTTAAGCTTTAAGTACCAAAGGCAACAATGATTCATAACACAAAAACTCCTCATTGCCATATCTTTTGAGATAAATATTTTTTGTAAAACTTTCCTTGCTCTCCTTGGAGGCAGGGATTATGCCATTATTAGGCTAAGTGAGGAGACTGATGCCAGTGGTACAGGATGGCAGGCAGAGGTTTTATCAATTTGATTTGAACTGAAGTGCTTTGAAAATCCTAGGTTTTCTCCTTGGAAAACATTTTTGCCTCTAGTATTATCTCCAGTGATCACGAGTTGGTGTTAAAGGTTTGTAAATGGATTTCAGAATGTGCGAGTGGCACCTCCCATCCTTAGCTGTCTACATTTTTTTATAACCACTTGCATATTTTTGGTCAACCGCTATAAAATAAACAGTCCTTCCCAAATGTTTTTGTTTTCTTTGACAGCACAGCAATAATTCACTTGGAATGCTGTAGAATAGAATAGCATTTTAATGCTGTTGTAAGGCTGGCTTTTTATGATTTCTATTCATCAAGTTGTTTTTAAGTTAAAAGATGCCAGACTGAAAAGAACATAAAAACACTCTGGAGATGTGCTATACTTGTATCTTCACTTCCTGTTCAAATACACATATACACACATACCCGTATATACATAAACATGCATGCGCATGTGCATAAATGTACGCATGCATACCCTATCTCTTTCTAAAACAATATTCATCTAAAGCCTTTGCTGTTTTTATATTTGTTTTGAACTTAAGTACATCTAAGTGCATGTAAGCTATGAGTACAGTCTTATGAAAATGAAAGTATACATCAATATCTATTATTGCCTACAAAATTTTTTGGGGAAAAAAATGTCCTAACACAGCTTTCTGCTTTCTTAGTAAATGATCTTGATTCTTTTGCTCCACCCAGGCACACAAAAAAAGCATAGAATAATAATTTTTTTAAAAAAACCCTTACAGATACTTTGTTTCAAATGATATAATTTTGTCAAATGAGCTTTATTTTCTTTCTTTTGGGAGTAGGGGATTATTGTCATAGGTGTATATAATAGAAGAAAATATCTATGTGTTTAAAATGAATGAAACATAACCTGAGCAACTGCACAGCCTCTGTGAACCATTATTCATTATTCAGGATATCGTTGTATAGGTCAACACCTAGAGTAAGAAATTGGAGTTGGGTGGTGTTACATTTTCACTTACCCATCCTCCTCTCTGAGAAACCTATTTCTGGCCTGCACAGCATGGCTTGTAACCTGTGATCTACAACTGGCATGAATAAGTCTTGTGTGGAGTTTTATTGCAGAGGCCAGAGTTTATCAGCTGAACCATCACACCTGCATTCCATGCAAGTGGTTAGCTCCAGATGCCTGGCCTGGCTTTGGGCTTCTCCAGCAGAGAGCAGTGAAACACTGTCAATAAACCTAATTCTGGCAACCAGAGTAGATTCCAAGCTAGAAAAAAGGCGAAGGCAGACCTGGCAGGCTCATCGAGTGGCAAAGAAACTGGGGAAATTTGGTTTGCAAAATTTAAAAAAAAAAAAGTCTATGTATTAAGAGTTTGATTCCACCAATATCAACAGCATTCGATATATTTAGATATTTGAATATTGGTTAAAAAAAATCCCTTGATAGTAAGGTAGATAACACAAAAGGTGGATAACACAGGAGTATGTTCATTTCCAAACTGGCTGCTTCTTTTAATCCTGGAATTCCTGTACTGTGGCACTTACTAGCTTTAATGTTGCGTACTTATGAGGTCACTTTCGTTTGTATTCTATATCAATGCAAAGTCAACTCTTGAATCTGGCCACCTACCTTGGCAGTTTTTCAGACATCTTGTTTACAGCATAGTAAAGGCTTGGTAAATCAAGTACAAGAGGTTTATACATACACATTATATAAGAAACATTATCACAGAGACCCATTATAAGAAGTCTGAGAATAGTTTTCTGTGGCTCTCAGTTCAAAATGAAGTTCCTAGTGGGGATGTGTGAATAGCGCCTCCAGGTAAAGTGATTTATGGCATTCCACATGAACTTAACAGTGTAACACAAAAGTGTGATCACTCCTCAAACACCTCACCCTTGGAACGGATGCAGATAGGTTCTTCTTCCAATCAACAATAGCATGATGACAGAGGATATTAATGAATGGAATGTTTGTGCTTGGCTGCTCTTAAAGAAAACATGTATTTTCACGAAAGGAAGTATCAGCATTCTCAGTTCATGGTGTGGTACATACGATTTGACCTGTTACGTTTCTTGGATGAAAAAGAGTGTGATCCCTTATTATTATTATTATTTTGAAGCAAAGATATCAGAGAAGAGATCTCAAAGCACAGGCTGATCATTCATTTGCTCTACTGAAGTGGAAGATAATACTCTGTGTATACATCACACAAACTTTTGGCCAGTGGCTTGATGGGTTCCCATACTCAACTTTTTTTTCTACCTTCAAAGCGCTGGGCTCAAATGCCAGCCTCTGCATGCAGGCTGTCAAAATACTAAGTGAAGCAAAGGGGCGAGGGCCGCATGGCACCATGCCCAAAAAGCACACTGCCGCAGAATGGACTTTGAAGAGACTGGCTCACATAAAAAGTCACCGCGGAGCTTTACTTTCTCTTGGGGATCACTGTCATTCGATTCTTTATTGGAACCTCCTCCCAGCCATTCTATCTGCCACTTCTTGAAAGAAACCCCCCTTCCTTCTTTACTCCTCCCCAAGCTCCCCTCCACAGCACCACACCAGCAAAAAGAAACAGGAAAAAGAAACCAGGAAACTACTTCCAGAGGGCATACACCCCAAAGCCAGGCTTCCTGTGGCCAAGTTGCAGGCAGATGCAAAGGTGGCATTGCTTGGAAATGTGCAGTCCTGCTGCCCGTTCCACCCAGTTAGCCTTTCCCAAGGTCTCAGTGGGAAACCCTGTTTCTTTCTTTTCCCTTTTTTTCCTTTTTTCTTTTTCTTTCTTTCTTATTTTTGTTCTTATCAGTTCAAACAAGAACAATGAATTCTTCAGGCCCACAAGAATGTGACAAGATGTCAACAAAGCCAACCAGGAAGGTGATGTATGGCCGTTGTAGTGCCCATAAATCACTTCTCAAGCAGAGCTAAAAAGAATAAGCCTGCAGCCCAGAGCCCAGAGAGCAAGCTCTCCACCTGGCACATCCACCCTGCTCCAGCAGCCTCACAGTGACTCACCTGTCACCAACCAGCTGTCCTGCTAGAGGGTTAGGATAAGTTTCCTTCTGTGGCAAATACACTACATACATGGTGGAGCACTATAAAATTTAATGTGCTTTAGGGACACAATGACATGGATTTCTGGAAGCTCTTTTCAAAACTTTAATTTCAAAGGCTTACAAATGGCTTACAAAATTCAAATTAGAATGTTCTGACTTCAGTGGTGAAATGGTTTTATGGTTTCAAAAATCAGAGGCTAGGAACTGTTTTGCCTGTTTTATAATGATACAAAAAGAAATTGAAAATTATCAATCTAGACTCCTTTTCTGGGTTCATAGGATTTAGTTTCTTGAAAAGAAAACTGCACATGTAGTTGTGCGCATACTAAAATCAGGAGGGGACTGGGAGCATTTAAGATTGCCTTGTGCAAGATAACTTGTTAGCAAATACAAATTATCAGTTAAGATGCTTGCTGTCAGTGTTTCAATATGACGAATTGACTTAGGGATCTTCACACCATGATTTGGGAGAGAGTTCACAGTGTAAGTTACTAATGCAAAAACTCATGAAAATATCTAAATACAAATGAGGGTCTATTTTAAAGCAACTTAGAATTCATTCTGTGAAAGCCATGGTACAGAATTTCTAAAAAAAAAAAAAAAAAAAAAGTTCCTTAAATGAATAGTAAGGCAGACCAGAACAGCTCAGTAAATAATTTGCAAACATTTCCTCATACAATAGGCTGACTTGTAGCTAGTACATTCCTGTAAGTTTAGGAGAAAAATAAAGGCCTTCCAAAGAAATAGTTTTTGGAAAACTAAAGACAACACCGTAAGGGAAAAACTTACCAGTTCCCAAGACAATGAAGAACAGGATTGGCCTAGATTAATGTGGTTCTATTTCTTCCCCTCAACTGTTTTTTTAAAATCAGATTCTGAAAATAACTAGAGAGTCAGAAATGGGCTCATTCTCTACTAACTATCCTTGTTCATTTTCTGATGGTAGTAAACATAATAAACATACACACACACCAAATTGGTAGCTTAAACTCATAGAAAGTTAACTGATGGTTGATGTAAGCCTTAATATTTAAAATAAAAGCCAAATACATGAAAATCTGTATAAAGGATTCTTTGCAGCATGTAGTGGTATTTGAAATAATAAACTAAGGGTTATTATAAATTTCAAATTATAGTGCATGTAAATAAATCACCTTAGAATAATGTCATTTATTCATTCAAGAGCACTACTATTCAATTAAATGAAATGATATCTGTTATTACTGCCAATAAGGCAACCAGAGCATGTGTGCACCGAGCCACTGTGAGTAGATCACATTGGATGAGGACGGAGGAGTAGAAATTCTATTTGGGAATACAGTGAAAGAATTGCCTGTATTAACTATTAAATGCTATTTAATATATGCATTTATTTATTTTTACACATTTGTGATTTGATTAAAGCAAAACCCATTATGACTGTAGTGTCAAACTACTTGGGATTTCTGTAAGAGTATTAGTTGGGGGTGTGTTCTGTTTGGACAAAAGGAGATAAGAACATAAAACAGGTACATGCAAATATGTGAGATTCTAATTTTCTTGCAGTGAAAAAAAATCTGGAGAAGGGAGAGAAGAAGACATTGAGGCCAACCATTTAAATTCGTCTAATAGTTTCAAGCATTTCACAATATACTTGTAAAAATGCAGAGATACAGAAAAACACAGATGAGTTAATGATCATCTATTCTTTTATACATATTAAAAAATGTGTTCTGCCAAGTCTTATGGAGGTTCCAAGAGTAAATTTAGACAGCCTGGTGCACACTGTAATCAGCCCAATGACAAAGATACATAGATCACTTGTATTTCATTAAAGGAAAGTGAGAGGCAACCTGGGTCACCCTGCATCCTTCTTAAAAAGAGTCTAAAATGAATTCTAGAAGGAACTATGTCTTCAGACAGTTTCCTTCCTTCTGGAATCCCAGCTTTGTTGTAAGAGAGTGATTTATTCCCATTGAAAAGAAGGGGATTGAAGTTTCCTGAGTTTTGTCTCATATCATTAAAGACTTTGACATACATTTTCACTCAATGCATCTCAGTAAGATTGTCAAAGCTTTCAACTAAGTAGTAGGCATTACATGGCTTTAGATTATATATTTTATATACTTATTGCTCATTTTATACATTTTTTATTTATGTTATAAATTTATTAATTTTGGTTTTAAGTTTGCAAAATGAGAATCTTCATAGAGAATAAATGAGATCTTCGAAAGTATAAAGGATAAATTTACAATTAGTTGATATCAATAAACACAGCCCTCTTAAGACCCAGCTCCAGGGCTGGAGTGGTGGTTCAGTGGTTACAGTGCTTGCCTGGCATGCACTAGGATGTGGGTTTGAATCCCAGCTCCATACACAATGCAGTGTCAAAGCAATGAAAACCACATGAAAACTAAATAAAATTGATTCTCTCTCTCTCTCACTGTCCCTCTCTCTTAAAAACAACAATAACAAAGACCCAATTCCAGTTTAATCCACAGTGAAGAAAGGGAAATTAAAAAATTATTGCAAATCTGCCTGTTTTATTGGCATGTCATTCACCCAGAATACATTTATTACACATCCAGTGTATGCAAAGTGCTACAGGAGGCTACAGGAGATCCAAAGTGAAATCTTACTTATGGTGCCATAATTGGTATTTGTCAAATTGCTTTATATTGCTTCTTATCTTTTTTGAATGTGATTTTTGAGTCCCATAATGGCAGGGACCATATTAAAACCCATGGGTGTCCTGAATGTTAGTCATCTAATGAATGATTTTATCATTATTGTTACTGTTGTACAAGCATGGGCAAATAACAGAAACAGGACTCTAAAACACATCCTCAATCCCTCCTCTTTGTTATTAAGCTTTCGATAAGAATTTTGAGGATGAATATAATAAAATGCAAGTCATATTACTGTGACAATGGATTTACATATATAATATGCACATATTACAAATACATACACACCTTATATATCTCATAAAGCACTAATTTTCTACCAACTTCTCTTAGTTTTTATATGGGAAATTAAACTTTATCTCTAATGTATGTGATTTAGTTACAGTGACATTGGAAGTCTCTTCCCTTCCCTTTTATTCTATTAAAATAATACTGTCCTACAATACTTCATGAGTAACTAAAATCACCTACACTTACCTTTGACTCAATTAAAAAAAATACTGAAAGAAGAAAATAAAGCTTTTCTACAGATAGTTGTCTTATAGGGTTTTCGTAGAACCATTCCTTCCTTCCTTTCTCTCTCTCTCTCTTTCTTTCTCTCTTTCTTCTTCTTTTTTTTTTTTTTTAAAGAGAGAGAGGGACAGTGAGAAAGAGAGAATCAATTTTACCCAGCACCATTCATTTCTAACATGCCTTGCAACAGAATCTAGAGGTCTTGTGGTATAGGTGAAGATATGGCTTGGACACATTCGTTCCTTGGATGCTTTTCTTTCTTTCGTTTTTTTTTTTTAAAGATAGAACTGCAGGGGCTGGAGCGGTGGCTCAGCGGTTATGGTGCCTGCCTGGCATGCGCGAGGACGCGAGTTCAAACCCCAGCACCTCATACACAATGAAGTGTCAGAACAACGAAAGTCACATGAAAAACTAAATAAAACTGATTCTCTTTCTCTCATTGTCCCTCTCTCTTAAAAAAAAAAAAAAGAGATAAAACTGCACTGAAAATAGTAAAATAAGTGAGATTCAGTTTCATGTATGAAAAAATGTGCAAATAAACAATTGTAGTGCTCTATGCCAGATGTGTGCAAACTCCCATGGTGGCAGAGGAGGGGGTAACTAATTTAGAGAGCAGAAATATCATATTTGAACTGAACCTTGAGACATGTGTTTAGATTTTTTCAAATGGAGAAAAAGGTAAAAGAATATGCCAAATCAGAATAGAGGAGTAGAAAATTACAAATGTAAGCTGCAGAAAAATGGATCTTTCTGTACCAAGAAGTGAAAGGCTGCAGTTAGAGAATGGTAGAAGGCAAGATCAGAATCTAGATCTGCTGCTATAATCAACATAAGTTTGGACTTTATCCCTTGGAGGAAAGGTAGCTATTGAAGGTTTTTGGTAGGGGAATGATAAGGTTTCTATTTGGAAGATAACGCTTGCAGAAATAGTGTGGGTTGGTTAGACATGGGAGACTAGAGACGGCAAGGAAATGAAGGAAAGTGCAAAGTTGAAATGGGGGATGATAAGGGCCTGTGCAAAGAAAGAGGCAGTGGGAACGGGGAAAAGAAAACTCAAAGTATATGGCTCACGGCATATTTAGGAGCAATCAGTGACAGGACTTTGTGAGTGCTGAAAATGGAGAAAGAAGAGACTCATGGATCATTGGGCGAATGATGGCACTCTCCACTAAGCTAGGAACACAGTCATGGAAATGTGGGTAGTCACTGAAACAGAGGCCATGTAGCTGATTCAGTGGACACAGAAAATGAAGGCAGAGGAAGGCAAGAAAGAACGCTAGGTATAGCATTTGTTCTGGGATCCAAAGAAAGAGTGAAATGGGGAAGTGTGGCCAACATGGCAGGTTATTTCAGAAAAGATGTCAGGATGAGGACTGAGAAGTGTCACTTGGACTCATCTGCTAGGAGAGTTCTTCCTGTGGAAGTGCTCAGTGGGGCATGAATAGGATGGAAGCCAGATCCCATTCAGCTCAGGAGTGGATGAGAGACCTGAAGCGGACCGAGTATTCTCTCCTTTGCATCTGACTGCTTTCCTACCATGTCACAAAGGTTTCAGTCTCATTTCCTTTTACTGCACCCAAAAACCTATGAACCCAAGAAAGCATTTGTGATGGATAGGGTTCGATGACATTAACACATCATGTGGGAAAGTGACATCTATTGTTCATAATCAAAAGCCTTCCTGGGCCTTCCACAGGAAAACTAATTGGATGAGTAATGGGCAAAAATCACACTGCAAGACATTTTATAAAGATCCTAAGCAGCTCATTCGACATTGTTCTGTGCAGACGATCACTTCTGAACTAAAAATGGAGTGTGCCCAGAAAAGGAATGTAGCACTCTAACCAAAAGGGGGAAAACCACATTTTCAGAATCCCCTAGGAAAGGGATATGGTGATGGATAAAACACACTCTACCTCATTATTTTTTAGCTTTGAGATTCTGTATATGGAACATTCAAAATTCTCAAGAAAAGGGAAAATAAATACCTGGAAGCAAAGCTAAAGGATTTTTTACTCTATTAATGAACATAAATTCATTTTCCATTCACCCACCAGAAGGAAGAAGCCCGTATAAAGGGATTAAGATGGCCAGAAAGACACACAGGGGTGAGCAGACTTTTCCTGTTAAGGGTCAGATGGTAAATATTTCAGGCTTTGTTAGCTGGACGGTCTCTGTAGCAGGTACTTGACCATGCAACTATCGTACAAGGGCTGCCACAGGCAACAGGGACCAATAGGTATGGGTGGCTGTATCTAGTATGACTTTATTTGCAATCTAGATGTCAAATCTTTCATGCCTCAAAGTATGATGACTCTTTTTGTTTTTATTTTCAACCATCTGAAAATATATAAACCTATATTATAAAAAAGAAATTTTAGGAGCTGATGTCTTGCTCAGGTGGCCCTAAATTCTTGTGTTCAGTGATCCTCCAGCCTCAGCCTTCTGAGTATCTGGGACTACAGTCATGCACCACTGTGCCCACAAATACATTTTCAAAGGTGAAGAAAATTGTTATAACAAATCATAATATTACATTGATCATTAGACTATGGCTGATAATGTAAGCTTCTGACAAAGCCTATAGTTTTTCTAAATCAAATCAGATACGATTAGATATTCTCTTATTTAGAAAGCTTTAACAGTTTTCCATTTCCCATAATGTCTAGTATTCTACGCATGTTCTGCATGGCCCTGATGACCTATTACCACTTAGTGTTTAAGTTACTTATCTATATCCATCCTTTTGCCCATACCGTGGCCCGAATTTACACTATTTAACTCAAACTAGTTGCTTTTAAACGTACCCTAAACTTCCTTGCTTCCATTGATCCATTTCTACTTTTCACAGGACATTGACAGAAAATTCCCCTCCCAACTATTGTTAAAACCCCATTCATTTTCTAGATCTGAGCTGAAATGCCATCTATCTCCTTTGTAAAGCATTCTTTTTTTATCTAGTTGGAATAAAAAGCTCATAGATCATTGTTTATGATTTGCATTTTGGCAAAAATATTTATAAAACCATGACCTTATAAGACTCTAATAAGGATTAACTAATAAAGCAAGACAATGTTTATAATACCTCTACTGTAACCCTCTGACATAGAGCAGGAGTTCAAAATAAATAGAAGTCATATGTGCATGTACTTTGACCCTGAAACTTATGTTCTTGATGCTAAGAACTGTATTTTATTTACTTCCATATAAACTTATAACAATGACCTGCATGCACATGTTAAATAGTCAATAAATGTTTATTAAATATAATTTGAATACTGAACACTACCTTTTTTTTTTTTTTTTTTGCAAAGCATAACCACTGTTTTTAATACTAAAGCAAAGTGTGTGAGAAGGGCAGAAGAACTTTAAGAATTCCATAATCTTCTGAAATGGGTTGGCTGCATGGTGCAGAAAATCAGGAGTTTTGGAGACTGACAGACCTGGGATCAAGATTCAGTTTTATTACTTACTAGTTTCTGTAACTGCAAGTTACTATAGTTTCTGAGACACATTTTCTTTGTTTATAAAATTGCCAATAAAATATGCTTTTAAAAGTGTATGTTGAGATCTCTAGAATAATGCCCTGTAATTGGTAGACATTTAATAAAAATGGATTAAGAATGTTATACAGGACTGTGTGTAAATGCCCCCAATTATACTGTCTGCATTGTGAAATGATGCTCAAAAGAGTATAAGCCTGGGTGGAATGCAAATTGTATTCCCTGGCCATTCTTTCTAGTTTGATACAGTAATAGAGTAGTAATCTCTAGCCCATTTTGTGGGAAAGAGCCAATATGATAGAAGGTGGTTTACTATGATTCCTAAAGAATGACTCTATTGACAGCACCCTCTTTGACATCTCCCTGGTAACCACAGTACATTAAAGCATAAGGGATTGTGAACGATGACTCCAGACTGGATTTGGGAATACATCAATCTATCAAGTGGAACTTTAATAAGTATGATAATTCCATCTTTGGGGGTAGGGTCACTGAAATAATCACCGTGTTTCATTACCATGTTTTAGTCATTTCTATCATCTTTCTGAGTTGCTCTGTGGTCCACCATCTTCCTTCTCTAATCTTGCTTTGATTTATGAATGTACATGATGATGGTGATCATACTACCCTATTTCAAATGCTATATACCCAAACTTATTTGGCCCAGAGAACCCTACAAAAAAAATAATTAATTGAAACATACTTGGTATTGAGTTGAATAGTCAGATCCTTAGGAAATAGCTCCTAGTTTCATTCTCACTGATCTTTCCATAAATTGAATATTTATGGAAATATTCTTGCCCTCATTGATTAAGGAAGCATAATAGTTTAGCAATGCCAGTCTCCTGAAACGTTTGGTACAAAAAATAATGGTCATCCATTGCAATGTATTGTGAACTTGGAGCAGCAACAGAATTTATAACATGGTGTGGTCTGTATTTTGGATTTTGACATAAATTCTTAATTTACTTTTCAACCTCAAAATACCATGATTCCATTATTCTGTTAAGTAAAATCAGTAAAAATCACTAATCACCTACTTGACAACTTGTTAAAATTGAAACAAGCATTCCCATAGATTCTAGTGTGGATTTAGGTGAAAGAGTTCAGTGGGAACAGGCAAGACTGATAATACCTGGATTCTTCTGCTCTTCTCATGATTCTAACCATTCTTTAAGATATACTGAATTGGGGCTGGAGCTGTGTCTCAGACATTACAGTGCTTGCCTGGCATGCCCAAGGACGTGGGTTTGAACCCCAACACCACGTACACAAAAGTGTCAGCAATGAAACCATGTGAAAAACTAAGTAAAACTGGTACTCTCCCCCCCACACTGTCCCTTTCTCTCTTAAAAAAAAAAAAAAAGATGTACTGAATTGTACAAAAATCATGGAGAAAATAGCAATTACCTATTCCTACATAGTGCCTATAAAAACAAACCCTTGCTTCAATTTTTCTCCATGTTCAAGGTAAAGGATGTTTTTGGTCCCAAATGAAGTAAGTCATTGCCTCAGTTCTCCCTTTCCTGTTTCATGTTCAGACACCATCAAGACTGGAAAGTAATTTAACTCCTCCCTGAATGTCATGGATCGCTGCCAGGATGATATTCAGTTTTCATTCTCCGTGTGCTCTGTAAAACCACCTACTGCTCAGAGAAGCTCTTTGACATGTTCTGAACTCTAAGAGTAAATGAAAATGGCATTTTGGGGGGAAAAAATGAAACCAGAACAAAGAAGTCAGAAACATGATCCTGCAAGATCGGGCACTTCTCTGCACGGCAAGTGAAAAAAACTCCAGACTCAAAGAACGCAGCAACGTGACCACCAGTTTTCTCCTGAGACCTCACTGTCACAAGAAATCCTTACATTTCCAGTGGCATTCGACAGATTCTCTCCTTTTAGTGAGGCCAGCTGCAGCTTACTGGATATTTATTTGCTCCTTCTCAGATGCAGAAATTCTTTTGTGAGCCATGTTGGAAGACAGAGCTCAAAAAGGCAGTGAAGATCAGAAGACAAAAAGGACAGATCTACAAGGTGTTTGTGACATGCTTCTATTTTGTGCATGACTGGTGGCATAGTGGAAGAACAAACTTCAGTCGATTTAGCAACGTGGTGCCCAAGTCCAGTCATTCAAACTCTTGGGAAACACTGCCGAGGAGAGTCAGCAACAAGGGGATTCTAGAAATATGTAAAAAAGAGAAGCCACTTCCTGGTCCTGAAGGTGCTTCTAGCCTTGTTGAGGTGACAAGCTTCATGTCCATGACCTGATTGATATACTTGCTCACTTCCTTCAAAACCCCACCCAAAATTACTCTTCAGCAGGCAGTCCTACAGTACTGACTAATAGCTCACGCCTCAACCCTGTGTCCCCATAAGACTCATATCCGCCACTTTTACTCAATTTGAATTTGGCAAAAGTGTTCTTTAGTAGATTCATGTGAGCTCAGTCCAACTGATTTGTCAGTATCATGAGAATAGGGTTTCCGTCTTCTCCTTCCTTCATGTTCTTTTCACAGTCATTAGTTTTGTAGCTTAAACATAATAAACACTCACTAAGGAAGTCTGGCCAGCCAATTCTGATGACTTTGCTCAGATACAACTCCAAGTGTGCTGGTTCCTGGCTCTCCCCCTCACAAATTAAGTTCCTAGAAATTTCCCTTCCTGAGAAGGTCTCCAGATTTTCTTGCTGCCTTTGTATCCAAAAGCAAAGATATAGTCGTGGAGCAAAAAAAATCAGAAAATAATTCAGTGCCCCTGTGGGCTTGACTACTGACCAAACAAGACAAGTGGCTATTTCTACGCAGTTTGCGCCATTAGCTACATTCAGAAACACTAGTTCATGAGGATGGCAGGCCCTGAATTTGTAGTGTTGACTTTTTTCGTTTGCTTGTCATTACGTGAGCTAAGTTATCTCAGCTAAGTCACAAGTACCCGTTCCTTTCTACTCCTTTCCCCACATACTGGTTTCTCTTCTACTACATTCTCCTGTTGCCATTTGTAAACCAGAAAACCAGAATTGACTTCTCCTCCCGGATCTTCTCTCATCCTTACAGAAAAAAATAACATCAGCAAAACCCATTTGACTCAGATGCATTGAGCGCATACAATGGCAAGCAATGTCGATGTGTGTCAGTTGTATCTCAGCCAAGTGCCCTGAGGTTGTGTTTTAAGTTAGCACTGCTAAAAAGAAGGACTGTTTGCATTAATGATGGCTTTGACTGAATTATTAATGAAGGATGTAAGGTAGGCAAAGCAGGGAGAGATAACATTGATCTCACTGTGAAGGCAACAAATAGTCACACAGGTGTTACAAAAAGAACAGATAGAATGAATCCTTTCTCCTTTTACCTGACTCTTAGGATACCTGCAAGTTGTCTTTGAGTGGTCCACCTAATCCTACTTTTCATAATCCAGGGGATGGAAAACACAGGTGAACCCTCAGCTCCTAACTCTCTTATCATCAGCTGCAAATGCTACACCCCCACATCCTCACCCAGCAAGGCTGGCTCTCCTTATCATTTGGAATTCTAAATTCACACCTGCTCTTCTCTATGGAGCCCACCCAAACCATCCCATCTAAAGTAGTCTCTCCCAGAGGCTGGAAGCATAGCTCAGGGTGCAGTAATTGCCAAGCATGTGCAAGGGCCTGGGTTGGAACCTCAGTATAGTAAAAATAAATAAATAAATAAATAAAAATTAAATAAAAACAAGGCCTCCTCCACTCCAACACTCTCCATCTCATTAACTTGGATTGTTCTTCTTAGCTCTTACTGTTGCTTGAAGTGATCAGCTATATTTTTAAGAACCAGGCCACTATCTTCAGTTCCTCTCTGGACTCTAAGAACCTTGAGAGTGAGGATTGAGCTGCACATCAGTGCTTCTCTGGTGTCTAGCACAGGGCCTACTATGAGCAGGACTGCATGAATAGAGCTGTCTCCCTACAGCCATTCTCCATTTCCATTTTTTTTCTCGTGAACTGCTTCTCTAATGTAGAGGTCCACCTTCCTGGAACACACAGTAGCTGCAGTGATATCTTTGTTATGATTCCTGGAGTTCACAAATTTTGATTCTCCATCATTTTATTCAGTCACCATAGCCTGAGTGTTAGTGAAAAATTGATGGAAATACAGATGAATAGGCACCTTCCCACCCTGACACTGGAGAAACAGAAAAATGTCATTTTATTGCATTCTGCAAACACATTCCAGTTCAAATTTGAAAACTTTAGAAGGCCAGAAGATCAATGAAGATTTAAACTTAATATAATAATTATTTTAAAACAATAGTTTTAGTATTTTCAGTGCATATATGTGCATTATTAGAGACTTTCTACCTGTTTACATATAAAATAAAAGAGTTTACCCTCATGAAGTCAAACAAAAATACATTAATATACAACAGAGCTAATGAGAATAGAATGGCTCAAAATATTTCTAATCACAATTAAGTAAGATAAGAAATATAGGCCAGTGACAGTTTTCTCTTGCAGTTCAATCACTACTACATGCACAATCCAAAGGAAAACTTAGTATGCTTGTTAAATGGAAACACTAGAAAAGCATTTGTAGTGTGTCCTATGAAAAAGAAGGTTAGTTATATTAATACTACAACTTTAATGTTAATGTCATGAATTCAAACCATTTCTCTACTGATAAGTGTTTTTGCTATATTAAGAAAAGTTACGAATATTTCAGCAAGGCTGGTATTCCCTGACATGCAAGGTGGCCGTGCACTACCTACAAAACAGCACACAAAGATGTCAGTAACAGAAGACTTCAAAGGAGGTGCAAGAAAGTGCTATTATTTTCCTGATAATCATAATTCTGTTTCTGGCTATGTAATTTTGTCTATAAAACACTCCTCAATTAAATTGACAGTTGGGTCAAAACTTATTCTCTTGGCTGCTGTATGTCATCTTCAGATCTCTTAAAGTCCCTTCCTTAGGTTTGCCTTTACTGAAAAGCACTCACACACTCTCTGGGGTGTTATATGAATCAGGAATCCCGGAGCCCACAGAGCCTAAGCATGGTTTGCTGGTTGGAAGCTAATAGGCACAATGGAATCGGGCCCTACTCAGTCACCATGGATACCTCAGATAGAAAGGATTCCTATTCATGGTACTCATCAGAACTACTAACATAAAATCCCTTGTGCTGCCTGGACCTAAATATGGTCATAAATGTTTACTGCACATATATAATATTCATGGAACTGCTCTGAGACTTCAGAGCCAGCGTGGAAACAATGTGCTTTTTTCTTTCAGTGTTATTTGCGTACCCTGTTTCCCATCTGGAGAAGTGAAGGTTTTGTTTTGCAATTAGCTTTGCAGAATCAAGCATTTTTGTTTGTTTGTTTTTTTGTTTGTTTGTTTGTTGTTAGATTGCTAAAACTGCTTAGTCAAAATCAAGCATCTGGGCAATTTTTGTTAACAAACCAGCTTACCTAAAAACTTTGCACCTTACAAAAGATCAGAAATCCTCCTGTTGTCTGCAGGGGTGGGAAGTCACAACCACTGCAATCTGAATACAAAGTCCTGTGAGAGAGACGGGCAGGGAACACAGACTAATGTTTCTGACCCTTACAGTTCTATTCACCTGAAAACCTTTGAGGTCATTTCTTGTGAATGAATCTCAAATTACCACCAGTTTCTCATCATTTGATCCATGCAAAGATATTTGCCGTGATCTTTAAAAATCTTTTAAATCTAATAATCCTTGAAGTCAAGGCCGTTGGTTTAAACACTCCAGAGACATTTCACTCTTCGGTACAGATGTCCACGGCATGCTGCGGAAAGGTGCAGCCAACTTTTGGGACCAGGACTTGTGCTTGTGCTTTCTTTTGGCTGAAGAGTTTTAGTAAACCAACCGAAATGCTCCATCCAGTAATGTTAATTGCACAACAAAATGTAATTTTCCAGATGGAAAATGGAATGTCACTAGATATGACTTAATGACCTGGCCCAACAGGGTTCTCCCTTGAGTGCTGATTGCATCCTTAGAATTTAGGTTTCCCTACTGTCCTTGGTGTACCTCAATAGTGAGCTTGGTCTAATGAGCTAATGGAGAAGTGACAACCATGCCAAATACCATGAGCTCAACATGACTAGGGAGGGGCAAGGACCCTAAAAGAGTTCTGGCAGCAGTGGGTGGGCTGGAGAAGGATTTGGTGGTGGCTACTGGTCACAGCGTCACTAGCAGCTGACAAGCTATGTTCTGCCCTTGGTGTGCATTGCCCCCATACTCCCTTTCTTCTCTACCTTCTGCATCACTTCTTGGTTTTAACATTCTCTAAGGATCTTTATCCACAGCTATCCTTTAGCCACATCCCATAACTTTATCTTCAATTCTACCACTTCTCCAAAACGTCATGCACACATAAGGTAAATACATGAGAGTTTCAACTCAATCTGGATCTCTACCCCACTCTTCCTCCTGAGTTTTCCCCTTGGTTGGGCACATGGCCATCCACTAAATCACCCATGCTTCTAGTCCTGTGTAATCCTTAATACTTAACACTTTTTAAATGTTTAGAATGCATGAGTTTTCTAACAACTGGTTTGCACTGCGTATGCCCAAGCAGATTACTTGTTCTAAAGTAATGTTTTAAATATACTTTCTGAAATATTTAGTTTTCCCTCAATTTCTATGCAATATAAAAAACGCAAAACTACCTAAAGTAATTCATCCTATGAGTAGTGTTGGTGTGGTTCAGGTTGTGGGAAGCAGGGGAGGAGTAGGTGGACAGAAGCTCATTTGTTTTGTTTGAGGTTATGAAGTGCATGTGTGTGGATGTGTGCGTACACACACGCATGCACACATGCGTGTTCGAAGTTTTGTTGTAAGAGTGCTGAGAGAGATAAACATCCATTTTTTTGTTAATGCACTTTAAAATCTGAAGTCACACTGTGGAATTAGGAATTATGCATAAATTGCTTTTTTTCAAAATGTGTTGGTATATTAAATTTTAAATAGAGGCTATTCAGAAATAGTTTCAATATGTCTTCACTCAATTTACTCTGAAGATTTTGTTTACTAGGCTTAAATGAAACGTACATAGTATCTAGGTTTTTGCCAATTTAGGAGAATCTGAATAAACTAAGAAGAAGTGATATTATCAAAAGCAGTATTTTGAAAAAGAAAATTAAAATATTTTCTGCACTCAGGGTTCCATAGTGACCCACTCATACAGGATGGTTAAAAAACCAAGAAATTTATCCACATATAAGATTTGCCATATGAAACTCTTGTATTCATCCCCATAAGCACATACTTTTTTCTTTAAATGACTTTTTTCTTTAATAAATCCTTGACACGTCGATTCTTAATGATCTGGAGGAAAATCCCCCAAAGTTAGCATACCTCTTTTGAACTGTGCAGAAGAGCCTGCCACCATGGAGTCCAATGCCATGCTTCACAGCTTCTTCTTAGATGGTGGCCCTGAACCAAGCCTAGCAAGATAGTCTGCATTTTGTTATCTTTTAAGGTATTTTTCCAGTTTCTAATTCTAGGTCTTTCTTCTATTTTTTGATCTTGCTGAATGCAGTAGCAGTGTTAACATTGCTTATATTTATGTATTGGATCCAAGAGATTAGCAGCAACAGTAATTCCTCAGGGTACAGTAATTAATGACATAACACTGTGGAAATATTTTCTTTGAAACTTCCAATTACATAACTTTAAGAAATAATTTTGTATGCCTGGCACCGTGGCATATACCTATGATCTCAGCATCCTGGGAGGCTGAGGAAGGAGGATCACAAGTTCAGTGTCAGCCTCAGCAACTTAGGGAGGTCCTAAGCAAATTAGTTCGATCCAGTCCCAAAATAAAAAATAAAAAGGGCTGGGGATGTGATTCAGTGATTAAGCACCCCTGGGTTCAATTCCTAGCACACACACACACACACACACACACACACAAAAGTAGAAGAAATCATTTTGTGGGAATAATGACCCAAGTATGACCCAGCTGCATGTAAGTTTTCCTTCATTCAACAAATGTATATTAAGCTATTAAGCAACTCCTGTATACACTGTCCTAGATTTTGGAAAAAATGCAAACTCATTTCAAGGCACTTACAGAACTGGCTAACAAAGAGTAAGACGTGCTTGAAAATTATCAGTACACAAGATAATGGGAATGTGATAAATGAGACACCCAAATTGTGTGATCATGCTCCAGGCGTGAGAAGTCAGCCCCGACCAGGGGAATCAGAAGTTAGTTTGTAAACTAAGTGAATTCAACCGGGCTTGGAGCAGTAGAAAGCGGAAGAAGGAGATTTCAGGTGAAAGTGAAGGTCAGAAAGTGCCCTATTCCAGAAAGAGAAAGTCTGTTCACTTGCATGTGTGCAGACGAGGACAATGGCCTCCAAGGCCAAATAATTCTACTGAAGTGACCTGAAAAATTTATATGATTCAATAACAAATTAGGAACCACAGGACAATACAGCAATAGACTAGTGTAAAGATTTGAAGCAATGCTCTAGAATTGGTGTAAGAACACAAATGCAATAAGGTTGAGGGAGGGTCAGATGTGCACAGGAAGAACAGGCAGGGATTGCAGGTGGGATTTACCCACTCAGGGCACTTCGGGGAGTGAAAAGAGTGCTACTGGGACCGACACTACTCAGAGGCTATAAGCAAATCCAGTGGAAGAAGGAAAGAAGTGGGACAGGAACTGGAGGGCCCAGCAGGACAAGGAGTCTTGGTTTGATTCCTATTCCTATTAGTGAAAACCTGAGTCCTCTAATTTTTTAACTCCCCCACCAAATCTGTCTGTGTGATAAGTGTCAAATCACCAACTGATGACAGATTAAAAATGATCCGTGGGCATCATGCCTGATGCCATATTTCTTCATGAGATTGAGGGTGTGTGTATTCCAGGATTGCTAAGGTTTTCCCGTCTATGACTTCTGTGAATATTTCTTGAAAAGCTTTTTAATAATCTAGGAAGATATAATGCAACAGTTCAGTTGATTAAAATCAGAAGTAGAAATACAATAAGAGCTAGTTTTAAAAAAATCAGAAAGGAACATCCTGGGCAATATTTTGATTCTTTGGCTTCTACTTTGTATGGATTTACACTAAAGAATTCCCCAGTATTGCAGTATTTAATGTACTTTTTAAAAACCCTGGAATGATGAATAAGGAGGCTATGTATTGCTCTCTCACGAATTCAATGTGTAAAGGTATAAATTTAGGGATGCCTGTTAAATGTCAGAGAAAAATCAAAGCACAAAATCATTACATAGGTTTTTTCCCCCTATCTTTCATTTCCTGCAGCACTTTATTTTAACAGAAAAAATTATTATCACAAAAATGGAAAATAAATTCTTGTTCCCTTCAGACCATACATGAACCCTGAATACTGTTTGTAGGCAATAGAGAAACTAGTGCTTCCAAATATGTCATTGAGTTTAATATTTTTAAGCCTGAACCAATGTAGGAATTACTGAATCAAATTTTCTTTTTCTTTCTTTTCCTTTTTGTAAGTGGGAAAGAAAGGTAGAGAGCCATAAAATCAGTCACAAAACATATGGAATACCGAGGGATGATTCAAACAATCTGACTTACTTTTGTATGTATACTCATTCATTTTCTCGAATTAGTACATACCATTGGAAACTGCATCAACCCATAAAAATAACTCATACGCCTATTATGTTTTTCCATTTTAAGCTTATAATAGCAATAACGACCTCAGCAAAAGACATTTCCTTGGAATTAATGGCTGGCTGGAAGGCAGAGCCAAGGGCCACTGGTTCCTCCCAGCTGGTCATTAATCCTCAGGAAATGCCTGCACCTCCATCATTATTGCTAAAGCACCATTATAGAAAATTCTCACAGTTCCAATATATGGAAATTTGAGGCTATTTTGCAAGCCCATGGTATTCGTGTGAGTTAATAGGCCACCACTGAGCACAGAGGACGTAATTATCAAAATGACAGAAGGGAAAATATTGTTCTCCTAGGTCTGTAAGATTATAGGAAATGGGGACTAGCCTTATGGGAAGAGGAATATTTGAAGCTCCAAGATGTTAATTTAAAGGGAAATTTGAAATTGCATATATAAAAGTTAATTAAACACATGGCAAACCATTCCTGTTACATAGTTTTTAAAATATTCTTAAAAAGGTACAAATTAAGGTTATATGTACATTTCCCCCTACATTGATCAAATTAACAAGAATGAGGTCAGGAAGATTGTTCATGAACACCAATGATTATATTTAACCAGTGAAGTTTGAGAATACTAGGTGAGTAGCTTTTCAACTTTTATTTAAAATTTGCATACACTGTTAAATACTTCATGCAAATATTACTTTATTATAGACTTTATGACTACAGAAACAAGTAGAAATGCGTAAAGTTCCATTTTTTTTTATCTTAGCTAGAGGTTTAACACATGCAAACAAACATCTAAGAAAACTGAGGATCAGTTTTAGTTCTCTGAAAAGTTTTATTGGCTTGTAGGCTATGCTGAAAATGAAAATTAGGTGTTTTTAGGTCTAATTTTCTGGTCTATTCATTCCCCAATAAATAAACTGGCCCCAACAAATGGTTTCAAAGGGAGGGATTAATCCAGAAATCACACATGAAACAGTCTGTAAATCTTTTCAACGTGTTATCATAAAAACTACAAATGTTGGATATGATGCTTTATACTCAATGAAGTTCACGGCAGGTTCTCTTTATGTATTATTAACACCTGCCTGGTTCTAAAAATGGGTTTGATGCTAAGATGTTATGAGCTGAATTGTGTCCCTAAGAAGATACGTTGAATTCTTAACCCATCTTGTATTCATGAATGGAATCCTATTTAGAAACAGGATCTTTGTAAATGTAACCACATAGTCATTAAGGTGGAAAACGATCAAATATGGTTGGCGTCCTTATAAGAGAAGAGACACTCATGCACAAAGGAACATAGCACATGACAACAGTCAGACGGAAGTGATGCGTGGCAAAGCCACCGACACCAAGCACTATGGGAAAGCACTGAAAAGGTTCTTCGCTAGAGTTTCCAGGGAAAGCATGGCCCTGCCAACACCCTGACTTCAGATTTCCAGTTTCCAGAAATGTGAGAGAGTAAATTCTGTTGGGTTAAGGCACCCAAGCTTGTGGTACTTAGTCACAACAGCCCTCATAAAAACCCCAATGCAAGGACTGGAGTTCTAGCTCCATAGTACAGCTTTACTGAGATCCCATATTCAATCCCATGCACCACAAAACACACACATACCCCCTAACACAAGACCCAGGAAGAACGGTGACCAACACCAGAAACATAAAATCAAGAAAGGACAGGTGAGGTGAGAGGAAGCTGCTCATTACAGGGAAAAACAGTGGACCAGGTATCAGGAAACCTGGTTTGTGTCACAGCTAATGAGGTCCTGTGATTTTAAGCTGGATCCTTAATTGCTCTCCTCTTTGATTTTGTCACCTGTCGAACATGAGAGGATTCTGCTATAGAAGCGTCAGAACAAGTCTAGATTACAGCTGGGAAAATCAAACACTGAACAGATCGGGATTTTAGTACTTTTGAAATGCCCTGTCTGGCACAGCTTGGAGCTCAGTGACAGACATCAAGTCACAGGAGCACAACTGCAGCCTTCCCTTTGCCGCTGGCCGTGCCCACACCAGCAGTTTGGCCCCATTCATTTGGGTTAGGTAAGGTCCAGAGAAGTTTGTTATGGAAATAACAGCAACCTGTCCTGACATTCTTTTACATTCTTTTATAATTTTCCTTTCACATATATTTGATTCTACACTTCCAAGATTCTCAAAAAAGTCTCCAGCTGATTTAAAAGTAACCTTGTATTTAAATAAGATGTTAGTTGTCACCAAAAGTACATAATGTCACTTGTAATAGATTTTTTTAAAGAGGGGAGGGAAGAGAGAGAGAATCAATTTTTATTTATTTTTCATCTGGCTCTGTTTTCTCTAACACCCAGTCGTGTACATGGTGCTGGGATTCGAACTTGCATCCTCGCACATGCCAGGCAAGTGCTCTAACCACTGACAAATCACTCCAACCCCTAATTAACAGATTTTTAAAGTGTTAGTATGAAAAGTGTTAGTCCAAAGATAGGAAAAGTAGTGCTTTATTTACATGCCACAACATAGGGGGACTTAGGATCCAACAGGGCACTGAATCCAAATACACTAAATGTGAGTTCTCTAAAAGGTTCCCATAGTGATTCATTTAGGGTGTTTTGCTGGTTGGCCATTATGATCAAACATCATCTTCTTCTTCTGTGTTCTGGTTATTTAATCAAATCCCAGGATTCTGAGAGTGACTAGTGGAATGCTACAGACCTGTGCATTCTCAAACCTTAATGTTCACGGTTTGAACAATGTGAAAATCCAGCTTTTCTCAGCCTGGAGTTCAGGACTGAGAGACGTAGCTGCAGAGGCAGCCATCACTCCATCTGGGGTCTGCATCTCAGCGTGGCTTTGCTCTATGTGGGTGTGTGCCTATGTGAGATAAACAGCTGCGATTTCCTTAAGTTAGGGAATCTAATGCTGTGGTTGTATTATCAAGTGTGATATTCCTAAAGGTGTCAAAATGACAGGGCTCTACTAGAGTTCAGCCCAGACACCGAGCCAAAGGTACAATTAACAAGAGAGTTTCCCTGATGAATATCATCTACCCTTGTAGACATTCAAAAATCTCTGTGAAATCAAAATTTTCTGAAGGAGAATAAAGATAATTTATCCGCAACTTCAGGACTCTGCAGACACATTTAAATATATACTAAACGCCAAACAGATACTCAAATAGGCATGCTGTATGTAGCCTCAGGAAAAGCAGGTGTGTTGCACTCCTAGGCCAACTCTTTGCTTCCTGGCCTCTGAAATTGGCAGAATTCTTAACGCAGTACAAAAACATAAGTTACTCCAGGCAAATAATTAGCTGTGTGCCAAGCCCACCTAAGATTCTGCCTGGGCCAGCCAGCCCTTTATAATGAAGGAATGGGAAAGAGTAACTGCACAGCCACAGACAGGAGCCGCAGGCCCGAATTCCACTCCCCGCATTCCGACAGCCAGGCCAAGTTCTTGTATGTTTAGAGAAGAACACATCTCCTCAATGTCTGTCCTCATGACATGCAAAAACTCTCAGGCAACCTAGAGTCTTAAAAGATAGTACTTCCAGTGGTGGATACCTAAACTTACACATGGGATGAAACTGTCTATAACTTAATACATGCACAAACACACACACCAATGAGTGCACGTAAAACTGGGGAAATGTGAATGTGATGGGTGGATTTTATCCGTGGTGACGTCACGGCTGGGATATTGCACTACAGCTTTACAAAATGTGGGTTGGGGAGTTGCTCAGTGGGAAACCCGCATGCGTGTGAGACACTTGGTTCCAGCCCCAGCCCTATTAGAAAAGAAAAAAAAAGCCACCATTGCAGGGAGCTGGACAAAGTACACAAAGAATTTCTTTGGGCAATTTCTTACAACTGCACAAGCATCTACAATTATCTCAAAAGGAAAGATGAGGCTAAATTTACTGGAATTGGGGGTGAAGGAAAAAAAGGGAGTCTCATTTTTCTATCAGAGAAAGGTCAAGAAAGAAACATTTTATTTTAAAAATATAAATGTATAAGGCTATCAGAAGTTTCCTTTCTAACATGATGTTTTTCTTATCTAGGAATTTGGAGAAAATGTGGAAGGCCTTCCTTCTGACATTTTTTCTATTTTATTTTTTTAAAGAGAGAGGGACAGTGAGAGAGAGAGAAAGAATTTTTATTTAGTTTTGCGTGTGGCTTTTGTTGCTCCAAGACTTCGTTGTATACGAGGGGCTGGAGTTTGAACTCGCACACTGGCGCATGCCAGGCAAGGTCCATTACCGCCAAGCCACTGACCTTTTTTTGGGCGAAGAGGAGAAATCAATAAAACACAGTGTAGGTGGAATACAGAATGTCTCAAAATTTGCACCACCATCAGCTATTTTTCTTAACAAATATTTTCAAATGTCACAACATTACACATAGTTTAGAAATGTTGCATTAAGTTAGAACTCACTAATCCTGGAAGAGATCTTATTATGATTCATGAGCACGGGAAGCCTAGTTGTAAACCCCAGTGCAATCATCTTTCCTAGATTAACTAACAGGAACTGTGCTCTCACATCAGCATCAGCTTTCTCCGTGGATTTTGGGTGGGGAACCTAATGCTTTGGTGGCATTTTCAAATTTGGCTATTCCAACATGAGATCCAGAGAGGAACGGGAAAAGCAACTAAATTTATTGAGCGCTCACTATGTGCCAAGCACTGTGCATTGAGCTGCCTAGACGAGGAAGGGTGGGACTCAAATGTGGTGAGGATGCAGGCTCATGCCCCAGACATGACATCACGCTGCCACTCTGCCCACTCGGAATCACCAACTCAGGGAGGCCAAAAACGATTAAGTGATTCAATAGCCAAGATCACAGGCAGCATGGAAGACAGAGCCTCAGGAAAGCCGCATCTCTAACTCCCTTATGGAGCATGTAGAGTAATTAGCAGGGAAATTTAACCAAATTCCACTCTAGACTACCCAAACATACATACTTTTAGCCCTATAATTGATTGTGAAACAAAACTGAATCAAAGCAACAAAACCAAAAGCTTAATATAATATGAATATGGGGGAGAGGTTCTTGCTTCTACACACTATAAGTTTACATTTAATAGATCTAAAATATAAAACCAATAGTAAGCATTATTATGTTCACTTCTTTTCTCCTCAATTTCAGTCCCCATAGTTCAGCTTTTGCAGCTGGAGCACTCAAATTTCCCACTCCACCTTCCTCTCCAACATCCCATTTCCATTTCCTCAAATATGAGTACTCTGTTCCAAACTTCCCCCTTAGATTGCACATCTGTAGGTATGGCCACTGTCCTCTCCTGCCTGGGATCACTGCAGCCTCCAATGTCACTTCCACTCAGCTGGCTCCAATGTACCAGTCAAAGCTACCTTCTCATTCAGATATGCTTTGACCACAACATTGTTCCGTTGGAACCTGGCAGCAGCTGTCTTAGGAGCTACAGTTCAACCATGTTCCCCTTCCATGTCCACTACAGATTTCTTCTGTTCGTCTCTTCTCCCCTTTGTTCCCACTTTGATCATCTAGCTCTCTCCTAACCTCACCCAACTCTACAAACAAACTCAGTAATTTTTTTTAAAGAGAGAGTAAGTGTGAGAGACAGCTAATTTTATTTTTTTTCATCTGGATTATTTTTCCTCCACTTTGTTGTGTACGTGATGCTGGGGATCCAACCCAGGTCCTCACACATGCTAGGCAAGTGTTCTATCACCGAGCTACCTCTCCAACCCCAAACTCAGTACCTTTAATGTTGGAACTTGTTTTAACCTTCTAATTACAAGGCAGATGGACATGGAAAAGAGTTAATGTCTCATAACTGCTACAGAGGACAAAAATAAGGACAAAGTTTTAAAAGTTCTATACATTACAAGATCCATTTCATTCACCTTGTTGTAAAATGTTAAAACATTTGCTAATACTGCGGTCACCTTGTGACTGTATGTTGCTTTGAGACTTATAAATTATCTTCTGTGCTGTTCTGACCACAACCCAGAGACTAAGACACAGGAGAAACAATAATTATTATCCTCATTTTACACCTGAACAAATAAACCCAAGCATTTTAAGTGACCTGTCCAACCGAAAAATTCACTAAGTGGGGAAACCAGTCAGATAGGTCTTCCATTGCAAACCTAGTGTTCCACCCACCATACCATCTTAAATCTCCATTAGAACCGTGACTACTGCATTACAAAAATGGGACTCAGAAAGATCTGGGAATGTTGCTGTGGAAAGGGAAAGCTGACTTAGTACATTAAGTTTAAAAATAATGATATAATGGACAATGTCCTGAGTATTGATAGAACTGGACACTTTAGCTAAAACAACAAGGGAGGTGCTGCCATCCTCATTTCTCAAAAGAGGAAATTTAGGCTTTGAGAGGTGACGATGGCCTAAGGTTAGTAAGTAATAAGGCCAAGGCTCACATTCAGACCAGTTAGGACCCAAGCCAAATATGTACACTTCACCCTACACCAAACTAGAAGAGAAACATAGCAGATGTTCTCTATCTAGAGTAAACAGACTGAAAACTGCACAAGGAGAGACACAGGCTGAATGTGTGAAGACCCCATCACAGGGAAGATGAGTAAGATCGTACATCACTACTGTGGCACTCATGAAATCTCCTTCCTAGGTGACTTTTATTCATGCATATAAGGATATTTTCCTCCCAAAGATAATTTCGAGACTGCAAGGAAATGAACCTAAGCATGTTCTCTAACCTAAAAATCTCTGACTTAAAAATAAAAAATAAAATCAAAAAATAAAACACCTAGAATTCCACACAATTTTGAAAATTTTGCAGCTTGCCTTATGGGTATAAGATGCCTGGCTTCTCAAATGGGGGTCTAAAGTGTTTATTGTAACACATTTAAAGATCATCAAATAGTAATTCTGAATACATACCACAATATAATAGTCCCAGGCAGGAAAGTCCTTTTTTAGCAAAAACATTTTCAGTCACAAAAAAGTTCTTCATACTGTGACTGCACAAGCCAAGCCCTCTCAAAACACTTTGCACTGAGTATCCTATTAATGTGCATAAACTCATTTGCTTTATCATAGTCAGCAGGAAACCATGTGGCACAACTGATACAGCATGAATTAGTGAACACTAAGGACCCCTTAGACGTTTCAACAATGCAAGGAAGATAACAGTTTAACAGTTCGTTCCCATACATTTTAACCTTTAGAAGTGATCTCAGGGGGCTGGAGTGGTGGCTCGGCGGTTACGTCACTTGCCTGGCATGTGTAAGGATGTGGGTTTGAACCCCAGAACCACATACACAATGAAGTGTCTGAACAACGAGGGCCACAGGAAAAATTAAGTAGAACTGATTCTGTCTTTCTCTCCCTCTCTCTCACTGTCCCTCAATCTTAAAAAAAAAAAAAAAAGTGATCTCAACCAACCTCCACTAACATTAGTGATTTAAAAGTCAAGAAAATTATATATCAGAAGAAGCCACTATTTCCTATGTATGAAATTAGGGATTTTATGTAGTTTATCAAGTGTCTAAGCAGGATGGAAAGTATAAAATCCAAAACCTGGCCGATCCACTGATACATTTTAATACCCACCCCACCTCACCCCCCCAAAAAAAGTGGTTATCATTGGAGGAAGGGCATCACTAAATAAAAAATACAGAACTTACCACTGTCTTGGCATCAGAGTCTGGAAATGAGCATCCTGTAAATGCATATCTGAACAGAATGTGGTTAAATTCTATGCCATTGCTATGAAGGGAATTTCAGGGGCTGAATCATGGTTGGGAATGACATCATCTCCATCCAATGCATGTGAGAAATTTTTGGTCCAAAGATTTAAAAAGGGGGGGTGGAGAATGAAGGATCTAATCAAATTTTATTTACCCTTGAAAGAGAAATTTAAGATGTTAGTAAGGGTACAGGAGAAGGAAAATATAGATGGACAGCATTATCATGATGACCTTTTCACTCTTTCTTGGAAATTCCTAAGATGCACCTCCAGAGTCACAAAAGCCAGACTCTTAGGAGAGTGAAGAGCACAGAGATGCCCATTCCTACCTTCCAACCCCACTCCAAACATGAGAGTGGGCCCCCGTGTGCATAGCCTCACCAAACTTCCATGAGAGGACTGAAGGAGCATTGAAGTTGGATTAGCTCAGAGACTAATGCCAGGAAAGAAAATGCAGAGGCTGGGACCCATGCTAAGGAAATTACACACCATGACCAGCTTTTGACCCAAAGTGGGTTGCAGATGTTTTCTCTGACATTAGAATCATTGGAACGGAGAATGAAAGGGCTGCAAGACAAACAGACAGAACAATACCAGCTACAGTCTTACACATTCCTCCACTCTATTCTTTCACCTCCCCAGGCTTTGGTGCTTCCTGTCATGTGGTGCTCAAAATATCTGTGTTGTCTGGGAACTTGGAAAACCCGCACTGCGCTCCTTGGAAATGTGACTGCTCGAAATTCTAAGTTACACTGCAATGCTACATATGTTATTCCATCCGTGGGGCACTGATCCCTGCAGTGACATAAACCTTGCGTTGGGTCATAGGATTTCTTTTCCCCCCTGTGAAGCCCTGGTGGTACCTGAAGTGCTTCAAAACGCCCTTGGAAAAAAGTCAAAGCAGTGAAGAGTTGTACTCACTGATTTTCTCCTTTTCTTTATTTTTCACATTAGCAGTAAAAATTAAGAGTAAGGAAATGGAACACAAATAGGCTTTAAAATGAGTTTCTGCCCCGCCCCCCACCCGCCCACCAAGAGGGAGAAGCTACTTTAGAAAATTACTTTGGCTCTCTTGTGTTTTTCTGATGATCCAAAGTTGTGACAAAAATTCTTTTAAGGTACAGCACTAGAGTCTATTTTGGAGAACAGAATGCTATTTCCAGAAGTGAGGGAATGGAAACATTAATTTAGGGCAAGGCATTCAAAGTCTTTATTGGGTCTGGGGGATGGTGGCCAGCAGTTACTTTTTAAGGGGGAGGCCAAAGCTGGAATTCAGAATCAGTACAAACACTGCTTTGATGAATACAGTACTTTTACACATACTGTACTGTGGCCTCTTCAAAATACAGAGGATCCGTTTGTTTTCTAAAGCCAAAGAATGTGATGCAAATCCATGGTCACAACTGAAAAACAAAAATTCAAAGAACATACTTTATGCACACCAAAGAAAAATTGTGGCCAGGCATGGTGGTGCACACCTGTAATCCCAGCAACTCAGGAGGCTGAGGCCAGAGGATCACAAGTTCAAGGCCAGCTTCAGCAATTATTCAAGGCCCTAAGAAACTTAGTGAGATCCTGTCTCAAAATAAAAAAATAAAGGAAGGGTTGAGGATGTTGCTCAGAGGTTAAGCACCCCTAGGTTCAATTCCTAGTACCAGAAAAGAAAAATTGCCATTCTATCCACTGAACATTTATTAAGCACTGCAATGGGCCTATAACGGCACTAACGCTGACTATGACTTATGCAGTGCTTGCTACTTGTTGAAGAAGATTTTTTTGTTGTTGTTTTTGTTTTTTAAGAGAGAGAGGGAAGGGGCGCTGGAGCAGTGGCTCAGCGGTTGTGGCGCTTGCCTGGTATGTGTGAGTACGCGTTTTCAAACCCCAGCACCACACCATTTTATTTAGTTTTTCATTTGACTTTCATTGCTCCAACACTATTGTGTACGTGGTGGTGGGGATCCACCCTGCATCCTCTCGTATGCCTGGCAAGTGCTGTAACTGCTGAGCCACCACCACTCCAGTCCCCTGAATAAAGATTTTTGATGGCTTCTCATATAATTTTTCAAAACAATCCTATGAGTCAAGAACTATGGGGCTGTCTCTGTGGTTACAGCACTTGCCCAGCATGCACAAGTATGCTGGTTCAAACCCCAGCACCACGTACACAACTAAGTGTCAGAGCAATGAAAGCCATGTGAAAAACTCAATAAAAATTGATTCTCTCTCTCTCCCCCGCCAAATGTCCTTCTCTCTTAAAAAAAAAAAAAGAACTGTGATTATCCTCTGTATTCCACACGGGAAACTGGGACTGGTGAAAAGGACCAACTTGCCTTAAGCTGATACCTGAACCCAGCTAGTCTAAGCTCTTAATCACTTTGCTGAGTTCCCTCCTACATCCTCAGAGCTGAGGGTAAGAAAATAAATACGAGATGCTTTCTATCCGCAAAGAACTCATTTTTAAATACAAAGGGTGTCACTGTTCAGAATATTAAGTTCTACAATTAAGTAGCTTTAAAAATGATTGAACTAATTATACTCAGCATAAACACAAAAAGTAAGACCAACAGAAATTGAAGTCACAGCTCAACAGAATTATCCTGTTCTTCTAATGCCCAATGTCCCTTTTTATTAGAGGCCGTATCTGATTATGTAATACCTATCTTTTTAAGACTGTCATAACTAGATAAAATTTGACTCATTTTGATAAATCAAACCTGAACCTGTATACATTTTATATTTGCTGTCAAGGAGAGACTATAACCCCTGGCTCACATCACATCGCCAATTCACACATCACATATGTAGGCAAATTCAAATAAGGGCATAAATATAAAGTTTTATTAGGATTTGTAAAGCAATACAATTACTTCTGTGGTTGGACTGTGAAGTTTCTAAAGACCTCAGCATATTTTTTTAAAGAGAGAGGGACAGTGAGAGAGACAGAGAAAGAGAGAAACAACTTTATTTAGTTTTTCACATGGCCTTTGTTGCTCCAACACTTAGTTGTGTACGTGGTGTTGGGGTTTGAACCCAGGTCCTTGTGCTTGCCAGGCAAGCGCCGAAACCGCTGAGCCACCGCTCCAGCCCCAGACCTCAGCATATTTGAAGATCATAGTTGAATTTAGCCTCACAACATTCAAAGCATGAAATAGCAACCTACCTGGCAGCATCAGGGTCTCTTTCCTGGGTTCCCCAGACTCTGGTCTCCCCAAAGTCAGTCCCCATCTATTTCGTTGGCTTTGACATCCCTAGGACCTAGCATAACAGACTTAGTGCAGTTGTTCTAAAGTTGAATATGGGCAGGGCTCGAGCGGTGCTTGAGCAGTTTCTTAGCTTGCCTCACATAGACAGGGAGGTGGGTTCAAACCCCAGCACCATGTACACAATGAAGTGTGGGAGCAATGAAAGCCACATGAAAAACTAAATAAAGTTGATATTCTCTCTTTCTCTCTCTCTCCTCCTCTCTCTCTCTCTGGATCAAGCTTAATCTGCAGCCACTCATCAATACTATGGAAACATGAAAGAGATTTTTGTTTACCATAGTTTCCTGGGGGGTAAAAAAAACCTTCTTATTATAAAATCACATTTACTATAAAAATGAATAATGTGTGAAAAACAAGCTTCGGTGTAGCGGCTGTGTTCAATTATTCTTGTGGTGTAGCACATCAACAGATAATCTGAAAACCTCACGTCTCCTTCCCACCAAGCCTTTTACCAGCGCTGACCCCCTGTTCCCCACTCTGCCCCCCCAATCTGGTGAAGGTGCTAATGAGCAGTGAAGTGGCCAAAGGGCAGGAAGCAGGGGAAATAAAGCACAGAAGGAGCCCAGAGGCTCCATCATCTCAGATGGATTAGGCAGTCCCTGGGTGCTAGAGCTACCATAAATGGTTGACAGCCGTTAGTTATGGATAGACTGTTCTTTCAGGTACTTAGATACAAGAAAAGGCATGGGTAAGCTGAGCAACCTGCCCATCGGTATTTAGCACATACAATGCAGAGGTCCTTGTTTCAATCTGGAATAAAGGCAGTAGCCTTGATTGAAATGTCATCAGAAAGGTTGAAATATTTATGTCAAATATTAAAGAATTTAGAATCAAGAGTTCCTTGATTTGAAAAAAACCCCCAAAACTCTACCCTTAAAAACATAATAAAACGTTCTCTTGGAAGTTGGAATAATTAATAGTTTTGACTATTTACCTAGAAAAAATAAAGTAAATGGCATATTTTAAACATTTATTACAATCCATAAATTCTTGAACTTGAGTGAATGCAGGTAAATATGTGTAAGCGAGTATGGATAGTACACTGTGTAAGAAAAGTCTTACATACATTTACTTTTGCATGAAAGGCTCGCTGAATTCCATTATATTTATCATTTTATTAAAGTGAAGCTGAGATGACCATCTTGGTCAGGATTCTATGGAGTGATATAAAGAAATAGGACATTTATCTGAGCTAACTCCTTACTAGAACTGCCACTCTACCATGAATGGGAGGAAAGAATGTCCTTCCATGATTTCAGTTCAATAAGATCACCAGGCTGCTGTGGCACTGCAACCACCTCTTGGAGTGGCTGATCCTGTGCCCCATAATCCCAAATGGTTTGGGTCTAACAGAGGTTGGCCTCACCACACTGACTCGGATGACCAAGTAAGGCAGATTATCCATCTTTTTTCTGAAGACCTCATTTAATAGAATAATTAAAAATAGCATTCTACTATTAAAATTAACAAAAGGACTAATCTTGAATCAACACTTTAATGATCAAATCCAATTCTTGCTTTCTGGGTATGACTCATTTGTGTTTTCATAATTAATCTTGCAATTCTAAATAGTCATTTTAGTAAACAAATTTTCTTAAAACAAAACGAGCTTAAGCCACATTCCCACAAAGGTCTGTTAGGGTTTGGAAAAGACTCCATTTTATCATAAAATATTGTAAAGGAAGAGATAGCTTCAGAAAAGTTACTGTCCAACCTTGAATGCATTATATGAATCAGAAAATGTGTATTTTAATTACTGAGCATATATATAAAATCTGTATACTTTAAAGAGGGCATCTACTTTTTTTTTGTTTAAGAGAGAGAAGGAGCAGAGAGAGAGAGAGAGAGAGAAAGAGAGAATCAATTTTATTTAGTTTTTAATGTGGCTTTTGTTGCTCCAAAACTTCGTTGTGTACCTGCTGTTGGGGTTCAAACCTGATCCTCACACATGCCAAGCAAGTGCTGAGGCACGGCTCCAGCATGTTAATTTACAAATTTCCCAGGGGCAATGATTTCACCTTCACACATTCACTTATCAGACTATATCAAAGTCATTTCTTCCCCTCTGACTCCATCACAAAGTTATAATCATCTGCATTAACAAGGCAAATGTTAAATCACTAATGGCTAAAAGTTCTTAAAAATGCACCAAACAGCTTCAAGAGGAACAGCAATGGAAACGAAAACCTAATGCTTTAGTTTTCAAATTAGATTCCAGGTTCCTTAATATACTAGTGCTCGGGATCTGTAGGAGAAAATAAATTTTAATCAGTCTGGTTATAATGGATTTTATTCTGATTTAGTTCCTCCTACTCAATCCTCAAATCATCACATAGATTTCTAGATTGCCACAAAGCTGGGGGGAAAAAGCCCTTGGTGCCTATCTAGAGTCTGCCTGTTTTTAACAAGTGGAATTGTATCACTTTCTCGCGTATCCACAAGTTCTTTCTTTTTTAGGGCTGAGGACCGAACTCCAGGCCTTGCGCCTTGCGCGTGCTAGGCAAGCACTCTGCCACTGAGCTAAATCCCCAACCTCGCAAGTTCTTCAATAAAAGAAATACAACTGTCTCCCACCCTCAAAAAAGGAGGTGAGATGGAAATGCCTATTTTTAACTTAACATACTGCACACACCCCATTACCAGATAAAGATCATCAGCAGCTGGAATTCTTAGTAACTTTCTAGTGATCAATAGAAGTTACTTCTCAGCATTTGGTCCTTGGGTCAATCTCTAGGTCAATCTGTGGATTTCCAAAATAACTCTTTTTCTCCCCTTTAAAAACTCATTAATTCCTATTGGAGAATATTTTCCTTCTGTTGTTAATTTCCTTTCTCATGAAAATATTCTGAAAACAAAACACCTAAAAGCACCGATTATTCCCTCTGATGTATATTCCTTATTAACTGGTCCTTGATTCTTTTCTTCCCACTTTAGTTGCTTTACTTAAGTGACATCTGGATGAGGCATTTCATGGATGAGGTTAATGTCTTTATCATCTCATTGTGTCTTTGAGCCTTAGCTCCACTCTAAAACGTTCTCCAAATATTTTCCATCACTAAACTAGTCATGAGATGAGCTTCCTTTCCCAGGCAAAAATTGAGAAATGCAAATATTACATAAATGCAATTTCAGGATTGGCTAATAGAATCCCATAGAGGTTCTATAGGGAACCAGCCCATTTTTATTTGTACATAATAAAGCAAACAGCAGAAATACTACTTTTCAAATTAAACAACACACGTCCCCAAACCTCCACGATTAGAAGAAAGATGTGTAAACTGTCATGCAAATGTCCCCTTATGTAAACAGACTTACAATATGCTTTAATATCATTTATAAGCAATTCTTAAACTGGACAGTACTCAGCATAGATGTGCAAAAGGCATAATAATACCATAAAGGAAGCTTGGTTAGTTTGGCTTGTCACTTGACACTGTGTGTAACTACTAGTGGCTGTAAGTAAAAAGAGCTTGGCTATAGCTGATATCAGAGGAATTAATCATCATTGCTATCATTTATTGAGCGCTGTATGCTGTACCCTTTATTAAGACCCTTGGGGGCTGGAGCAGTGGTTCAGAGATTACAGCGCTTGCCCTGCATGCACGAGTACACGGGTTCAAACCCCAGCACCACGTATACAACTAACTGTCAGAGCAGCGAAAGCCCTGTGAAAAACTCAATAAAATTTGACTTTCTCTGTCTCTCTCTCTCTCACACTGTCTTTCTCTCTTAAAAAAAAAAAAAAACATTGTATGCACTTTCATAAGAATTTAATCCTTATGAGAACTCTACAAGAAATGTTCCCTTTACAGGTGAGAAATCGGGACCTTTTAAAAGGTCATGTAATATTGCCCAAAATTACAGTTATCCAATTGATGTGTCAGAATTTAAACCCAAGACATCTGAAGTCAGATCCTGAGTTAATAACTATAAAAAAAATTAGGCTATTGCTGATATCAAAGTGAAAAATATAGCTCCGTTTCTCTCTCCTTTACCTCTCCTCTCTTACAAACACATACCTACACTGAAAATCCACACTATTTTATCAAAATAATAGGTCTGAAATTTAATTCTCCTGGAGGGGAGGGGGAAAAAAGGAAATAAACAGCAAAAGCATGCTTAACCAAATCTAGTTAACCTCCTCCCTGGATCACTGGATCAGCCAATGCTCTGGGCCCTCCGGAGGCAACACTGATACCCTCTTCTCTCCTACACCTACATATTTCTGGTCATTAGCTTTTAATTAAACTCCAGCTACTGATCTCAATTATATTAGAGGAGAGGGTAACAGTGTAGAAACTTTTTTCAAAGCCTGTTACTTGAAGCTGTGAGAGTTATAGAATATGGTTTTAAAAGCAAAAGTACTTTAAAACAAAACAGTCGGGGCTGGAGCGGTTACGGCACTTGCCTGGAATGTGCAAGTACACGGGTTCAAACCCCAGCACCCATATACACAACTAAGTGTCAGAGCAACGAAAGCCATGTGAAAAACTCAATAAGAACTGATTCTCTCTGTCTCCTCTCTCTCTCTCTCACTGTCCTTCTCTCTTTAAAAAAGCAAAAACAAAAACAAAAATAAAACAATCCACAAGAATAAAAGGGGAACAATTTGCCTTCCAAACCATACACCTAGTCAGTTCAGTCAGTTCAAAAACATATCTCCAACTTAAGGAAGTCAGTGAATGACACTGTTGGAAAGAACTGAACTTTCTATGAAGTGCATGCCTGTTTCCTATGGAAAATGCAATGATTTATTTCTCCAGTAACAGCTTTCCAGCAAAGAATGCCACAGAATGGAATCGCTGGCTGTGACTGGTTTCCCAGTCACCAACAGAAGACACAGAAGCAAAGAGGAAACGTGTTGTCTAGAAAAAATACCAAAAAAAATTTCCCTTCATTTCCCCTTTTAAGTAGAACACCTCTTCTTGGGGGACCAAATAAGGGACTTGGAACAACTCCCCCACACAAAATTTTCCATCCTCACAGCCAGCAAAAAATTAAAAAACTAGTACTGTCAAGGAGGATGGCCCAGCTCTTCCCAGAGAGGCAAGCGTCTCCTAGGTGGACATCTCCCCTGGGCCTCTTACCAGCGTGAAGATCAGATGCCTGGAATCCAAGTTCCCCCCAGATAAGCAAAAACCCCGTTAAGAAAAAAAAATAGGGACCCTTTAATCTTTCTGTACACTTGACTCCAGCTTGGCAGAAACATCAGCTGAGTGAGGATGAGTGGTGGGAAATAAACACATAAAGATAGTGGGTGTAAACTGGAAGATCGAAGTACTAGGTTGTAATTAATTCACTGGCCAGTTGTGGAGCCAGAGAAGACTTCAGGGAAGAGCAGTGAGATGACTAACCTTTGCAGGTAGATTGGAGAATATTATGGCAGAAGGAATGAAAGGAGGAGTTAAGAGGCCCCGTGTGATGGGGGGCATTTGCCTGGGTAACTTCCGAGTGTGTGCTGCTGGGGATCAAACCCAGGGCCTCGCACATGCTAGCTAAGCCCTCACCACTGAGCCACACACATCTCTAACCCCATGCTAACAATTTATTTTGATTTAGTTTGGCCACATTAATCCTACGACTTCGAAGAACTCATTGATCATCTATTATGTTGCCTATTGGATCAGGTCTTTTTGATAGGTTCAATGGGATGGGATACCTTGTCAGAGTTCTGATGCTTAGAGAAGACCTATATTTTATGTTTGCCACTAACCACTTAAAAAACGGTGCGCTCACTAGAGTATAATGGAAATAGCACTTTTTGACTTTTGAGAGGATGTCAAAAAAGACCTCATAATTTCTCCGTGGTTACCAGAACACCTGAAGTTGCCAAGCTGGACAGTCCAGTGTGCATGTTCTACCTCCATACATGATCAGACTTTGGTCAATCAAAGCACCACTCTTGTAAGTGAAAAAGCCTCCAGATTCCAGACCCCAGAGTCTGGAGTCACCCCCTGATGCTAAAGTCTTCCCATCTGAGGACCCAGACATCCTGGACTGGAGATGAGGCTTTCTACTCTTTCCTGGCCATACTTGACCCAAAGAATCCAGAAGCATAAGAAAATGGTTGTTTCTTTACATTATTATTTTGGGGCAGTGTATTAAGCAGCAACCGGTAACTGGAACCACATGTACAGCAAGAGAAATGATAAACCCACTGGTTACAGAATCCACACCTGTAATAAGATACTTAGCACTGGGTGACACATTTCAAAATATTATAAAACAAGTGCACTCAGAAAAGGATAATAAGAATGTTCCTTTATGGGGGAAAAATGAAAAAATCAGAGATTTTCAAATCGGAAAAAAAGGAACAAAGAGTTTGTGTTAACTGTCCTCAAGTATTTGAAGAGCTAGCTTGAGTGAAAGTAAAAATAATTATTTTGTATATTCCCAGCAGGGAGGCCTGAAGACAGTGGGCAAAAGTCACAGGGAGCCACATGGAAGACTCTACTCTTCTGAGCTTTCCAGGAAGGAAGAGGCAGCTTTGAGAGACAGGGAGGTCCCCGATGTTAGAGGTGATGGGGCACAGGCTGGGATGATCACCACATGGTGGGAAGCTTTGGAGAGAATTCATTTATGAGAAGCAGGCTGAATGAAAAGCCTTTACTTTAAGGTTGCACTGTAACACTGAGATGTTTTTAATCTAAAGATCATCTCCCTTTTCCTTATGCTAAGAAATCTAATCCCAACACATATGGAACCAGAAAAAAAAAAGAATAAATTCAATGAAAGACAATACCGAAGTATAAATAGAAAGTGATGCAGAACTCAGGAGTAGAAAGGAATGGCAAAACAACGGGAAAATGTTGTCCAACATAGCAGGAAACTAAAGAAGGTGGAACATGGAGATGAACCAGGGAAGAGGGAAAGAAAAGAACTCAGTGTAGAAAATACTGGGTGCAAAGGATGAGTTCACCTTGAGAATTAAATTTATTTAATTTTAAGATTTTTTTCCCTTCTGCCAATGGACAAGACAGACAGGAAGTACCTGATAATATGGGAACAAGATTCAAGCAGTAAAATGAGCAACCACTGAATTTCTGGCCTGATAATACACATCCTCTGTGCCTGTGGGGTCCAGTAAGTTTACATGGATGTGACTGTCTCTAACATCGATTAATGGGAGTAGAAAAAAAAGGAAATTAAGCCCACGTTTCCTAATAAGGACAATGTGAAATAGATAATACAGACCACCTAGAAAATGAGATGTGTCCAAAAAACAAAGGAGGATACCAAGAAAAGAAAAAAGGAAAATATTAAAAAGTTATCTCATGCACATTTCATCTGAATTTTAACACCATTTGTAATCTACTCCCAAGGTTTCGTAATACCTTTAACCCCAGTTACTCAACCCACTGAACAAGTCATCCCATTGTTACTCCATGGGAAGGAACAGTGGAAATTCCTTTGATGTTGATAAGAGATAGAAAAAAGGAGTCCCCTTCAGGAAAGGAAAGTGTTTGGAATAAAACCCTGGAGCCTAATCATAAGGCGTGATAATCTGCCCTTGCCTTAACCCTTTCAAAGATTCATCACACCAGAAGTTAGAAATGCATGTAATCCCTAAAATACAATAAATTCACTTTTATTAAAAAATTTTTTTCTTTACAATGAAAAAACAGAAAACGTATCTTAAAACTCACCCATTTCCTGGGTCTGCCTCGTGGCCGTTTTTCTCCAGTGGCTTCTGCTTTCTGTAAAATGAAAAGGGAAGTTATGTAGTTTCCTACCTGACCTTATTTATAAGTACTGCACCAACAGACACATTTCAAGGGAAAATATTCTGGATTGCAGATGAAGTATTGAGATTGCTTGAAGAACCTTTCTCCTTGGAGGTTCATCTTCTACATCTTTCAGTAGAGGGTCCTTCCCTGCATGATGCAAAGAGTTATCTATGCAAACCCTCACCATTTAAGACTCCTCTGGAGTGATCTCTTCTGAAATGCATGAAAATGCTTTTTTAAAATCTATTTTGCTTTTATTTCTGTTTAAAAGAATGGAATATTCCCACATCGTATAATTATATAAATTATCATTTTAGAACATGAACACTCAAATGACCAAGATTTCCTTTCCCCATAGGAACTAGTTACGAAAATTACTATTGACATATTAATTTAAATTTACAAAGCACTTGTACCTATGTTGCTAGTGAAAAGCAAGTCTAAATGTAAAAAGGAATATATAAGCATTCTAGTTCAAAATAATAAACATCTGCCCACATTTACAGGGTTAATTTCCTGTTCCTTGTCAAAAATAATCACCTGTCAATCGGTTCACCTAAAGGGAGGGTGCAAGGGGTGGTAGAAGCTGGTAAAAAATCATCAATGTTTGTCCTAAGATGGAAACTTAGGATGGATGACTAAAAGTAATAAATATACATATTCCTAAATAACTTAAAATATACACTATTAATAATTACACACTCAAAAGTGACATGAATATATTTTGAACTATCTTCAAAGCTTGCTTTATTGGATTACTTCACAGATTTTTCTAGTATCACAGTTTGGGTTTTTTATTTTTATTTATTTTACCTTTTTTTGCTTTTTTTCCTGTTTTTGATTCAAATTTTAACATTATTTATAAATTAATTAGCTTTTACCCCATTTTTTTCATCCCTACTCCAATTCCCATGCACACCAAAATACCAACACACACACACATATCACATCACATCGATATTCTATAAAAATATGTGTTTATACTTTCAGGAAATAGAAAACTTAGCACATATTGCTCTGTGTATGAAAATCACCCCAAGGCTAAATCCACATAAAAATACAGGTAGCCTAAGCCAGGATAACTTATTTTTCATTTTACTTTTTTTTATCTAGGTGAGCATCCAGTGAATACTTGGGACTAGTATGCTAAAACAAGATATGATGACTTGTCTACACCACCAAATGAAACTTCTCTTTCTCTCTTCAATCTGCCTAATAAAAGTAGATGGTCAGGGACTGGAAAGGTGGCTCAGCAGTACAGTGCTTGCCTGGCATGCACCAGGACAGAGTTTGAAACCAGAATCACATACACAACTAAGTGTAGGAAAAACAAAAACCAGGTGAAAAAAATAAATAAAATTGACTCTATCTTTCTCTTACTCTAAAAATAAATAAATAAGTAAAATAGATGGCTGACAGTTGATATATAGATAGGTACATAGACAATCTGGCATGACTATTCTGCAGGTTCATCAAGTGACCCAAAATCTATGTGACTGTAATGTTAGCTTACGTTTTTTGAGTATTTAAGATACCCCACACTGGGCTAAATTAGTCGTATAGTTACTTTAACCCTCACAGAAGCCTTCTATGCAGGTGAGCAACTAAGATAAGTAAGGTAACTGGTTCATGGTTATACATGAGGTTGGAAAGGGTATACCTGCTCTGCTGGACTCCAAAGACCATGCTCCTACCCTCTTAACAACGCTACCTCCCCTTAGTATGCAGCATCGCTACTAGAGAAAACAATTTAGGAATCTAAATCATCACTGATTCAACTCATTTTCCAAAACAAAAGGAAATTGGGTGGCCTTTGGGGCCCCATCTGTCTGCGTGAGCTCTGAATTGTTGTTCCTTACTTCTGAATGGCCCCATTAAGGAATCATCATTGTTAGGGTCAGTAGTACTGCCTTGCCAGAAGTCACAAGGGCATGAATTAAATTCAATGAGAGCCAGGAGCACCCAGCAAATCACACTACTTTGCAGGGTGATGTCCTTTGGAGAAGGGGGTGTCCTGAGACACAGACTGTTTCTTTGGCAAGCTTAGATTCAAATCCATGCTCTTCCACATTAGCTTTATGCCTCAGGGCAGGTCCCTGAAAACCTTAATTTAAATGCACCTGTATAATGGAGGAGACAAGGAGATACTTGGAAGTGCCCTCCATAAATGAGGTACTCATAAATGTTCTTTCACTCCTAATAACATGGAACCCTTCGAGGGAAAAGTTTTTCTTCAAGTTTATCCAGTCTCACAGAAGGTTAAGGCAATGCAACTATTCTATTACACCCACCTGTCACCTTTAGAAGGACGCTTTTAAGAAACCCTTTAGCTAGTGCACAACAAGTTATAAAAGTACAAACTCCCCTAATTCAGAAGCAGCACCTGATTTAATCTTTGGTAGCAACTATAAGATTGCAATTTACCCAGTAGTAAATCACACAAGCATGGAATATAGAAATCCTGTTGAATAGAAATGGGTGGTGAGTGGGGTTGGGGAAGGCAGCTATTGACCTTAAATTTAACGCTGCTCCACCAGGTTTTTCTGTATAGTTGTTATGTTTCAGGGGCCATGATGTGATCCGGATATATCTGAAATCTGCTAAAGAGAAGGGTTTTTCTCCTAAAAGGGTTTCACTGCATTTCTAGATCAGAGAAAACAAATCTCTCAAAGAGAAAGTCTTTGCAAATAGGATGACTTTTAAAGGAGCATCTCATTTACAAAAAGCCTATTGAGAAATAAAATTCATACCATTAACTAAAAGGCAAAATATCGTGATTATCACTTGGACTTTTTAAAAGCAAACTTGCTCCCTGGCTGCCCAGGCCGGTGTTATATGTAAACTGAAACTCTCTTCTGAGACTACATCTAGAAAAAACACATTAGCTGTGCTGTGTGCCCTCGATCTGGGAGGTTCTCATTGTTCTTTAAAACCCACATTATCTAATCATTCTAATCAAGCTCCACAAAGGCTACAAAACCAGTTAGTATTTTTAGGTGGTAAACCAGCAGAGATTCAGGAGTTTTACATGTTGGAAAATACTGGACTTAGTACTGTTTCAAAAAAGACAAAATATTCAGGGGACTTGTTTTAATATGTCAACATATGCAATACTGTAGAAGTGAATATTTGGTTTTCCTTTACCAGAACAGAATTTGGTTCTATACTACAAATGCATGTATAAGTGAGACAGGACTAGTTCCAAGTACTTCCTGATTAGACTAGGATGACAGGGGAATGACGTTAGGAATTCTGCTCTTGGAAGAAGGAAATTTTGTCTCTTATCAGGATTATTATGCTAGTATTCACAACTATCTATCATTGAAAGTATTTCTTCCTCCTTGCTTTTCTTTCTTCATATATTTATTTCCTTGTTAAAGTTTAGATTCAGAATTACATACTCAATTTTATGTTTAGCAGCAAATTCACATGGGTGAATGGCATTTGTTAAGTGGGAAACATTTCTTTCTCTGAGAAGTTTTGGTGCTCGAAGCTCTTAACTATACTCCACATTTTAGAAAATAATGATAATTAAGAAAGGAAATTTAAGCAGGGCATGGTGGTACACACCTGTGAGCCCTGTGACTCAGGAGACTAAGGCAGGAGGATCACAAGTTCCAGGCCAGCCTGGGCAATTTAGTGAGACCTGTCTCAAAAATAAAACATTAAAAGGGTTGGGGGGTATAAATCCGTGGTGAAGTACCCCTGGGTTCAATCTCCAGTAACACAAAAAGAAACAGAGAAGAAAAGGAAAGGAATGCAGCAAATCTCTCTCTGCCTATTGTGAAAGAGGTGTTCACTACATATTTGAGAAAGATATGGAGGGAGAGAAAATGGATGGGACAAGGGAAGGGAGAGAGATTGGTGCTTATATATGTGTTTTATTTCCCTCTTACCACCAAAATTCTGGAGCTTGGCAAAACTCTTGAAATCATTTCTTATAGTCCTCTCATTTAACATATAAGAAAACTTCCAGATTCTCTAATCTCCAAATTTATAGCCCTGTGGTTTATGTTGGGGGCCGGAAGTAAGTCTGTGGGTATCAGTGACAGAAGGCACACATTTCTAATCTCTCCATAAGCTTGTAGAGGGCAGCCCTCCAAAAATTTCTCTCAACTTAACTTCCAATCTGCATTTTTGTTCACTGGAGATGACAGAAATCTACCTTGTATCTGTCAGTTTATAAAATATTTGACAGTTCACAGTAGTGGAAAGGGCATAAGCTTTGGAATTAGAGTTGCATTCAAACCCAGGCTGATCATCAGACATGTCAGTTTACAACTCTCAAGCACACAAGGTTCTCTTGTTTGTGGAATGGAGGACACAGTAACTAACACAGCAGGAGCGAAGACAGATAGTATGTAAGGTACCCGACCAAGCTATGGCATTTGATGCTACTCAAATGAAACGTCTTCTCTCTCCTCTTGTTTTAAAATGTGACCTTTAAAAGCATACCTAGCAATTCTATAAGTCCCCACAGTGATTTTCTGGACTTAAGTAGAGCAGTCAATACTTCCTGATTCCCATCTCACACCAAGATGTAGCCACCTAGCCACATTCCTAAGTAGTGAAATCAAGACCCAATCAGATGTCAAGGCAGTAAAGGGGCTATTCTTTGTGAAGATATTCTCACATAAAACTAAAATTCCATAGACAAATTTTTAAAAAAGGAAACCTTCTAGGGTGAAAATCAAATGAGCAAAATAGTTTCAAGATTCCTATAAAGACATGGACAAGAGCTGTAATCAGGAAACAAGAAAATGACCTTCAGGGTCTAATTTAGATAGTTATTAAACTTTTTGCAATTGTAAATGTACCACTAACATTTTATCTACACTGTGATGGATAATACATGGAAGTCAGAACTCTCCTTCTCCATCTGCACAGAAAAGAAAAAAAACAACTAGAAAATATGTATGTGCACCTCAGTTTGCTTTCACACATTTTGATTTTTTTTTCAAGACTAAAACCTGCTAAGACCTAATTGTACAGAGACAATTAACCAAAGTCTAGAAAATCAGTTGCTCTTAAAAGATATAAGCAGTGTAAATCAATGTGCACTGGCATCAAAATCAACTGGACTAATCAATCAGAATAAGCATCGAGTAAATTCTCATCTTATCCTTCTGATAGTCCAGCTCTGTGGGTTTCCCCATTTTAAGGACCACACATTTCAGACTTGAAAAGATGTTACAGTTTGCTCTCATAACATATTTTGCAGTGGGAAATATAAGTGAATTCCATCCTTCATTTTTCTTCATGCTCATTTCACCCAAGAAAGCCCTTATTGTCAACTCTGAAATTATTTTGCACAAGCTTATCTTCACATATACAAAACTAACTTAAAACCAAGGTCAATGGTAGGAAAAGTTACCATCTTCAAAGTTTGAGATGCTTCTTCTCTAAATCTTCCCTCTATCTCTTCTGCAATGAGAAAAATCAATGGTAATGAATGATACAGGAGTGCACAGGGTTACCTTCTGAGCAAACTGTTTCCTCCTTTCTCCTAAAGAAACAAGAATGATTACACTATAACTCACTCAAAATTGTTTAGTGTATTAACACCGTACAAAATCAAGCAACAGCCTAAAATATAGTCAGTTCTCCATTCACCTTTTTCTCCTGCTTGGCAGAAGAAAGATTCATTAGCTAAAAACTTTAGCATCCAAGACAGTGAAATTCAGTTTCTGCCCTTGTGCCAAGCTACGGGATTCTAAGATGAGCTCTGAAAACTGCAGAAAGTCGACTAACAAGACAAGACAGGATGGAATGATTTAAATGGCATAAAATGCTCTTCAGTATCCATCTATTCTCAAGAAAGAACTGAACTGCAAGGGAATGCCAATCTGGTATATTCAATCTCCTTTAACAAAATGAGTTGTTGAGACCTCAAGATAACAATTAGCCAGGGATGTAGGTCAGCAAAAAAAAAAAAAAAAAAAAAAAGAGGAACTTTTGATGAAAGACTTCAGAAAGACAATAGTTTCCCTGGAACTACAACTATGGGTCACCTGACATAAAGTGAATATATAAAATAATTCAAATGAATTAGAATCTTCCATGTTTGGATCATAATCTGTGATGATTCAAAGGCATTGCTGGACAGAATTTACTGATGCATTGTTAGTCTTTGTCCTTCTTTCCTGGCAAAGTGAATTTAAAAAAATAAAAATAAAAGTCAATTGTTTAGCTAAGTCAGCCTAAAATATCAAGATAATAGACACAATAGTTGGGTTTTACTTAATTCCACCTGCCTGAATTCATTTGTATACTCAGATAGGGCCCTGAATCCCAGTCGAACTTACGTGTCTGTTAAAATAAGGAGGAATCAAGCTAAATCATGCTTGTGCTGTAGGAATATAGGTAGGAATTGTATGGAACTCCCAATGACACCTTTCTCTGACTTACCTAATGATGATGCCTACTATATTCTGTAAAGAAACTCCTGTGCTCATGAAGCATCTGTTCCCTAAGAGTTTTCTGAACTGATTAGCAAAACTCAAACCCTCTTCCTAAAATCTGTGTGATTACTGTTAGTAATAACCCATTAAAAAATCAATCCCAATTCTAGGAATGCAAATGATTACAAGGAGCCAATTAATATCAGGCCATCCTTTTATAGCAAATTGAAGATGAAAATTAAACATTTTTGTGAAGACTCTCTGACTTTGCTCTCTAGGTCTGGTCATTTCAAATAAGTCAAAATGAAGATCAAGTAAATCTATGACATTACAAAGTAGGATTATTTCACAAGTGAATTTTTTTATATTCATTTGCCTTTTATGAAAATATAACTCAATCTCAGAAAAATACTTTTTCCTAGGAGCACTTGAATGAGAAGTGGTTTGAAATTTAGAGATAAATTTGACTTGTGACCTTACACACAAAAGTAGTGACAGATACTCTGGTATTTTCTCATGATTAAAGAGAAACAATAAAACCCCAAACGGAATAAATGAGATGATACTTTCCATCTCTTTAAACATGAGAAATGTGAAAATTCAAAATATTTCCACACAGCACAATCATGAGAGGAAAGCAAAACAAAACAAAGGGAAAACTAAAAGACAACTGGAGCCCAGGGTGTAGCTCAGTGACAGAGCGCTTACCTAGCATGTGGAAGATCTTGGGTTCGATTTCCAGCATCGCAATTAAAAAGAAAGAAAGAAAGAAAAAAGGTGGGGAGAGTCATGGTGAGGGTAGGGACTTGAGGGGAGGAGCAAGAGACAACTGATCAAAGTGTATCTCAAATTAAAAGAATAAATAACATGGTAAACACGCATGCGCGAACATACACACTTTTTTCTCTCTCACTCTTCTGGATAAATTATTTATTCAGGAAAACATCAGCTTCTAATTTCTTTTATTAAGGTAACAATATGAAATCAGTTCAGGCACAAATTTTGAGCACTCAGATTGGAGTTCTTAGGAATGATTAGAATTGTCACGTAATGGTCATCCATGGGAGTGGGTTTTAATGGAATAAAAGTAGATTGAAGGATAATTATTTGCTCTTCCATAAGTTCCAAGCATAACTAATTGTGGTTTTGCAAAGTTTGTTTTACATGTTACATAAATCGATTTTCTACTGAATGTGGCCTGAAATTAAGGTGATGGCTAATTTGGTAGTCAGCTTCCACTTGGTGTTACCACTTTCTGCACACACGCATTGGCAAGTTTGTTTTCAATGGCCCCAAGGCCAGTTGCTGAGTTCAAACACAAACTTTGTAAGTAAAATAACAAACTTCAAGCAGCAAGAAATGTTAAATATACAACATCAGGATTCTCTTCTAGCGTTAAAGTTCTTTTCTCTCATATACTTACCAGTTTTAATGGTATATTTTTCATTGTGATGAGTCCAGTATGCAGGAAAACACCCAATTTTTTAATCCTGGAAGACTTCTCATATCTACTCTGGTCAGTATAGCAGCAGTTTTTTTTTTTTTTTAATCTTACATGTTATCAACAATATAACTTTTTCTAAATAAGATGTGCGGTTGAAAAATCCTAATGATCATATGCTTTGTTGGAATACATGCCATGAACAATTTATCAATGTCATTCATTATTTTGCAAAGTATTATCTTCTCCAAATGAAGCGTAATTTATAAAACTGAAAAAAAATAACAGTCATGTTATGGGCAAATATATTTATTCATTTTTATTAGAAGAGGGAATTTTTTAACTGAATTATATAAGATAATTGTGTCTGGAAGAATGAAATATTTAAGAAAAGGACTTCTTTGAGAGACAGAAAATCTACTGTGTTTTAGAAATTGTACTAATAAATGCATTCACAAAAAGAATTACCAGGAAGATGAGCGGTCTAGTAGGGTTATTTGTAAATGCCTATCACTAAAGTCTCTGAAAATAAATCAAACTTTACTTGGGAATAGACCAACTTTTTGTTATTTTGCTTTGAATGGTAAATTACACACATGTCTTGAATTTCCTTTTGTCAGTAAAGATGCTGTTGGCAGTGGTAACCTTTTCAAAGGACGAAGAAGTAGATGGGACCATTTCTACCGACTTTCTCAAGGAAGTAATACAATAAAATTTGGAAGATAATTTTCCTTTTTGCATTAAATTTTAAAAATTTATTTATGGTGACCTATATAGATTTCTTCCTAGAAGATGCTGTAATGATACATTCTTCAGAACAACTGCTTTGTAGTTAAAATGTTTACCTACCTAACAAGATATTCCTTTTCTATATCCTGAGAGGAAAAAAATAAACTCCACACTTACACAACCTAGAACAACTCCTAATAACTATTAGAATAACTAATAAAATTATTCTTTTTAGTTAATTTACAAACCAGGTAAAATGGAACAAATTTAAAGTATTCATATTAAGAACACTAGATTATATACTGTCACTTTCAAATAAAAAGGTTCTTTAGAGCTACTTTGAGGTTTACTCATTAAACATGAATCACAATTAAATATAAATTCTAAGAAGCAGTTAAATTCAAATATTTGAGAAATTTGCTCTTTAGCTCTGTTCAAAACTGTTAAAATAAAACAGACAACTCATACTTACTTCCTAAATAACTATATGTATCACTAGTTGCTATGACAGTTTACATCACTGAAAACTATCACAGATAATGTGCTTGGTGCCCAGGCACAGAAAAAACACACAAAACATGGATCCCAAAAGCATGAGTCCTTTTAAACAAATACTATACATGGTATATTCAAATCTTGAGAAGATATATTCAAAATTTACTTCTAATTTTTGATACTTTGTTTTCAACTACTACACAAACTTTCAAATAAAATGCAAACTTCTTCTGATTTATAAAGAAAACTGACTTTTAGATTCATCTTCACTTCTCTATACAAGAAATTATCCTGAGCTTCCTTCCTTTTTGCTAACTCAAGTACAATCAACATGAAGTTATTTTAAACTGCAATTTAAATTTTAAGAAAAATATTGAATGTTAAACTTGACTGGGTTCTGTCCTACTCAAACATATATAATATACATATATATGCACATATATATATATATAAAATGAATAAAATATTTGTTTTAAAATCGTCTCATTGTCCATTATAAAGCATAACATTTAATGGAAAAGTTTCTGAGATTATGAATACTATATTGCAGGTTTATTAGAAAACAAATAGCACACTTTGTCATCATATTTAAAGTTGTAAAATTCATGAAATTTTTTCCAATATCCCATAATTGGATTTGCTTCTAATTATCATCTATTTGGCAAAGCATTTAACCTTAAAAGGGGGACTTGGTTTGCAGTAGTCATACAAATAAGCACAAAGTAAATTAATCTCTATCATTTTTCAGAGGATATTGCAAAAACTTCACTACCAGGCAAAATTTATACTTTTGATTTACTTTTAAGTCTTTCACCATTGGTACAAATATTAATTGTGTCATTCACCACCTCCACAACACCCTCCCCCTCATCCCTCTTCCAGAATTATAAGGTTCAAATTATTTGGTAGTGGTTTGTTTAAAAACAACTCTGCAACTAACTTTAGGAATTTTTTTTGTTAAGCATCAAAAGATTAACTATCAACCAACTAATGTTAAATGCAGGAAATGCATCTTGGGTTACCCAGCTGGGGCAAATCCTTAGGTGTGGAATTAGAATGGGAAAATTAAAGGGAGGTTCCTGTAGTCATTGATGAAATTAGGAGAGCTTGACTTGAGAATTCTCACCTTTTGAGCTGCTTTAGAGGGACTCTTGTTTTTGCTGCCTTTAGGTCTTCCCCTGGGTCTCTTAGGTGAGGGCTCACAGGTTGGCTCCTAATTGTGGGGGGAAAAAATGCTGTTGTGGCAAAACCGTCTGAAAGAAATTGACCCTGACTCTTTAGCTATATTTTCTGCATGTGCTGCTCAACCCAGATGCTGGAATACATTCAGTTCAAGCATAAATGGATGAAGATAGTACAGAGTTTACAGAAAGGGGAAAGAACTATATTTTTAATCCAAGGATTCAAAGAAGAAAATATTTTGCTTAAGAAAACTAAATTTTATTTTAAACCTAAAATGGTAGCAAAGTCTGAAAAGATTGCATGTTCTAGAAAGAAAGTCACACATTTTTAAGGTATAAAGTTTACACGGCTATGCATTTAACATTCAAAGAAATAATGTGCATTTTATGTGAATACCACTACCCATTATACTAGCATTTCAAACAACAAAAATAGGAAGCTAGCATCTTAACAATCTTCCATATTGAAAAGGTAGCTTTTAGTCATCTCTGTATACCTGCATTCTAGGTTGAATAGGACTTAATCGACACATTCTGAGTAAAATATTGGAGCAATTATCCAAGTTCTTCAGCTCAAAAATAACTCCATCCCCCCCTAAAATTTCCACATAATTATGGTAAATCTGAGGGGGGAGGTTTTGCTTGAATTATCTAGGTAATTGCTTCAATTCTCTACTTCCTTTCTGAGAGACAGGCATAGTCTCCAGTCAAAATTTAAGTATTTTTTTTATAAGAACAAATGTATTTCATTTAAAACTTTCTTTTGAGAAAACTTTATGGGGGTGGACTGGAGGAAACTAGAAGGAGGAAAAGGGAAGAGGAGTGGAAATGTCTGGGAAGGAGAAATTGAAACAATAACTTGTTTTTGCTCAACTTTAAATGGCTCCTATGCAAGTAGTAAATATCCAAGTGGTTAAGAAAATGTGTTGATTAATATTGCAAATCCTAAATATTTATCCTGTGGTTCATTTATTCACATTTCATTCAAATTGGTGACCGAATCAGACTAATTAAAATGCATGAAAGTTCTCAATGAAAATTCTCCTCCTATTTAGAAAATCCGGGAAAGGTTCCTTACAAGCTTCTAAGAGATACAACCTCCAGTAGGCACATCTGAGCAAACACATCCAAGACACATTTTTCTTTCTTTTGTGAACTCTGCCTTAACTCGAAGGTGAAACTTCCAATCACCTCCAGATCCCCTTACATTCTTTTCTTTTCTTTTCGGCTTTTCTTTTCTTTCTTTTTTTGAGTGTGTATGTCGGGTGCAATTTGGTAGTTAGAGAAAGCTGGTTGTCGGGTGGGAAACAGGGGGGGGGGCGGTAGGACAGAGACTTCCTGGGAGGTGTAAAACAGGATCCAAACACAATATAAAGTGTCCCTTGAGCAGAGCGGGAAAACTCAGGGGCCTCTAGATAAGGCTTGTTTCCTTTGATGATTTCAAATGAGTACAACCTTCTCGACTTTTTCTAAAATGCAATGGCAAGCAAACATGGTTCAATTTCCCCCACCTTGTTCTGGGGTAGCTTTTGGACTCTTGCATTATTTTTAATTGGTCTATTTGCGATGAGGAAAGAGAGTTAAGAATAAGGAACGAAGGAGAAATTTTAAAGCCCGAGGAAGTGGAATTCAAATTTTCTCAGTGGTTATGTCCTGGTCCTACCCGCCGGCTCAAGCTTAGAAATTGCAGCGAACAAACCCCCCCCCCCCCCCCCCCGGGCGCTGCGCGCAGCTCTGCGAGAGCCAGCCGCACGCTTAATTGGTTGCATCCGCAGACAAAACCCCTCACTCCGCGGGGTCCGGGTCGCCCCTGGAAGGTCCCCTCCCAGCCCCCAGCCACTAGCCCGGGACAAGAGCACTTAGTGCAGTAGAACGTTAACTTGGGACCAGACGCAAAAGGGAGACAGGGCTCTTGGCGAGGAAGTGACCCTAGCTACCGTGCACTCTCTCGTTCACTCCTTCCACGCGCCCTTGGCGGAGCGAGTTAACCCGTCCCGCGGGGGCCTAGGATCCCCTGCAGCTTCCCCTGGCCACTTCTGGCGGCTGTCTCAGGGCATTTAAAGATATCTTAAGAGCATACGGCAGTCCAGTCCCCAGCGTTCTTTGTTGGAAGGGGGAGAGCCTTGGGCCACCGGGAATTTGGGGAGGGCGCCAACAGGGGCGACTGCGGCGCGCCAAACTGCCGGCTAGCAGCCCCGAGAGGCGGGAGAAAGTCTCTGGGCCCCAAGACCAGCCTCTACATCCCTGAGCGGCTGGAGTGTCCTAGTTCCCAGCGACTTGCTTCCCCGGGTAATTGCAAAGGCGGTTCAGAAAGCGCTGGAGAGCCCTTATTTGTGGGACCCTGGTCGCTTCTAATCACCAAGAGACGCCTCGCCACTCCGGGCCATGCACAATAGCGAAAGTCCGAGTACTTGCTTCGTGCGACCCCACCTTCCGCCTTTCCCCAGCCGCCCGCCACCGCTCCCCACCTCCCCGCCCCGAGGGGACCCGGGGTTCCGCGATGCACTCGTAGGGAACTCCGTCGCCCGCCCGCCCCCCGCCCCCGGCCAGCGGGCTCAGTGCGGCGGCTGCGGCCACTGGGGCTCCGCGCTCCGGTCGCCCGGCGCAGCGGGAGCCCTAGCAGAGGACACAGGGGTGGGCTAGTGCCCCCACCGAGCCCGCGTACTGACTTGTTGTTGCTTCCTGGGTCGGCCGCGTCCTCTCTTCTGAGGCGCCGGGGCAGCAGGTTGTCCCTGGGCTGAAGTGGACGGCTGCCCGGCGCCTTCACCGCGTGCGCTCATCCTGCCTCCCGCCGCCGCCGCCGCTACCGCCGCTGCAGTCGCTTCGCCTCCGCCGCCCGGAATCTGCCCAGCACCTTTCGGGAGACTGGGTGAGAAGGCTGGAGAAGCAGGCAGGGAGAGCAAGAGCTGGAGTACTGAGGCTGCTGGTGCTTAGGCTGCCGCCGCTGCCACCATCAACACCGGACGTCCAGCGACTGCCAAAGAGAGAAGGGAGGAGGAGGAGAAAAGGAGTGCTGCCGGCGGCGGCTGCAGTGGTTGGTGAGTGCCGAAGGTGGAAGTGGCGGTGGTGGTGGTGGTGGCGGTGGCGGTGGCGGTGGCGGTGGAGAAAGCAAGCGGAGGAGGGAAGCGGAGGAAAAGGAAAAGGGGGTTTGAAGTTAGAGTGACTCCTCTCGGATTGGGATCAGGAGTTGAGGGCACTGGGAGCCCTTCGGCAGAGGTTTGGAAAGGGAAGAGACTTGGAGTGAATTGTGTCCCTTGAAATGTTAGGCGGGGAAAGAATTCCTCCTCTTTTCCCCCCTGCTCGGCAGAGAGAGTGGGAAAGAGAAAGAGAAGGAAAAGAGAGAGAGAGAGAAAGAAACAGTGACTTGGGCAGTGGGAAGGCAAAGGGAGGATGGGATGATGCGGTTTGAGATCAGGTAGGGCACCCAGCGCAAGCAAGGGACAGAGCAGTGGGTGGCACCGCGCCTCCTCGAGTGGCGGGCGCTAGCAGCGGCAGCAGCGCTGAGTCGGAGAGAGACAGGCCGCTAGTTTCTGCGTCCTGCACCAAGCGCGCGCTGCCCGGGCTGGAAGTTTTCTGAGTTCCTGCCCCAGGATTCAAGTGGGATGAGTGTGTGTGTGTGCTTGCGGCGGGGGTGGTGGGACGGGGGGAGTGCCCACCTCTAATCGTGGGCGGATAAAGGGGAGGGGGCTGCGCTGGAGGAAAAGTATGAGGAGGAGGGAGGCCAGGCAGACCGCCGAGCCAAGGCGCCTGGCCGCGGGCCAGAGGCAGCGTTCGAAATACAACTGCCTTGGCGGCGGCGGCGCTCGGATGCCACCCGGAGCCCCGCTCACGTGCTCCCGCCCCGCGGCTGGGTTAAAGGGACAGATCGGGGATCCCCAGCCGGCTAGCTAAAGGACTCGCCCCTTTGGCAGCCGGAGGTCAACCCCGGGCAGCCGTCCTGGCAAGACGCGTGAACGTGACTGTTCCCCAGACCCTTTTAGAGGCTCCGCCTTTACCTGCGCCTCCACGTTGCGGAGCCAAAACTTTGCCGGAAACGTCTAGCTGCACCAGCGGCAGCGTCCTGGTTCACAATGAGTGGGAAGGGACTACTGAGGAGTAGGAGCTGGCCCCTGACAGCCCTACTCCACCTTGGGACTTCCTCACCACAGAGCGCGCGCACACACAAGCAGCAAGAAAATGCACACGCATAATCACATGAGCACTTGCATGCAGATACACGTGCACACTCGCACACAATATGCACTCGTAAACAGGCAGTAAATACTCGCGGACCTAAACAGACACACAGATATTGCACCTTTGTAGACACAAGCACGCGAAGCGCGCCAACATCTTCATTGAGTTTTGGTTTTGTTTTTTCCCTTAAAAGAGTAAGGGCGACACAAAGTCTCCCCGCGACTGGCGCTATGCACTGGGTTTGGACGCTCCGTCACAGTAAAGGGAACCTGATAGATTTCCAGCAGCAGTTGAAGCAGCTAGCTGCCCAACTGTCCCTTCCGTTTACCTGGGTTTAACCTTCTCCTTTTCTGTCAAGTCCTAATTTTATAGTCTGGGTTGTTTCTGAGTTATGTGAACACCACACTGGCCACCGTCCTTTTTTTAAAAGGTGGAGTACCCTTTTTTTTTTTTTTAAACACACCTCTTTTTCATCCTTGAATAACACAAAACTGAAAAAAAATTAGGTTCAGGTTTTCACACATCACACCCAAAATTATTTTGGACTAATTCCAAAATAAAAACTTTCACCATGGGAAGAATTTTTCTTTCAAAGATACAGACCACCGTGTAATAAAAACGCCTGCTCTGCAGTCCTAGGCAGGCAGTTAGGCACCGCCAGGTTCCGCTGTGAATGTAGAGGAGGCGCGAGTAAATGTCTGCTTCCGCGCGACGGCGCTGATTGGTCCGTGTTGCCATTTTAAATCCATTTCCAGCTGTCCTTTGCACAGTTATAGGACACTTTGCTGCACGTTGAGTGTTCTGCAGGAACCCAGGGTTGCTCCTGGGTCTGGGAACGCTTAGCTGTGATGGAGAGGGAGAGCCCCCAACCCTCCAGATGGAGTCCAGCAGTTGACTGGGGAGGGAGGGGTCTAACAGGAACCAAAGGTTTTCTGTCAGGATTTGGCTGAAAGATGGTATCTTCATCAAAAGGACTGAAATTTCACCTACTAAGGATTGCAGTGACATTTCCTAACTGCCAAGTTTGTACATTATTTAATATGATCACATATTTGCAGTGTGGTATGTACGTTTTACATACACATACAAAAAGGGCTTCTGGGTTTGTTTTTGTGTGCTTGCGTTTTGCATGGAGTAAAGAGAAAACTGTAGGAAAAATTCACCCAGGATTCAGTTTGCAGTTTTATACTGGACACCTCATTATATCCTGATTTTTTTTCAATGCAGAGACTAGCAAGAGAAGGATTCCAACATTTTATTTTTCCAATTCATCCCTGAATCTAAAAGAAGTACAGAAAAACTGGAAGAGGGAAAGCACCCACGATTGTTTTCAGTCCACGTTGCTATCAGCCTGCTTGATCCCTTTTGAATTTATGGGAGAAGGATATGAAACAAATATTGCATCAAGTTTCATCTAAGTTGTTTATCTTATATATTTTTTTCATTATTTGGAAACTACATTGAAATTTTTTCAGGTTGCTATATGTTTTCTGTGTAGGCAAGACATTAAAATTCATCTTCATTTTAAATGGATGGAACTTGAGACCTTTATGTTAAGAGAAATAAGCCAAACTCAGAAGGTCAAGGGTGGAATTTTTTCCCTCATATACAGAAAAGGAAAAGAAATGTGGGGGTAAAGGCCTGAAAAGCAAAGAGAGATCAGTAGAATAGAGGAAAGGAACCGGAGGGTGGGAGGAGGGGAGGAAGGGGGAAGTGCTTGGGAGGGCTATTGGCCACATGACATGTTATATTGTGTGTTTGTACGAATGTGTAACAACAAATTCCGACATGTACAGCTATGATATACCAATAAAAAGGAGTGGAGAAAATCATTCATGTTCATCATTCAAATTACTGAGGCAAAAATTATTTTTTAAAGGTGATATCCTTATGTGTGTTTATAAAGTTGAATGGATATATTTTCTTTTAAAAGAAAATTGTTTTATTTTTACATCTACATTTGAGATGTGTATTTCCCCAGTGTTTCTCAGTTCACGTCTCCTTTATCATACCATATACTACCCATCCATTCAAGGCTAAAACCCTTCTATTTTGAGAACTGTGCAGGTGGTTTCTGTCCACATTAAATGGTTTTTCTTCTTCTTTTGCACCAACTATCAAATTGAACAATCAGCGCCCTGGTTGTATATGTTAATATGGTTTCTGATTATCTCACACATGATTTAGATTAATGTTTAGATCAGGCTGGCTCATCAGTGGGTAGTAAAATCAATTTGGTGGACTGAGACCCCCATTTCAAAAAAAAATAGACTAGAGGAAAGAATATCCCATGTAAAATTTCTTATTTCCATTACATAATACAGTTGCATGAAAAATGTTTCAAGATTTCCCCCCACCTCAACATTTACCATCTTGGGAATCTGGATATATCTTAGAGTTCAAGGTGTTTTAACATTGTGTTACTACATTTGAGGTAGTGTTATTTCTATGTTAGTGGTATGCCTGATATTAGGTGTCTTATTTATATGTAAAGTCCAATTGCTTACTTTGAGTTATAGTGAGATACATTTAAATGCCACTGATTCAGACATTATAATATCTGAGTTCCTTTACAATTCCATTAAACTGCGTTTTTGTGATCTAAACTGGATTTTTTTGTGATCTCTGTGATATTTAACAAATCATTTCTCATCTCTGTATCTCAGTATCCTCATTTCTAAAATGAAAAATCAGGATAATCTCTGAAGGTCCTTCCAATTCTAATAAACTACAAACCATGTATGATGTCTTGTTTTCTAATTGCATCATGATAAATTTTATCTGTATTCCTTGGAGATGGATAGCATTTCTTTTTTTTATTAGAAGAATATAGAAATACAGTTGAGGGGGAAACATTATCAAAACATTAGCAATCAATGGATATAAACTTTGTTATCGAGGGGAAAAGCCAGATCATGGATGACCACCTTGGGTTTTACCTATTGCAGTTTCCCCCAGAAGAACTCATGTGTTAAATGGGTAGTTCGTGGAGGAATGACATCGGCTTCTGGGATGGTTCCCCCATCTTCCCAATCTCCAGACTCCTATGAGTTCTTCATATAC
>PVKS010000537.1:0-138214 GCA_004027875.1 Aplodontia rufa
TGCAGTGGATTCTAAGGTCAACCCAGACAGTTTAAGTGGTGTGGCCCTGGCAGCATGTCACCAGGCGTGTTGTGACAATGCTGCAGGACATCTGGTGAAAATAAAGCACTATCAAAAGGCTTCTGGGCATGGAGGTGTATGAAGCTGCATACAGTAGGAAAGACGTGAAATAAAAATGGCCATTTGCTCCACTCTCGTCTGATTTTACGATTGTGTGAGCAGGGAGAAATTAGTGGGAACAGACATGCCGAGCTGTGACTGTTTCTGTTTCCGGGGAGGGGTGGGCACAGAGAGGGCAAGGCTGTTGTAAAAGAAAACACAGCAAGACCATGGCAAGGCATCTGTGTGTGCATGAAGCAAAATATACAAGCAGGATATGTTTACAGGTAATATTGAAAATACTAAGACGACGAGATTGGAATAATATACTGGCAATTTAAAATGTAGACTATAAGATTGTATTTATGATATTGTGTTAAATATGTAAAAATTAAGTATGCAAATGGAACGTTCTAGAAGATGACAAAGACAAGTGAAAATTTGATTTTTATGAAACCGAGAGTAAATTTCTTCCTGTATTTTTAAATGCAATGCACGATCTACAATTATGTAGGGTTTTTCGTTTCTGTTTTAAGAGAAAGGTAAAAAAGGAGCCGCTGATTCGGACTCCAGCCAAGAAGGCTTTCTTCCGGTTGGTGGTCTAGTGCAGCAGATAGGCCCTCAGGGGCTTGGGCTCTGATTCCGGCACTCATGATCTTAACTGAGATGTGCGACCCTCCACACTCTGGGCTCTTCAGCTGTGGATCTTGGTAGCAGCTGCAGCTCCCTCATGGGTAGGGGGCTGTGTGTAGTCCCCTTCAAGCAGCAGACTCCTAAGAAACACTAAACACGAGAGGGAGATTGATTTCTTGAGGTATTAATTTATATTTTATTTTTACTTTTTGGTGCTATGGAATGATCTGAAAGAAAAAGAGCTATCTGCACTGTGCTTTCAACCATTTCCTTACAAGAGCAGGGGACGTTTGTGTTCCTGGGCTTGTAGGCAGGGTTCATATGTTTGGTGGGAGAGGGCCTGGAGAGGGCGGTTGTGAGAAAGACAAATTCAGACTCTGCGAGTACCAAGCTTCTGAGACCTGGGGAAACCAGAGACCTCCAGGTCTCACTCCTCCTGCTCATCCTGAAGCCTGGGGAGGGGGGCAGCATCTCAGAGGAGCAGTGGGGACTCCGAGGAGGCTGGGCACAGGCTCCCAGCAGGGCTTGCAAGAAAGCACTGGACCAGACCTAGTGTTTGTCTGCATAAGATCTTGAGTCCAAGGCTCAGTATTAGCCTGAGGAAAGGTGAAGTACATGTGCATGCGTCCATGAGCGTGTGTGTGTGCGCGTGCGTGTGCATGCATGTGTGTGCATGCCTGTGTGTGTGTGTGGGGGGGTGCCCATTTGTCTTGGGATTTGAATTGGATTAAATTCAATTTAAAGAAAGCATGTAGGATAGCTCTCATACAATTCCAAATGTCCATTGTACTCTTTCTTATTTTGTTTGCACTGATAGGGATGGAATCCAGGACCCGTATTGTGCTAGGCAAGCGCTGTACCACTGAGCCATACCCAACCCTTATCACATTCTCTCTTAGTCACCTTATTCCTCTGTGACACTGGGAAGCAGACCATTAACTCCCTCAGCCTCAACTTCCCCTTCTGTCAAACGGGCAAAGCTCAGAGTTGCCTGTGAAGACTGAGTGAGAGTGTGTCTACACCAGCGTCTATGGCTGTCCCATCTAACCGTTGTCAGTGTTCCTTTGCACATTCTCTTGGATCCCCCAGCTCTGGGCTTCCCAATATGAAGCTGCGGCTCTGGAGCAGTCCCCTGCCCCCAGCTGTCTGAACCTCCTTTGTCCTTCAAGTCCTAACAGAAGCACCTGGGTTCCCTTCCTTTCCAGAACCCTACCCTGTTCCTGCTCTAACCCCAGGTAGCTCCTTCCTCCAGCGTTTCCCACGCAGCCTGTGAGTGGCAGGTCTGCTGAGCTCATGGACGCAGATGTCTGTCGCCCAGGTCCACGGAGCTGCTGCATCTTGTCTTCACCTCTCATTTCCCCTCACTACACTACCTGCTTGCTGAGGTCAAAAGTGAGGTCTCTGGAATCCCTCGGTTTCCCTGCGCTTACCTCTAAATCCCCCTATCAGTGAACTCAGTTCCTGCGTGCGTGCTTGCAGTGACCCAACTCCCCCATCTATGCCCTCTGTCCAGCACAAACCAAGCTCAGACTCTCTGCAGCACACCGGATACTGTGACGTTCAGACTGGGACACAACCAGAACCTGGAATCTGGGATGAAGCTCCCCTCCCACCTTGTTTCTCACCTGCTCTGTCACCAGGAGCTGACTCCAGAGTCTCTTAGATTTCTAGCAGAACACCAGGTGAAAATCAGGGGGTTTTCCAGAGCTCTGTCAGGGGTCAAGTTCCTTCACAATGGAGTTCTCCACTCAGAAGGCAGCTGCATAGAAACCAGTGGGTTCTGAACGGACTTTGCAGCTATAAGCAAGCAAGCCAAGGCCGGCAACCTTATTTTAGATTATTATTATGACTATGACTTTTATTATCATTCACAGAAACAGATATCAAAACACTATCTAGAGTTGAACAGCCAGGATTTAGCAGGCCTACTGACTCCAAATCTGTGTTGTTCACATTATACCACAAAACTCTGTCTTTATTACATAACTGTCTCTGAAGCCAAGCTCAGCCAGCCCTCAAAGATTTTATTAGTGTTGAGGGGAAAGAGTCTCACGCACTCAGTTACTTCTTGACAGACCTGATTTGTGGCCAAGCTCTGGTAATCACTCGGTTTCAAACACCCTGACATCTACTTAGGGAGGAGATCACTGTGACTCCCAGGCAGTTTAACACCAGATATGTTTTCAAGGAGGAAAAAGGAAAGGAAAAGAAAGGAGAGAAAAGGAAAGAGAAACCTATTTCTTAGGGGATAGTTATTTGGAAAGAGATTAGGAAAGAATGTGGTATTGCAGTTGAGTTCAGATTTGTTAATTGTGCCTTCATTCAGAGATACTCATTAACTGCATTATGTCTATGCAGAAATCAATTACCTCCAGTTCTGTTAGGGACAGAGTTGTTTTCATGCTGATGCATAACAAAATCCAGTGTCACCTGGGTCTGCTTATGTCTTCTGCAATTTAAGATGGTGCAGATATCTGCCTTTCTGGGCATTTCAAATGGCTTCTCCTTTGCAAGTGGTGCCACCAAATGAAGGAAGTCCACATTTCCTTTTTCTTTCTTTCATTCTTTTATTTTTATTTCTTTTATAAGAGAGGGGGGAGAGTGAGACAGAAATACAGATTTTTTTTTTATTTTTAATTTTTCATCTGGCCTTTGTTTCCCCAACCCTTAGTTGTGCATGTGGTGCTGGGTTTGAACCTGGGTCCTTGTGCCTGCCAGGCAAGAGCTCCACTGCTGAGCCACTGCTCCAGCCCTGTTTCTTTGTTTTCAAAAATAAATTTCCATGTGATCAGCTTCTGCTCTTCTCTAAACACCCCAAATCCTGTGAGTCTCTGCTAATTTGTGATACAGGAAGGTCTGGTGCCCCAAGCTCCACTCCAGCCTTGCTGAGTCCTCTCCCCTGTTCTCCTCCTGCCCTGATGAAATGTCCATTTCACATCCCTACAATGTTCCCCGTGTTTCCATTCTCCCTAACTAGAGTTTTCTCATCCCTGTCTGTTTCCCTGGCTCTGAGGAGCATGGGCCAGGTGTACAGGGAACAGGAGAAGAGCAGCTTCTGCTGGGATCGAGTTCTTCCTTAGTGATGGAGCCCTGTTTCTCCATGTCTGAGGCTTCAATGCTGATGTGGGTCCTTGCTGGAGTGCTAATCTGTGGCTGGTTCCTGCCTGCCTCTCCTCCCTTCTGGGGAGTTGGAGCCCTCCTCCTGGCCCACAGATCTGGGCCTGGCTTTTTCCTGTGACTGGCACTGCAGCCCCAACTACTCCTCTTTTCATCCCCAAGCGCCTCTGCCTGACTTCGCCTGGGGCAGGGGCTCTCTCCCTGTGCTTCCTGGACCCCCTGCCTTGACCCTGGGGGCTGTTTAGACTCCTACCTCACCCTCTCCACTACTGACCAAGCCCTGGACCATCTGTCCACCACTTGAACTTGTGTGACTATAGAAAAATCTAGGGATGTAAATATGAGTAAGAAAAGTGTCCTTGGCCTTCAAGAGGAATTTGGGGAGAATCTGAGGACTTTTGACAACAGCTTCAAATTAATGGAGAAATTGGTGGGGAACTGGAGCTGTTTGGAATCGAGAGAAAGAGGACTAGCAGGGCAGGAGCTTTTATGACATTAGGGTGACAGCTGGGTAGAACCAGCTCTGTGGAGCAGTGGTGTGGCTCAGTGTGTTGCATCTGGAAGGTGGGCTCACTGCCTAGGTGTCAGAGCCAATCTGGTGCAACGTGGAGTCCCAGCCATGGGGAGGCTGAGGTGGGAGGAGACCAGCCTGAGTCTGGGAGGACTTTCCTACACCTACCAGGTTCTTGGGTCCCATCCATCCCATCAGAATTTGTGCAGGGAAGGTGAAATTCTAAGCCCTTCCAAGTGGTTTCATTTAGAAAATGAATTTGAAAATTGTTACAAAGATGGTTTCATTATTTAGATTTTAGAATAAAGTTTTCAGAACTCTCTTGTTGAAACAGTATAAAGTTAGTTATTGTAATGGTATCAGACTTTCATTAACTGATCACCTATAGCATGGCCAACACACATGTATGCACGTGCGCACCCCCCACCACCCAACAGACATAGAGCACTCCCTGCCAGCTTCAGGGCTGCTGCTGTCACCCAAGCGCCTTGGCTGCTCTCTTCTTGGTGACTGCGCTAGTTTCTAAGTAGCTTTGAAGTTGCCTTAGTTTAGAGGTTCTCCAAGTTTAGTGTATGTAGGATTAGCTTGTGAAAAATGAGGATCTGCCCTCAAATCAGACCCTATGCTGAAGGGATTTGGAATCAGCAGCTCTGGATGGAGCAACAGGAACCTGACTGTTATCAAGCGCTCCGGGTTGTACTGATGAGTGTGGCCCCCACCCCGAGGAGACATGACTCTGCTCCTCTAAGCACCTTCAGCAGGCACTGTGCCAGGTACTCATGTATGTTATCTCGAGCACGCCATCGACACCAAAGGCATGATAGTATTACGAATAATAATGAGAAAACAGGAGAAAGTGAGGCTTGGCACATCTCAGCTGGCAAGTGGGCAGTAAGGTCTGAACCTGGGCAGCCTCTCTGCAGACTTGGTGCTTGTTCACACTTTTTTCCAGTTCTAGATAATTGTTAAAGCACCCACTTGCCGAAGCCTAGTCCCTTCTTCCCCTTGGCTCACTTGGTTTGGCAATCTCACCCAGGATAGCCACAGCCCCTGAGATCTTTTCTTCCTGTTTTAACCTGAGTCATAGAACTCAGGCGGTGGCGATGCAGGGGAGCATCCAGGCCCGAGCCCATCCTACATGCAAGGCCTCCTGCTTCTGCTCCCTGGGACCCACTGAGGACCCACTTAGATCTTGGCCGTTGGCTTCCTGGATCTGACCTCCACCATCTCATTCCTGGCTCCAAGCTGTGACCTTAAGACTTGAGAAAGCCTGACCTGCACAGTCAAGCCCTGCTGTTTCTTTTATCCAGTTTTCCTCCCCAACATAAGCAGGGAAAAGAAGAAAAACATTTTGACCACACAACCTCTCTGGACAAGAGGAGCATGGATTCCAGTTGTTGTTCAGTTTGGCTGTGCTTTAATCTGCTTTCAGGGCACCCACTGTTTCAGCCCCTGGCTCATCTGCTTCATCTGACTCAGAAGTTAGCGTATTCAGGTTGCCTTAGTAATGTTTTGCCCATCTCCTGGAGTTTTATAGCTTGGTATTCTGATGACCAGAATTAAAGTTCACATAAAAGTCTCTCCTTTACTAGAGGTGATTGCTGTAAAATATATTTTATAGCAAAAACTGTATAATATGTCTTACAAGGAATTATCCAGTAAAATGCTTGCAACATTTGAATCAAAGTCTCTTATGTGTTTACATATTACCCCAAGTCCCACCACTACTCCCCCAGAAAAATTCCCAAGTCGCTAAATGAATGCCCAATTTTAACTAAAACGACACTAATTCTCGAAGTGGACGCCGTCGCTCCGGTACTTAGTGTTAACTGCGGCAACGATGAGACATTGCAGCTGCTTTCCTTCAATGCAGTCCTCACTCACGGCTGGGCGGCTGTGTTCCTCTAGCTCCTCTGCCATCGTTCCCTGGCATACACCGCAAGCTGTCCTCACAGCATGTGCATGGCTGTAAACACACAGCAAAGCATCATGATGTCCACGTAACACCAAAGACAAGAGAATCAACACCCGTAATGCCATGAAGCCACCAAGTGCAGAAAGACTGACCACAGTGTGAAGTGGAGCCACTGTGAGGGTGGCCACATGGTGGCCCCTGTCCCCTGTCAGTAGCTCTCCAGGAAGGTGACAGCAGTGCTAATTCTTCTGAGTGATTTTCTCCACACGGGCGCGAGCTAGGTTATGACTGCAGGTCAAAGAGCCAGAGACCTGACTGACAGCAGAGAGTGCCCGGCTTGGTGTATTTGGTGAGGCTGCGTAAACTGGTTTTAACTTTGATGGTGGACTGCAGTTCACCTGATCCATCCTTCCGGGAGTCCTCAACCCTTGCCAGGGTGCTGCTTAGACATTAAGACTGCTTTTGGCCAGAGAACACTGTGCGGTCAATGGAGGCTGAGTTCCCAGCTCCTCTTTCAGTGTCCCTTTTTACTTCCTGCTTCCTGTTCTACACTATTCAGCCCTCCCTACCCCCAGGATCCCTGTAGGCGCAGTACCATAATAAAACCCCTGTTGCCCTCTGGGTAGTGCAAAGCCTGCTGTTATGGATGTTGGGGTAGGGGGCAGATGCCCATTTATGAGAACCCCTGTCCCCAGAACCCATGGGCCAGTACCCTCAAGGCCAATCACTGGTAGACTCAAACTGAGCCAGTGTGAGCCCCGAGCTGCTGGCCTGCACTCTGGTGTCCCTGTCCTTCATGCTTCCTCCATAGAGACTGTTCTTCACCTGCTCACATGCCCCAAGGTAGCTCCAAGTCTTAAAGTGCAATCTCTTTTTTAAGGAACAGACTCCTTTGCTAAAGCTGGCTTGAAGGGAGCTTCTCTTATTCTCAACCAAAAGTAGCAGCTTCTGCTCAGGGTCCGAGTTCTTAGGGGGTGTGCTCTGTGCTGAGTACTCCCATCACCCCTACCTTGAGGGACACTGAGGCCTGCTTCTAGTTCCTAGCGACCCTCCTAGGCCCCAGTCACCTTCCTGTGACCTGCCCTTTGCTGCCCAGCTCCACAGGGGACCTCATCTAACTGCTGCCTCTGTCCACAGTGGTGGGCAGTTTCCTTCTCCATGGTCTACTGCAGAACAGAACAGGGGTTCTAACTCTGTCTCCTTTGTTTTGTTTTGAGATAATTCCCTTTGAAGAATTTTTCAATTTGGCCCAAATAATGTTAATAGGAAGAACCCAAGATACCCTGAAGGAGAAGCCTTTTGAGACCAGATCCTGAAACTCTGGGAGATAGGACAATCCCTCCTAACCAGAATCCAATTAGAATTAAGTTTATTTACTCTTGTTAATTCCTTGTTGTATTTTCCTTATAAAACTTTAAAACTGCTGCCTATTAGTGTTTTGCAGAAGTACTGCTTCTACCAGAAAAACCTGAATTAAGACAGCTGTCACCTACAAGACGGATAAGATAGAATGCTAACTTCAAGCACTGTTACTGACCCTAATTAAACAAAAGGGGAAACTATAAAACTGTACACATTTAAGACTGGTGCAACTGGCCTGCTGAATGTTTAACACCAAAACCAGGATACCAAAGTTAAGGAAGTTAAAGGGTTAAGGAAAAAGTCAATATTTTGGCCCTTGCCCTGTTTGGTCAGCTAACATTCAGAGGACAATGGGACTTATCTCAGCCAACTGGTGCCCAGTCTGCAAAGAGGATGGTCATTGGAAAGAGAAATCCCTGATGCTTCCAAGGGAAGCCATATGTGGTCAGCAAGACCCTAACCCATCCTGGTAGATGGCACCACTGATAGAGGAAGGCTGAAGGAACTGAGAGGCTAGTGGCCTCTTGAGGAATCTCAGCTGACCTAGGAATAGGGAAGCAAAAAGTCTTTGGCAGGAGAGTTATAACCAAAGCACAGCCACATGTGGGCATTTAAAAGCAAAGACACTGATTCTTTAATGTAACTCAAAATGTACACTTGTGTCTTTTCTCCCACAAGGAAATCAAAGTGGGAGATTGTAAAGAAAGGGTTACAAAAGACACTGCCAGAGTCATAAGTTTGTTCTAAGTCAGTTTGAGATCCACACATTTCCCTAACCTGCTATGCGAGTAAACTCAATCTGTTTTTCACTGGTGTGATTGTTTAGTCCTAATAATTAAAAAGCCACCTTACAGAACTCAGAAGGCAATCCCCAACTCAAGTGGACACCTGTGCCATTATAAAAATTAAATGTGTTCCTAGTAACTCTACTAATGTTTCTAAAGCCATGAATGGCCTCCACTCACCAGTAAATGACATGTCAGACCACACCCTAAGCTCCAATAAGTTACTATCTTCATGGTTTTCAAAGGCTGGCTGACAACACTGATTATTTTGTATTAATTGCTTGCAGAAAATAATGTTTTGTTGCATTATTCATTGTTCTAGCATGATCCCTCCCCTGTGTACAGCATGTGTAGTCACATGCCAACTGCCACCACCATGGACCTCTGGACTGCCCTGATGCCCAGAGCCCATTAAGTGCCAGGTGGTCATGGAAATATGACCCTCCATGCAGCTGCCTCCCAGTTTCTACCAAGGGACCCTGGGTAGACCCTCTGGAGAGTTTCCCTGACTGCCACAGCCAATGCCCCACTGTCAGCACAGAAGAAGCTAGAACAGTCATGGCCCCTTTCCCCCAAAGGTGGTGAAGGACCTCTTCAGAGGGAAATTGAGGCAGGAAACAGATTATCTGTAGGCAGACAGAAAATGGGGACTTTGGAAAATGGGATCCCACCACCCCAAACTAAAACCTTAGGTCATAACCCTTTTGGCTGACTAAATGGAAGGCCCCATTCATTCGTACATAACTAACTCCTATTTTTGGCAGGAACACCCAAACCAAATTCAATGTCTCCATTCTTTTTTTTTTTAAGAGAGAAGGAGAGAGAGAGAGAGAGAGAGAGAGAGAGAATCAATTTTTATTGAGCTTTTCACATGGCTTTCGTTGCTCTGACACTTAGTTGCCTACCTGGGTGCTGGGGTTTGAACCTGTGTACTTGCATATGCCGGGTAAGCGCTGTAACCCCTGCCACCACTCCAGCCCCACCTCCATTCATTTTAGTACCTACCTTAGCCCCCAACATTCCTCATGCCATTTCCTTCCCCTCTAACATTCCTGTCACCTCTCCTCCCTGAGGTGTCAACAATTGTGTGGGACATCTCCAAACACACTGTGACCACCCACCAAACTCTTGTTAAACTTTTCCTACAAGAGCCTACTTTTAGCTAAAGCAAGTTATTGCCTATCACCTCTCTGATTGTTTTAATTATAACCAGGGAATCTTCTTCCCAGGCAGAATTAATACTTATGTCTGTTTACCCACTAACTGGATAAAAATTTGATATCATCAACCCAACTCATTATATCCCTCTAGAGTCTAGAATGATGGATATGGAAAATTGCCAGAAGTCACTCAGCTAGGCAGCAAATCCCCTGCTCACTATTTTAATTCTACAGACTTGGGCTCTCCCCGGAATCTAGTGCCTAGGGCCCTCATCAGAGGATCCCCACCCTATTGAAAAACTCAGTTTAATAGCTACCCTACTGAAAAAAACCCAGGCTAACCAGAAAACTTGTACCTTGGCCCCTCCCCCCTCATTCCCTATATATCTACCACAGTCTGTTAAGGGGCAGAGGGGCCCAGCCTCCACTGGGTGCCCCCTCCGCAGGTTTCTCCCTAATAAACCTGTGTTACTGTCGAGCTGCCGTTCTCCTCTCTTTATTTCCTTCATTTTTTTTCATCTTTTTCTTACATTCCTAACCTCTACCTTTCCCCTCTGTAACATATCCTTGGGCACACCTCATTTTATTACCCAGATGCTATATCCTGTGGTTTGCCTTTATTTACTGTTTCTTATACTCAAACACAAGCTCCTTGAGATTACAGGCAATGTGTCACGTTTCTCTGAATCATTGCCACCTGGCACAGATGACTTGAACCAAAGGTTGGGGGGATATCGTATTTTATTCATATTTTTCACTGTAATGCTGCTTTCTAAGTATTGTTCTTCTAATTTAGAAATGTAAGCATTAATTGAATAAATGGATGGATGGGTGGGTGAGTGGATGGGTAGATGAACAGATGCACAGGTGAACGGAAGAATGAAAAGACAAGGGAGGCATGGATATTCTTGTAAAATAAGAACAGTCATGTGGAAAGAGGAATATGCTCTCTCCTTGACTTTAACAATTTTAGTCTTTTTTTTTTTTTAAGGAGAATGAGAGAGAGAGAGAGGAAGAGAGAATCAATTTTATTTATTTTTCCATCTGGCCTTCGTTTCTCTGACACTTAGTTGTGTATGTGGTGCTGGGGTTCTAACCTGGGTCCTCGCATGCAAGCAAGTGCTCCAACCATTGAGCCACCACTCCAGTCCCTAATTTTAGTCTTCAAGTACTCTAACATATTGTTGGATTGGAGGTCATAGAGACACCAAGTTTGTTAGGTTTGAAATGTGAATAAAGATACCCCTTAGAGAAAGTCTTCATCATATCTTGTCTAGGAAAATTTTGGAAAGGAACAAATGTTTTGAGAAGGTATTCAGGAAAGTACTGAGCTCTTAGTTCTGGATAGTTCTTTCTATTAAGGCCAACTTGTAGGAAATTAGGGATGTGATAACATGACCTAGACTAAGATATATATAAATGATTAAGCAAACCAGTGGCCTATTACCCTATGTAGAAGCAGTTGAGGCTGGGGAATATCATAGTTTATTGATATAAAAGATAATATTAGACAGATGGAAAACATACATTTTAAGAGGCATGGGGCCCAGCCTTAAATCACTGAAATCGTGTCTTGCAATTCCACTGTCAACCTCTGTTAAAAGAAAGGATGTGAGTGCTGTTTTTGGCAAATAGCAGATGCTCAATTTTGGACACTTATGTGGATGGCAGTGATATCTGGAATAACTGAAGTTGACTTAATTCAACATGTAGGTCATAGGAATGGTTAAATCCAGCTCTGGGGTTTAGGGAAAGCATTTTAAAGATGCATCAGTGCAGGGCAGATCATTTCAGGCCTGGATCTAGAGAATTTATATTTTAAGAAGGCTGCCAGGTTGAAGGGAGTGCTGGGTGCTGGTGGGAAGCCTTAAAAGGGTGCGGTAGTAATTGGGGCCAGAAATCATATTTGGGAATTTCCCCCAAATCAAACCTTTTTATTTTGAGGCAACTGAAGTCTAAAATAATTAGTTGTGTTTTGCCCAAAGATGCACACAATTCCTTGCAAAAAAAAGTGCACCTAACACGAAGTCTCGGATGTTGTTTTCACTGCACCTGGGGCCTTGGTAGCATGTAGATCATGGAAGTCTTGAAATCAAGAACGAAATTTTTTAAAAAACGCGTTTCTACCACGGCATTACAGTTACACACAACAGTGAGGTTCATTTTGACATAATCACACATGCATGGAAAGCGCTTGCTCCTTCCGTCCCACGAGACGACATTTGTGAACAGCAGCCACACCGCCACTCGCCGCTGGCCCTCCCAGGTTCTACGGGCTCCTTTTGGCCTCGATGTTGGGCACCACCTCTCCGCCACGGTGCACCCGCACGGGAAGAAGCACGCTGCTTTGAGAGGTAAGGAATGGCGACACCTGCACGTGCTCGCGCTCCCTCCCAGCGCGCAGGATGACGTCATCCATAGCCGTCGGGAGGCGTTGCAGCCTGGCCCCGCCCCCGGCGCCGAAGCCCGGCTCCGGAGATCGCGCCTTTCCCTTCTTCCGGCGCGTCGCCGCGTAGGACGGGGTCACGTGACGTTGGCCTCTGGCCCGGAAGGAGAAGGCGAAGGGGCGGAGCGGAAGGGGAAGGAGGCTGCGTCCGGGTCGCGGCGAGGGGCGGGGCGGCGGGCATGGTAACGGCTCCGGAGCCGAGCGCGCCGGGCAGCGGGCGGAGCCGCCGCAGGTGATCGCCGCCACAGCCGCTCTCCCGTGCGGCCCGCGGACTCGCCTCACCATGATGATCCACGGCTTCCAGAGCAGCCACCAGGACTTCTCCTTCGGGCCCTGGAAGCTGACGGCCGCCAAGACCCACATCATGAAGTCGGCGGACGTGGAGAGGTGCGGAAGGGTGCGGGCGGGCGCGGCTGGGCCGGGGCCGCTGCTCGGCAACCTGGGGAGGGTCCGGCTTCTGCCTGCAGCCGCGGGAGCTGTCACTCCGCCTGCGCCGGGCCCGCGGCCTGCTCCGCCGTCTTCCTGCCCCGCCGGGGCCGCCTCTACGGGCGGCCGCTACCTGCGCCGGGTTAGGGACGGCGGCGAGCGAGGGTGTGTTTAGCGCTGCGCAGGCCGGGGGCCCGCCGGGACGACGTGCGCCCGGGGGACTTCGAGGGCTTCCGGGGACCGCGGGGTGGCGGGAGCGTGGGGCCGGGGCGGCCCCGAGAGCGCCGAAGCTTTCGGGGTCCCTGAACGGGAGTGGTCAGGGGAGCTGCTCCGCGCGGCGGAGCTGGGAGGGGGCCCCGAGGGCTCTGCCGGTGACAAACCCGGGAAGGAGACCAGGGAAGGAGAGGCTTTAGAAGATTGAAGCCCCTGGGTTTGCTGGTCACTGGAGGCGAGGAGAAAAGAGGGCTTTGCGTGGAGGTGAGGTTGCCGGCCCGGGCCGTGCGTGTTTGGCAGCGCGGTTGGACGAGGTGAGGGCACGCGGGCCAGGCGGTGCACAGAGGGTAGTTTAGTTGTGGCAAGGTGAGGCGTGTGTGGGTCCTGAAGTGGAGACTGCAGTAGGAATCCGGTCTCCTTCTCTTGCGGCTCGAGGAGGATGACGTCTGTGGGTTTAGGTTGGAGAGTCACCAGCTTTTAGTGGGAACCTGGAGCCTTGGGGGCATGTTAGGAGCACCTAGAAGTCATCCGGAGGAAAAGGCAGATGAAGACCCTAGGAGTACTAGCGTTTTAAAACAGATGCAGGTGGAGGAATGGCCAGGAAAGAGATGACAGTTTTAAAACCATGTTTAGTTTCCTGATTTAAACACTTAAAAAAAACCCCAGATAAATTGTAACATATTTGGAGACTCACTGAAACAAAATTAGGCAAGTAGAGGAAAGTTCCTTTTATCACACCGCAGATTGAATTACTCTTAGAGTTTTTCCTCTTCACATTGCGCCGTAAGTAATTATACTATATGTGTATATATAAAGCTGTCAGCTTTAATTGGAATACCCATATAATTTTCTTGCAGACTCTTAAGAGATGCTGTATGTGTGGAGCGTTTTAAGGGAATGAAATTCCAGATCGATAATCTCTTTAGTATTTCTGCCTAATGTACTTAGCCCGTTTTCCTTATGATGAAAGGAAGGCCCACCCTCACCAATCCTGATTTTTTCCGTGATGCATCTCTGTAGGGTGTAAAAACCCCTAGGATACTAAACAAACTAATTAGGTAAAATATTGGATTAAAGGGTTGGAGGGGTGGCTCAGCTGTTGTGGGTGTGCCTGGCTTGTGAAAGTATGCAAATTTAAACCCCAGCACCGCAAAGGCTCAGAGCAATGAAAGCCACATGAAAAACTAAATAAAAATTGTTTCTCTCCCTTTCTCTCTCTCTCTCTCTCTGTTCCTCTCTCTTAAAAAAAAATGGATTAAAGAGGTTTCATGTAATAAATATTAAAGGGATCTTAAAACCTTAGGAGCACCTTATCTTCCTGTCTTTTACTTGGTTTTTCCTGTATGTTAAAACTCAAGTTTTACATTAGAAATGGAGTTTTTGGACCTGTGTTTGAGATACTTTGAGCATTTATTTCCTATTTCGTATAAATTCAGTAAAGTAGTTAAAACTTACATTTTATGGAATCTTCTAATAAAAAAGAATAAATTTTACTTAAAATTTATGGTGAAAACTCACCATTATTAGTTTTCATCCTAATGATGTACAATTAAAAAAATGTTAGATCATTGGTATGTGCACACATACACACACAGGTACAGCAAATATACAGTCCATGTCCAGTTTTTTCCTTAGTATTACATCATAAACAGTTTTCTACATTATTCTTTCTTTAAATATTTTGCAAATGGTTCCATGTGGATATACTCCAGTTTAATCAGTCATTATACTTGGGACATTGAGTATTTCTTTTCCACTATTATAAATAAGGTTGTTGTGAGTGTTAGTGTATATGTTCTCTTTCTGTGTTTGGGGTTTTTGTACAGATGTTCCAAAGCTGGTATGTTAAGTCAGTTCAGATTTGGTAAGATTCTTGTACCACTTTGCTTGATGTTGCCCTGGGGTGGAATGTAAGTCCCCAGAGCCCTTTGAACAAGTGCTGGTTTCCCTGACAGTGTCAGGAGCTTTGGCTTCTTTTCATTACCACTGTTTGAAACTTATAACAAGTTGAGACTTTTCCTGGAAAAGATTTTTTTTCTACAACTGACAGAATGTTTAATTGCTGTCTTTTCTTAGCTATATAGTTGTTATGTAAGAATGAAAAGTTCACCTCAAACACAGAGCTCATGGAAATGTGGGACTGTCTCCTAGGCAGCCATAGTGGAATATACATCTTTGTTTCCAAAGTTGATGATCCAGGAATGAGCTAAATGTTTTCAAGAAAGATCAGTATTTTTTTTCCACCTGAAACCTAAATTTTGAAATTTGACCATGTAGTGTTTTTTTCATATTTGGGGTGTGTGTGTAGTTAGAAATAGATTTAAAGTGATTGGAAAAAGAGGGTAGTTGTGGACTTGAGGTGTGCATGGATCCTTTGTTGATTGAATATATCCCTTTAATATGGTTTCTTTCATCTTACTAAGTATTTTTTTTTTTTAAAGAGAGAGGGACAGTGAGAGAGACAGAGAAAGAGAGAAACAATTTTATTTAGTTTTTCGCATGGCCTTAGTTGCTCCAACACTTAGTTGTGTACGTGGTGCTGGGGTTTGAACCAGGGTCCTTGCGCTCGCTCCAGCTCCCTAACTAATTGTAACTAACGAACCGTTAAAAAAGGAAAAAGTCTTTAAAAAGGAAAAAGGAAAAGAAAGCCTTGGAGTGTGCAAAACAGCTGTCACTGAGCACTTGGGTTAAGATCCTGTGCTTTGTTCAGCATCCCTGAGATTGACAGCACGTTTAAACTCTGTTTTGGAGATATAAGGAAGAGAACAGTTTCCTGTGGTCTCTTCCCTAGTTGTTGGTTATTTTTCATGTTCTCTTTTTATTCATTAAGCAGTATTTGTCTGATTTTCCAGCTGTGATTGATGATAAGCCAGATGAACAGGGGTGAGGGCACTGCAGGCAGATAACCTGCCTCCTGGAGGTGCGTGCGCTCAGTTGAGCTTGGGGTTTTTTATGCTTTTGCTTTGCAAGAAATGGCTTCCTAGGTTGCTGAAGTAGAGAGGGTTTCATACTGTATGAAGAATGATTAGGTATAGGAACACCCTGGGAAACGGGCAGTTTTTGTGCCCTCATCTTGTTGCTGTGATTTCTGCCCTAGCTTCGCACTCTGCACTTCCCTTCCTGTTACTTAACAGCTTCACCCTTCACTTCTCTCTGCCTCAAGGCTTCTGTATCTCACTTGGCAAGAGTTTCATTTGACTTTTGCTTAGATTTCTGAAGACAGAATCAGAGTGCGTTAACTGTTTATTCTATTCAGCATAAACATTGGACAGAATTCTCAGGCTGAGATTCAGGGGTTCTGGCCAGCTCAGCCCATTGGTAATTGCATTGGGGAAGGTGTTGAACTTTCTTCCCTGAATGAAAATCCAGGTTATAACCAGGGCAACGGGATCATAAAATATGGGGACATCTGCACTTAGCTACCTTTTGTGAAGTAACTAGTTGCCACCTAAAGACTGCAGGAGCTGAGTATATAGCACAAGGCCCTGGGTTCAGTCCCCAGTACCAGCAAAACAAAACACAGCATCTTCTTTGCAACAAGAATTAAAACTCAGCTTTCTAAGGCGCAAAGGGAAAGTCCATACCCCACTTACAGGGGTAGGTGCCTGTTGGTGCCATGTAGTGATGTAGGTCCAGCGTTGTTAGGCCCAGTTTTTTTTTTAAACCAGAAATTCATATTTAAAATCTCTTCATTTTTGTTGGCAACAACTCCAAATATAAAACACACACACATGCAAACAAACAAAAAAAAAACCCAGATGGACAAAATCACCAACAGTGTTCAGACCAGCAGAAAACACCTGTGGATTACTGATTTTGTGATCTTAGCTCTTTAGTATGTCTGATGTGACTTTCTTTTCCAATGAGACTGCCCAAATGAGTCCCCAGCACATGGAAAGCAATCTCATATGTTGGGAAGAGGCCCCATTCACTAGTTCTCTAATCCAAGTTAGCCACTTACATTCCCAGAGTTTGTGGCTCAGACCTTACTGCTCAGAAACATCTCTGGTCATCCTGCCTAAATAGTGTCCCCTACCCAATTACTTTGCTTGGGTTTTTTTTTTGTACTGCTTATTACTAGCTGAGTTCATGCTACATATTTTTGTATTTATCTGTCGTTTTTAAAGATTTGATTATAAAAGCATTTTATAGATCTTTACAAATGCCTATATAGAATTTAACAAATGCCTATATAGAATTTAACAAGTATACCGTGTTTATTAAATCATGTGTTCTTTAACGGCTTCAGTTATGTGGAGGAATCATGTTGGGAGGAAACGGAAGCACAAGTGCCACCAGCACAAGAGACTGACCTGCTTTTGGTTGTGTCTAGGTTAGCGGATGAACTGCACATGCCGTCTCTCCCTGAGATGATGTTTGGGGACAATGTCTTAAGAATCCAGCACGGATCTGGCTTTGGAATTGAGTTTAATGCTACAGATGCGTTAAGATGTGTAAACAACTATCAAGGAATGCTTAAAGTGGCCTGTGCTGAAGAGTGGCAGGAGAGCAGGTGAGAATCGGGCCTTGATAGGTTGAAAAAAAAAGATATTCTTTTTATATGTGTGTGAAGGGCTAGAGTTGTCATTAAAGTTTATAGCTGGATTATTCTAGAATTCATTTTCTCAGCCATAAAATGAAGATTAATTACCCACTACTTAAATACTTGCTGAGTTAAATTGTAGTACAGTTGAGTTGAGCTGTACGTGGTTTACTTTTTCAGACTTTTGAGTGGTTCTTAGTCAAGAGGCAGAACATTATACTTTGATGTTCCTGTTTCTAAAGAGAAATGCTTGCTCATGATTTACATTAAATATTTGTGCAGTGTTAAGACTAAGGAAAAATGTATTTTTTTGACAATCAAATCAGCAATTATTTACTTTGTGCCAATTATGTACTAGGTACTTATTTGGAGGATACAAAGGAGTATAAGTCTTTAAATCATGTCCTCAGGCAGTGTACGGACACTTGGAAAGATGACATGAGCACATGACAAGTTAAATAACAATAAGTGTGCAGGAATGCTATAAGAAAGAGCTTATTTATGCCAGTGAATTACCACAAATATATGTATTTGTAGGATTTTTCATATTCATAGAGTGCAAATTGGTGTGATAGATGAATGTAAATAATCTGTATTCTGCATCACTAAATCTGATCCTTCTCATTTTGGTGTATGAGGACGGAGGGTGAACACTCCAAAGAGGTCATTAAGCCATATGATTGGACCTATACCACAGATTATAAAGGAACATTACTTGGAGAATCTCTTAAATTAAAGGTAAATCTTACTTTTTGTTTTACAAGTCATAAATTGTCTTGGACAGTCCTGGCATTAGAACTTTCCATTAATTGATTTTTGGATTTTTTTTTTCCTATCACTTCTTGCATTCTTATTTTCCATTGAGTCAGGTTTCAGGACCTAATGTCAGGGTGTGAAGGGAGTTGCTTATTGATATATTAACCAGAAAATGCAAGAAGACTATAGTGGAGCAATATATTTATCTTTTCATTTCTTTTCTTTCTTTTTTTTTGGAGATGTGGTCTCACTCTGTACTCAGGCTGGCCTTGAACTTGGGCTCTAGTGATTCTTCTGCCTCTGCTACATGAGAAGTTGGAACTAACAGGTGCTGCCAGCATGCCTGACCTGGAACAATATTTATTCTTGAAAGTGCAGTTGGTAGAATGGCAGCTGCCTTAGTGTTAACATTATCATGACCAAGGTGATCATTTAGACAGAACTTGCTAGTAGTAGCTTAGAATTTTATATATGAACAGATACGTAGACAAGTAGAACTTTGGTCATTTTGCGTCCTGCCTGTACTGTAAATGAACCTGGTGTAACTTTAGGCAAGCTTCTTAGTCTAAGTCTCAGGTTTCCTTTTTCTTTTTTCTTTTTTTTTTTTGGTGTCAGAGATTGAACCCAGGGGTGCTTAACCACTGAATGGTATCCGTAGCTTTTTAAGTTTTTTTTATTTTAAGACAGGGTCTCGCTAGGTTGCTTCATGCCTTGTTAAGTTGCTGAGCTGGCTTTGAACTTGTAATCCTCCTGCCTCAGCCTCCTGAACCACTGGGATTTCAGGCACGTGCCACCATGCCCAGCAAGTCTCAGTTTTATCAGCAAATTGGATAAACAAATACCTTCCACACAGCAGTTTTTTTTTTTTTGGTTGTTTTTGTTTTAAATACAGAGGGACAGTGAGAGAGACAGAGAAACAATTTTATTTAGTTTTTCATGTGACTCTCGTTGCTCCAAGACATTGTTGTATACATGGTGCTGGGGTTTAAACTCGGGTACTCACGCACACTGGGCAAGCGCCATAACCGCTGAGCCACTGCTTCAGCCCCCAGAACAGTTTTGATACAAAATAATTCATGAGAAAGTTCTCAGAACATTCTAAAGTGTTTTGTTGGTGTTAAGTTACATTTGTGGAAGTCCTGCTTAAGAAGATACTCATTTCATGGTAAATGGAAGGTGGAACTGGTAGGTCTTATTGGGACTTAATCTGTACTGTAAGATCTTATGATACGACTGAAATGAAGCAGACTTGACTTGGGTTGCATGTCTCTTTCACAGATCATTTTAAAGAACAAAAATATTTCATTGTAAACTATTTTCACTAAAAGTTGTCGGGAACTATATCCTGTGTTGGTGCTTAGGCAGAAATGTTAAGAAGGTAGGGTTGTAGCTCCTTGTCTCTGCAGAAATTTTTAGTCTCAAGAAGGTAAGTTGGGCTGGAGTGGTGGCTCAGTGGTTACAGCTCTTTACTGGCATGTGTGAGGATGCTGGTTCAAATACCAGCACCACATACACAACAAAGTGTTGAAATAATGAAAACCACATGAAAAACTAAATAAAGTTGATTCTCTTTCTCCCTCTCACTGTCCCTGTCTCTAAAAAAATGTAGAAGTTCATAGTAGGAATGTAATAATTCTTATCATTAGTTTCTGCTTCTCCAGCATTCCAAGCTTTAATTATTTCTCAGTGCTTCCAGGACCAAAATTGAACTTTTGAGATGACATGCTTCATTTGTTCATTTAGGAGCCACTTCTTGAGCTCTTCCTGTAAGCCAGACACTAACCCTAGAAGCTGTGGGAACAGCAGAGTGAACAGGGATTTCTCTTTTACATCTAATGAGAGAGCAAGCTTATTTCAGAGCCTGACAGAACTGCATAGATGAGTAATCTCCCTTCTCTCTTCTGCGTGAAACAGTTTGCAGAGAGCTTAGGTCATTTTATATTTCCTTGCCAGGCATGAGGACGTGGGAACTTGTTTTAACTCATGCAGTAATGATGAGGACTTACTTTGTGGACTGACTTAGGAGAAACTTCCTGGAGGCTATGAAGAGGTGTCAGTTGTGAATGTTAGCATCAAGAGCAAAAACCTTGGCAGCAGAAATGAAGGGTGAAAGTAGTAGGAGGTGAAAACTGTTCAGTACCCTCCTATTGACTCTTCAGCTTTTAATGTTCTTATTCTAAGGTGTTGCTGATAAGTGTCAGTGTGATCCCCACTCTGGTGGTAATGAGCTCAAGCTTTGGCAGAACGTATCTGGGTTCAGTTCAGCACCACTTAACCAGCTTTTAAAAGCCGCGTGTGTATGTGTGTGTGGGGGATTGAACCCAGAGTCTCATGCTTTCTTTCTTTTTTTTTTTTTTAAAGAAAGAAGGACAGTGAGAGAGAGAGAGAGAGAAATAGAGAGAATCAGTTTTTATTGAGTTTTTCACATGGCTTTCGTAGCTCTGACACTTAGTTGTGTATGTGGGTTGCTGGGGTTTGAACCTGTGTACTTGCGCATGCCTGGCAAGCACTGTAACCACTGAGCCACCGCTCCAGCCCCAGAACCTTATTCTAAGCAAGCCTTCTGTCAGCTGAGCCATACTCTCGGCCACTGGAAAAGTGATTTGATCTTCAAAACCTTTGATTCTTGCTTTGGTGGACTGGGGACAGTAGCAGTTGTGAGGTAGCATGCAGAGTTGTACACGCAGAGTTGAGCACAATGTCTGCCAGCAGATGGCAGCCATCATCATGGTGACACCATGTCTCAGATATCAGGGAAGCTAAGTTAAATCAAGAGTAAAAGGTGTATTGTCTGTTTTTGCTTTATGATCTAGAGTTGATGAATGTGTTGCCTTTACTGCCTTTAAAAAACAAAACAAAACCCACAAAGTGACTGTTTTCTAGGTAAAACTGTTAAGGTTTTGTAGTTTAATTGTCAGAATAAGCTGGCAGGGTGGGCACGGAGAGCCTCTTTTGTAGGTGAAGACATGGCTCTTAAGGCATGTCTGTGGTGCCAGTAAACTCGGCGGCGGCAGCACCAGCGCTGGAGCTAGTGTAGCCACGTTTGTCCTGTGGAAGATCCCTTCCATGGGAAGTTTTTTTTTTTTTAACCTATATCCTGATTAGGATTTTTGGTTCTTTAATTTTTCATTACTTCCTGAAAAGCCTTACTATATATAGGAAATATATGTCTATATAGGTGACTTTTATATGGATAGCAGGAGGGTCACAAAAATAAGGAATTAGAATGGAGCCTTACTTTTGCTCTAAAATCCTTGATTTTTAGTTGCTGGAGGCTGTGTGTGTGTGTGTGTGTGTTTGTGTGTTTTCTTACTCTTGGGTCATTTAATTTATTATTCTATGAGTTGTGGCATGTTGTAAGAAAAGAGAGTCCCTCGTAGAGTTGTACTGGCCTGGCTGGATCCAGTTCCTGTGTTGCCATTTATTGGTGAGGCCACCTTAGGCCTCTGAGATTGTAGTGTGAGAACGTGATGGGAACACAGGTTAGTTGTCCAGTACTGTACCTGGCATATAGTACCTAAGCAACCGTATGTGGCCATCTTCTTTCCTGTTAAATAAGGAGATTCTGTAGGATGATAGAAGTGGAAGGCTGCCTCTCCTATTTGTACTCCTTTGTGTGATAAACATATGCCATGCATTTAAAAAAAATCATTTTTAAAGCACATGGGCACATTGTTCAGTTCATTCACTGTGATTCAGTATCTTAGCCATAAAGTTTGTCATCTTTAACCATTTCTAAGTATGTAGTTCAGAAGTGTTAGCGTATTAACGTTGCTGTGTAAGCAGCTCCAGAGCTCTTTCATTTTGGGAAACCACAATGCTGCATCCATTGGTCGAGCGTTCCCTGCCTCCACCCCAGCCCCTGGCGCCTCCGCTTTGCCTTCTGTTTCTGAGTGTTCACTGAGTACCTTGTATAAGTGGAATCATACACTGTTTGTCTCTGTGGTAGGCTTATATTTCTTAGCATCATGTCCCCATGATTTATCCTTGTTGTAGCAAGAGGCAGGGTTCCCTTTTCTTCTGAGACTGAGTAGCATGCCACTGTGTGGAGATGACCCGTTTTGTTCTTCCATTCATCTGGTGGTGGCAGTTGGGTTGCTGTTGTGAATAGTGCTGCCGTGAACATGCGTGTGCACATAGCTCCTTGAGATTCTGCTGGCAGTATTTCTTTTTTTTTTAAAGAGAGGAACAATGAAAGAGAATCAGATTTATTTAGTTTTTCACGTGGCTTTCATTACTCTGACACTTTGTTGTGTACGTGGTGCCTAGGGTTTGAACTCGGCATCCTCACACATGCCAGGCAAGCGGCACAACCGCTGAGCCTCCACTCTAGCCCAGTATTTTTAATTGTAAAAGCAGACGTCGTATTGCTGGGTCATGTGGCGATTTTTTGACTTTTTGAGGAACCACCATACTGTTTTCCATCATGGCTGTGCCATTTTACATTTCTGCCAACAAGTGTTCCAGCTTTTCCACATCCTTGCCAACAACCTTTTACCCGTTTGTTTTTTTTTTTGGCAGTACACATTCTAATATGTTGAAGATGATCTCTGGTTTTGGTTTGCATTTCCCTAATAGTCAGTGATACTGACCATCTTTTCAAAGGATTGTTGGCCATTTTATATTATCTTTACTATCTTGAGCTTTTAAAAATAAATTTAGATGAGGAAATATGCGGATATAAACATTGGGAAGGAACAGTTTGTAAGACTGAAGGCCAGAGGAACTGCAGTGAGCATTGAAGTTGGCTGGTGGAGTTCCTGCCACAGAGGTGTGGTTTACGGTGCTGACACTGGCATGCATATCCACTGTTAAGGAAGTGGAAGGCAGGCGTATTGCTGTTGGAGTAGGAATTCAAAGACCAGCTAGGGGAGGAGCTGGAGATCCACGTGGTAATGGATTAGAATTGGAAACCTCCGTAAGAACTCCTGCTTGACTTAATGTTATATATGGACATTTTAAGTGTGTATATATACTATATACACAGATTAGAGTTTTGGGCTATGGAAAGCACACTTATAATTATTCTTCTGGAACTTAAAAACATGTGTTTCTTAGCTATCAATTACAGTAAGTGAAATTAATAAAAAATTATTTGCTTGTCACTGTTATGAGAATTCAGTTGAAAGGAAGTTAAGCCAAGAGGAACAGTTGCACAACTGCAGAGGGTTTAAGGGTCATCTGTAGGTGAACAGAAGAACTGTGGATGTTTTTCATCTTGGGAATCATGAGTTACCTTCTTATTGAAACTTTTTCATCTTACATCACTTAATACTCCCTTAGATTCTCCCTCCCCTAAATCTTTATGGTCTCATAAACATCCTTTAGTTTTCTTTCTTTTGAGAGGGGCAGCAAGAGAATGAATCAGTTTTGTTTAGTTTTTCACGTGGCTTTTGTTGCTCCAACACTTGGTTGTGTATGTGGTGCTGGGGTTTGAACCTGGGTCCTCGTGCCTGCCAGGCAAGCACTGCAAGTGCCGAGCCACTGCTCCAGCTCCCTTTAGTTTTCTTTGAATGTTTACAAAGTTATCTCAGATTACTCTTTTAATTCTGTTCATGAGTCAAGCAAACGACCTAATTATGACTAAAGTAAAATAATAGTCGCAATTTACTGAATACCTGTAGTTTATGATAAATCATGTCAAATAATAGAAAAGCTGAACATTTTTATGGTGAAATTGGGTGTAGTAGATGGTGTATGCCTGTGATCCCAACTACTTGGGAGGCTGAGAGAGGAATATCGCTAAGTTTGAGGCCAACCTTGGCAACCTAGCACGACCTTTTCTCAAAGGGCTGAGGATATAGCTCAGTGGTAGAGTACCCCTGGGTTCAATTCCCAGTATCACCAAAAAGAAAGGAATGACAAATCATTTTGGGCTACTATTGGATTTAGTGAGCTACTGATACAATCTGCTCTGGGATTATTAATGCTGTTGTTGGACAGGGTGGGGAGGAAAGAGAGAGATTGTGTATGTACACTACAAAGTAATACATTGATTGCCAGTATTGTCCAAAGCCCTGTGCAGTACCAGGAGTTACCGTCAGGATTTCTCCAGAAGTTCTTATTTATCTCCTTGTTCAAAGCACTTTCTTTTGTGAGTTTTAAGGAGTTAGGCCGGGAATCTAAGATATATAACATTCTAACGGAAAAATATTTTTAAGTTCTGGATGAATACTTATAAGTGTGCTTTCATAGCCCAAAACTCTGTGATAGTTGTAGCTCATCATGTTAACTAAGTTCAGTTGATGAAATTTCTCTCTGTCCCAGGAGAACACCTGGTTTTCCTCTGGTTTGTCTGCAGGGTGGGGAGTTGTGACCGTTCTCCCAGGAAACTGTAACAATGGGTGTCTGCAGGGTCTTAGTTTTTTGGAGTCAGGGCACATTCTGTGTTCGGTGAGCACTGATGATGCCACATCTAGAACTGTGGACTTGGGCCATGCAGGGAAGACTGAGAGGAAAAACTACTTCTTGTGACTGTTTAATTTGTTTTCCTCCAGGTTGTACCTACAACAGATCATATAGATACAGAGAAGTTGAAAGCCAGAGAACAGATTAAATTTTTTGAAGAAGTTCTCCTGTTTGAGGATGAGCTTCATGATCATGGAGTTTCAAGCCTGAGTGTGAAAATTGTGAGTATTGTGGCTTTTGTTGAATGAACAGCCTTCTCCCACTCTTACCATAGGGCAGAAGTGTAAGACTTGGAATCGCACTGTCTTAGCATGATGCACGTACAGTTTTACTTGGGTCTAGAGTACATTGTATTGAACATCCATTATACAGTTTATTTTAAAAAACTCAGCATATTGTTAAGAGTTTACTTTAGAAAAGCATTTTAAAATATGTATATACTTGCCTGACTGCTTTGTAGCTTGTTTGCTTATTATTTAACCTGAATGAGAACCATGGCTTGATTTTCACATTTTGCAGATAGCAAGGTGGATGTAATTCAAGAACAAGACCCGTGAGTTAGTGTGCCAGTGCATCATTAAGTGCCCTTGTAGCTGTTGGCACAGAAGTTGAAAACAAAAGTGACGATGTAAACTCTCTTCTCCTTCGTATTGTTCTATCAGTGCGGGACACGCTTCTTTCCTCGACAGTGTTACTGGTGGAACGTGCTTAGAGGAAGTGATAGGAGGCCACTGGCAGTTATTATTTGCTGACTGCTATGGTGTGACTGGGATTCTAATACCTCCCAGAAAATCCTCAACTGCAGCTTTTTACTAAGTGCCTTAGCCTTTAAGTCCCAGCTACAGTGTGGCCTGCTCTGTGAACATTAGCCAGAGTAAGGGAACAGGCTGTGTGAAGGTAAGAGGACTCCTAGCCTGTGGCCAGTGACTCTCCGTGCAGTGATGCCACTGTCGTTACTGGGTCGGCCTGTTAGTTCTTCACTCAGGTAGCCTTGTGCTTATGGAATTGTGGGCATTTCTCTTGAGTGCATCTGTTTCATGCCCCAAAGGTTTTTTTGTTTGTTTTTTTTTTTTTTTTTTGGTACTTGCTTTTTTGTTTCTGGAATTCTCTTTTCCATCCTCTTTTCTTTCCATGGCCAGCTAAGCATTGCTTCCTCTAAGTCTTGATCAGATTAGGTGGTTCTTTCTCTGAGTGTTCATTGAATCTCCTGCTACCTTTACTGTAGCAGCTACCACATTATTTTATATGTATGATCATTTCCCTAGTTGGTAAACTTTTTTTTTTTTTTTTTTTAAAGAGAGGACAGAGAGAGAGACAGAATCAATTTTTTTTGAGTTTTTTTTTCACATGGCTTTCGTTGCTCTGACACTTAGTTGCATACGTGGGTGCTGGGGTTTGAACCCGTGTGCTTGCACATGCTGGGCAAGTGCCATAACCACTGGTTGGTAGACTTTTTGAGCTTTGGGAGTTTTATCTTTTCATTTATATAAATCCAAGACCCATGTAGTAAGACACTTGGCACTCAGTAGACAATAAATGCTTTTTTAGCATGTGGTCAGGCATATTCTTTTTAAATGATGAAATACCTCCCACCCTTTCTAACCCCTCTTCTGTGCCACCACAGGAGCTTGTAGATGTGCTGCAATTTGCGGCATGTTTTAATGTTCTGATAAACCTGTCTTTGGCAATATGACATAGTACCTTATTGATTCCATTGAGCTCGAACATACTCGTATGTTCAAGGTCTCTTTCTTATGTGTAAAGTGAATACTAAGTGAGTAGCAGCAAAACCAGGTCTTCTGTTTTGATTTTACTGGTGTTGACATTGACTGTCAGTATTACCATTTTTTAAAATGAACATTTTAACTTTTGCATTACCTGGGTATAAATCTTTTACATCTCAAAACATTTTTCTGCTGTAGGAAACTGAAACCATGACATTAAGTAGTTTGCACAAGGTTTTGAGGATGGTTGCAACCGGAAGTAAGCCTCCCCAGTTCAGAGATTTTTCTATAGAAAGTTCCTGACCTCCAGTGGACCCGGTGGTGTGAGAGTGAGATGCATTCAGTAAAACTGTGCTGGCCATACGTGGTAGGGCACTCCTGATGCCGGGCACAGCCACAGCTGCCTGTCAGCCCCCTGGACACTGCGGGTGCTGGAGTTGCTGCTGCCACAGTGGCAGGCTAGGTGTGTTCAGTGCGTTTTCCACTTAGGTGTTTTCACCTGTAATGGGTTTATTGGGGCTTAACCCGATTGTAAGTCAAGGAGCATTCTTACTGCTAATTTAGTCTTCTCCCAAAGCCTTCTTAAAATGTATTTTTCTTTTAGCAAAGTAATGAAATATTATTTTCATCAAAATATTAATGTCCTTTTTCCCCCCCAGAGAGTAATGCCTTCTAGCTTTTTCCTGCTGTTGCGGTTTTTCTTGAGAATCGATGGGGTGCTTATCAGGATGAACGACACGAGGCTTTACCATGAGGTACCTGTTCTCATTTAGCAAATGTTCCAGTTGATATTGGGCCTGTTACTGTTTCATGTGGGGCTGCAAGTGTGAAGTTAAATACTGCTTTGTGGCAGTCTTTCTGAACCTTAGGTTTGTCTTAACTTTCCCTGCTGACTGCACATCGTTATCAAAGCATCACATCTTCGTTTCCAGTTCTGTGACTGAAAATGTTTTCTAAAAGACACTAGGGGGATGATGTTTAAGTAATTTTTTTGTATGTACTTAATACATGTTTAAGAAAACTGCCCTTTAACTCTTTCCTTTGTTTATAGTATATATTGCATATATAATTTCCCTATGTTAGAAATACCAATCAGATGGCTTCTTGAAATCCTATTACATGAATATGTTGCTAGTTATTCTAAAGTTTAAAAACTCTGGGTTCCATGGAAAGTAACTGATAACATGCAGTTAAAAAAAAAGTTTTGGTGGAGCTTCAACTGAGTCATGGAAATTCTTGCAGTAGCTTCATCCATCACAGCTAATTCTTTTTGTTTGTGTTGGTACCAGGGATTGAACCCAGGGACCCTTAACCACTAAGCCACATCCACATCCCCAGCCCTTTTCTTTCTTTCTTTCTTTCTTTCTTTCTTTCTTTCTTTCTTTCTTTCTTTCTTTCTTCCTTTCTTCCTTTCTTCCTTTCTTCCTTTCTTCCTTTCTTCCTTTCTTCCTTCCTTTCTTCCTTTCTTCCTTTCTTTCTTTTTCTTTCTTTCTTTCAGACAGAGCCTTGTGAAGTTGCTTAGGGCCTTACTAAGTTGCTGAGGCTAGTTCTGGATTTGTGATCCTCCTGCCTCAGTCTCCTGAGCTGCTGGGATTATAGGTGTATGCCACTGCACTTGATGCAGCCTATACTTTCTGAATTAATTTTTAATTTTGGATTTGTGATTGTGTAGAATGAGGAATTAGAGAAGAGACTACTGGTTTTAGTCTCAGTAGTCATAGAACTGCATGACTAAATCTAATAACAACCCTGGGGAATCAGTGTTGTTATCATCTCTGTATTGGAGGCAAGGTGACCAAAGCAAAGAAAAGTTAAGTAGGGCACCCAATTTCCACAGTTAGTAGGTGCAGAACTGGAATTTGAACCCAGTGCTGTGGGATTAGATTGGAGTTCTCTTAAATCTGTTACTTAAGAATTCGTTTTTTTAATTTTAAAGTGGAGACAAACTACTGCATTTTTCTCCCCCAGAGAGAGCAAAACCTAAATCTTAAAAATACTCTCTTAACTTAATCATATTAGGTTTTGGGAATTTATCCAAGAAAGACTCTTTATATGATACTTTATAGATATTAATTAGGTGATTGCTCAAACCCATACATATATGACCATTCACACAGTGCTGTTTGTAAGAGCAAGAAGGAAGAAAGGAGAGCTTGCTGTCCATTAAGTAACACTGATATCCAGGTAGTAGAAAATGATACACCTGCTAAAGTTGGTGACAAATTCATATTTTACTCATCTGGAAGCTGTCCATCACAATGTTGAATTTTTAGAAGTGAGTATGAGCCTATATGATCTTCTCTGTGGAGACTGTGGCTGAAAGACAATGTCATCTGTTGTGTGGAGGAGCTGTGATTGTCATGTTTTATCTCTTTGTATACTTATGAATCATCTGATTTTTTACAATGAGGATTAATTGGGCTTTTTTTATATAAAAGATTGAAACCTGAAAGGAGTGTAATTTTGTGGCTTTTCTTTTAATGAAAGTGTTTCACTAAATAGCAAATTGAAATGAGTTGCCCTTCTTCAACCTAACTTTCAAAATCGTAAATGCAAAAAAGTGACTCCAAAAAAGGTGATTTTCAGTAAGGGATTTGGTAAGAGTTTTTGTGGAAATGGGAGAGAATAAAGATTTTTTACCTGTTTTTTGGAACATAAACATAATAACAATAAAAAGTGAACAACACAGTTTAAGGAAAAGTTCCAATCTTGAAGTACATAGCATTAAGTCTCTTGAACATCTTATTTGTACGTACATGTATATTCTTTCAGGAATCCCCTGCTGTGCCTCTTTCACTTGGTAGTATTAAGTTAGTTTACATACGTGCATCTAGCATGTCGGATACAAAGGGTGGAAATCACACTGCAGAATTCTTGGTGAGAGGAGTTAGCTCAGTGCGGAGGGTGTCACTCTCATCAGGCCTCATGGCAGCTTTCCAGCCTGTGCCAGAGTGTGGACGGCTGTTTAACTAGAAGGATTTTGTAAATCAATACAAATAAATTTATTGCAACTTTAAACATTTTAAATACAGGCAGACAAGACCTACATGTTGCGAGAATATACATCACGAGAGAGCAAAATTGCTAATTTAATGGTAAGTATTTAAACTGCAGTTTTTAGAAACTGAATTTTGATGTTTTAAGTATGGTATTTCCTTAACCACACCCATTCATCAATTTACATTTGTAAATCTGTTCATTCATGGGGCTCTATTAAAGGATAAAATCCTTACTTGAGCATGGCATTTTTTTCTTTTCACTATTTCTATTGGTGCATTATAAGTGTACATATTGGTGGGATTTGTTGTTGCATATTTACACATGCACACAACATAATCATATAATTTGGCCAGTACCCCTCCCTTGGAGCACAGCATTTCTGAGCTTGCCTCCAGTACAAGTGCATTTGGAGTTTCTAGGTAGTAGCCATCATTGAGGAGGAACTGAGATCCAGAGGTGGCTTCACCTGAGTCACGTAGCTGGTGGTGCAGGTGCAACTGCTCCATTTAGGTGTTCTTTCCACTCTGCACTTGTCATTTGAGAATTGCTTTCTAGTCTACTTTTTTCTTACTAAAATGTGGCAGTTCTCTACCGTGACTTTTGGCATAATTTTCCTTAAGTTTATGCTCCTTGGGGCTTGAGGAGAGCTTCCTCAGTATTTAGGATTTTATAATGAATTGCTTAAAAAGTAGTGCTTTTCTACAAACTTGACATTCTTTTTTTTTTTTTTTTTTTTTGTCCTTGTACTCATATCTTTCTGGGTATGTAGAATGCTGAGTTAGAAATTTGCTCAGATTGTATTCTAGACACCATGATGGACTAACTGAAGACTAATACTTTCAGATGACCAAAGTAGCAGGAATTAGGGATTGGATTAAGATGTATTAAATTCTTACAAATTTTATGGGAAAATTATAAATTATGTAACACTGTGGTCTTTACATTCAGTAAGAGAGTTGGATGATTGAGTAGCAGAAATTACCTGTTATTTTTAGGTGCACTTAGTGATGCTCCTTATATGCGTATGTTGCACTGATTTTGAAATTGGCATACCTTGTGAATACTTGAACCAAAATATTTTCAAAGAGTGGTAGTGCAGTAACTGAGCATATCCTAATGTGACTTATGTATTTCCTAGCATGTCCCACCTTCCCTGTTCACGGAGCCTAATGAAATATCACAGTATTTACCAATAAAGGAGGCAGTTTGTGAGAAGCTAATATTTCCGGAAAGAATCGATCCTAACCCTGCAGACTCACAAGATAGTGCACCTGTGGAATAGAAATGCTACAGCATAATATACTCACCATGGAATCTGACTGGACACCGTGGCCATTTGTAGGGGGTATTTTTATTATGAGAATTAATTGCCTTGTTTATGTGCAGATCTTCTGTAGCCTTAAAGGAAAAATAAATAAATAAAAGATTGCTGTAGGCAGGTCCACTCAGCTGCTGTCTGTACTATGTCTCTAGATTCACTCTCCACATGTATCCGTTTTGGAGTTAGGTGTGGATTTCTGAATTAGCACAAAGTAGGACCTCTGCAGATGTGTGTGTCTCAGGAGCAGTGGGCACGATCTGCACCCATCATGAAGCACTGTCCTCTGCTGTGAAGAGGTTAATTTAAGTTGTTGGATCCCAGAATGTGCATGAGCTGCTCTTTGCTTTGGGCTTTCTGATGTTTATTTGCACTTACGGAGAGTTGTGACTTGCCTCAGTTCAGTGGTCTTCACCCATGAAAATTTTAAAATGCTTTTACCCCCTAATTTTAAATTACCTTTAAGACTTAAGGACGTTTTAGACCCAAATCCCCTAGTGTTGTGGAGAAGCGAAGCTGTGTGGACCTGGCAATGCGAACTGGGGTGGCAGAGCCGCCTCTCCTCCATCTGTAGGTGCTCTCCAGCTGGGGACCCAGCTAGAACAGAAGCTGTACAGAAGTAAATTTCCAATCCATTCACTTATGTTGATGATGACCCTTTACGATTTTATGTTATTTTCTGCCTTTCTAGATTGTCTTCATAAAGTGGGAAATTATGTAAGCACCAAGTAAGGAATTACTTGAAATTAATTTTTAAAAATGATTTTTTAAAGAGCAGGGGGGAATTGCCCTTTGTTCTTGAAATAACTGTTGTGCATATTTCCATGTGATGGAAAATCCATTATATAAGAATGTTTAATTGAAAGCATTAGTATTGTCCTGAAGATAAATTTTAGTGAAAAAAATATACTTGGATATTAATCATTGCTTGAACTTTGATGTATTGTGAGCCAAACAGGCAGGGTAAATTTGGCCACGCATAGTTTTGGTATATGTCCGCCTTCTTATTACCTCCAAGGTATAGGAAATTAGAATTTTGCGTTCAGTGTATACTAAATATATCTGTATTTACTGCTGTCTCTTAGAATGGGAAAGTGTGTACATATACATACATTGCACTCAACTTTGTTTTATTCACCATGCAGATCTGAACAGAACAGACTGTACAATACAAATTATAAGAAATGGAAAATTTGTAAGAACATTCATTAGTTGGAGTTCCTAGACAGCATCATTATACATTGTGTGAGTGTGCACACACATGTTTTTTCTTTTTTTAAACTTATTTGGTCCCTGAGTGGATTTAGATTACTTATTGAGAATCCATTGTTAAAAATTGTGGAGAATTAAAAGAACTGACTTTTTTTTTTTTTAAAGGTGGGAGGAGGTGGGATGAGTGTGCTTCTGAAAATTTCATTAGTTTATTCCTGTGGGGAATAACAAGAAAATGTGTATTTGGCCATTGCTAAAGATGATATATACCATTTTATATTTATTTGTTCCAAGTGTCTTTTTGTAAGAGGAGAATAAACAATAAGGAATTACTGATCTGTGTTTTGGTACTTAATTAATTTCAGCTTTTCTTAGAGTTTAATTAAAGAAGAGTTCTGTATGTTTTGAACTTGGTCAACAGTAGAACAATTCTCCAAGCAGATAATAAATGAAAACCAAGCAGTTCAGAGTATAAACTCCTTCCTTACCTGAAGGCTCTTGTTCCTCCTCTGTTTCTGTACCTGGTATTTCTGCGGATATTTTGATTAGCTAGTATTTTTTTGTGTATTGGGTTAAACTTTTCTGTTTTTCAAAAGATAAATACCTGTCATATATATCATTCCATTTAGTTTTGAGTACTACATGTCCAATATGATACTAACTATAGGGGATTACAACAAGGAAGAGATAGAATGCAGCCAGTCCTCCCTGGGTTCCATGTATATGGATTCAACCAACCATGGATCAGAAATATTTGAAAAAATATTGTGTCTGTACTGAACATGTAGAGATTTTTCTTTTCTTTCTTTCTTTCTTTTTTTTTTGGTGTTGGAGATTTAACCAAGGGAATCTTTACCACCGAGCCACATCCCCGACCCTTTTCATTTTTTATTTTGAGACAAGTGTCTTGCTAAGTTGCTTAGGGTCTCACTAGGTTGTTGAGGCTGTCCATGAACTTGCAATCTTCCTGTCTCAGCCTCCTGGGTCGCTGACATTCCAGGTGTGTGCCACCACGGCTGGCACGTGTCCAGACCTTTTTCTTATTCTCTGGACAATACAGCTTAACAGCCATAGGCATTATAAATTACTTGGGTATTATAAATAATCTAGAGGTAATTTAAACTATAGAGGAGGGTGTGTGTAGGCTAAATGCTAATACTATATCATCTTAAAAGGGACTTGAGGATTTGCAGATGTTGGTATCAATGAGAATCTTGGACCCAACCCCCAACGATTTCTGAGGGACAACTGCATTTGTTTTCATGGGGGGCAGTCTAATGGTGGAGACAGAAATAATGACAGTTTAGTAGGTACAGTGATAGAAATAATACTTAATAACAGAAAACGAACTTTAGTAGAGGTCATTGGAGTTCTACTTCTGAAGATGTGTAGAAATCCTCAAGAAATTGTCATTACTGGTCTAAGGAGACGGAGCTGGATAATCCAGAAAACCACAGCTTTCCTTGAGTGAATCAAACAGATCACAAGACCAGCAAGCCAAATTCCAGAGTGCTACATCTTCCCAGAAGAGGACACAAACTGTTTGATCTTAGGGAGAACACAAGAGAAAGAGCGGCCACTATAAAAGCAGGTAAGAACAGCAAAAATTTGAATGCATTCATTAAAGGCTGTGTGTGGATGGGTGTATCAGTTGGGAAAGCTGAAAGGTTCAGTTGCAGGGAGTTCGTACACCCTTACAAATTCTTTCCCAAGGACATTCACCTGGAGAGGTTGGAGCAGTAGTCAAGGCGTGCCAGAGGTAACTGGGGTAGATGTGAAACCCTGCCCACTTACTCAGGCCCTTGTCCTGAAGGATGGGGATGCCTGAGTGTGCAACCTGTCTGCCTCCGGGGAGGACTGGGGGGTGCTCTGCCTCAGGACGGGCAAGAGTCATAACTGCTAGAGAAGGAACAGGAGCAAACATGATCTGACCTTGCAGAAGGGCCCAGGAGCCCACATGTATTACTTGAAGTGTTCTGCCACCAGGGATGGGTGTGGATTTCTCTCACATAAGATCAACAATAGGTTTAAGGTGGAGTTTGGCTGCTTCTAGGAAAGGGAGGAGGAATGTTGACCCCTGGAGGCCAGATACAAAGCCTGCCTAAGACAGGCTGGCCAAAGTCAACTGGCACCACTAAGCAACAAGGAGCACCAGGAGTATAATCATGATCCTCTGGGATTCAGGGATCCCTGAAAGTTGAGGGTGGGTGTCAGAAATCCTCCTGCACTCCAGGTGTGCTATAAACACAACGTGAGACAGCCTCTGGAAGAATTTGAAGCCAGTAGTGCACTGAAAAGAACAGCAACAGTACAGTCCCACCCATACAAACTCCTTTCTGCATCAGCGAAACCAAGCCAGTGGTCTGCCAGCTGTAAACACAGTTGACTTCATTCCTCCTGTTACATACATCATGTCCGACATTCAACAAAAATTCAACCCAATTCAGAGTTCAAACCAATTTTGAAACTATCAGAATTTAAGATAGTATATTAACATGTCTGGTGAGAAATCAGAAACTGGAAACTTTAGAAGAGAAGTGGATAAGGAGTCAGATGGAAATAAGTAGAAAAATAAACCAAGCAACCTTAGTATATCAAAGAGAGAATTCCTTTGCAAAACTAGATAATAGCTAAGAAACAATGGTGAACTTAAAGGGTTATCTAGCAGTTATCTAAACTGAGATATGGGGGAAAGAGCAGAGGCAGAGAAACAGCACAGAGCAGCAGAGAACTGTGGGACAGAATCAGTTCAATGTTTATAATCAGAGTCCCAAGATAGGGTTGAGGCAAGAATCCCAAATGAGATATTGACCAAGAATTTTCCAAAGCGATAGAACCATAGTTCCTAGAATTCCACAAGTCCCACGCTAAATAAGTCAAACAGTTGAATCCAAAGATAGGAGTGAATGTCTTGAAGACAGAAGAAAAAGAATCAGTAGAGGCAGAAGCTGCACAGAGTGGACTTCTTGTCAGGAACAATACAAACAAGAATGATGGAATCAAAGGTCTGGCATGCATGGGCCTCAGCAGTCACCATCCATCCTACCAACAAGTGAAAGCTGAACAAACTGAAAGATCAACTACTCTTGGATTTGAAGTGAGGCTGCAGGGCAAACTGCTGCCCCAGAATTGGAGAGAATCACAACTTAAACAGAAACCTACATGATTGACAAAAGAATCCCTGCACTTGAGGATGTGTTAATGAAATTTCCAAAGTGGCAGAATAAGAGATGGGAAGTAACACCCACAGAATGTCCTGCAATGGCGGGACCGTGTAAAATGTGTACTAAGCCTAATGGGAATACCAGAAGATGGACAGGAACAGGAAGCAACACTGTTTGGGGACTTCAAACTAATGCCAGATCTCAAACCATAGAGAACACTACGTAGGACAAATGCCCAAGACCCAGGTGTACCATTTTTTGAAAATCTTGAGAGGCCAGAGGACCAGTACTCCAGCATTTGGGAATAGGCAAAGACTTTCTCAACAAGACTAAAGTGAAAGAACTAAAGTAAAAAATCAATGAGTGGGATGCCATTAAGCTAAAAAGCTTTTGCACAGATAAGGAACTGGTCAAAATTGTCAAAAGACAACCTACAGAATGGGAGATAATCATGGCCTGTGATTCTTCTGACAGGGGACTAATATCCAGAATTTACAAAGTACTCAAAAAACTTAATATCAAAAACAAACAATCTAATAAATGGGCCAAAGAGCTAAACAGAAACTTCTCAACAGAGAAATGAAGCCAATGAATACATGAATGAATGCAATGAATACATAAGAAAGTGTAATCAAAGAAATGCAAATCAAAACTACATTAAGATTTCACCTCACTCCAATCAGATTGGAAAAATGAAGAATATAAACAATTACAGATGCTGGAGGGGCTGTAGGGAGATAGGAACACTAGCACACTGTTGGTGGAACTACAGACTGGTACAGCTGCTCTGGAGAGCAGAGAGACTCCTCAAAAAATTAGGGATGGAGCTACCATTTGATGCAGCTATCCCTCTTCTGGGTATTTTTCCAGAGGAGCTAGAATTAGCACTTTACAGTGACACAGCTAAATTTATGTTCATAGCAGCTCAATTTACAATAGCTAAATTATGGAATCAACCCAGATGCCCCTCACTAGATGAATGGATACAAAAACTGGTATGTATATACCATGGAGTTCTACTCAGCAATGAGAAACAACGAAATTTCAGCCTTTGAAGGTAAATGGTTGGTAATAGAAGAACATGCTGAGCAAAGTTAGCCAGAGAATCAAGGATCAAATGCTTTCACTTATCTTTGGAGGCTGAAGCTAAACCCAGACGTGTGTGAAAGGTAGTCAGTCTCATGTATTACACCCAACAAAGATCTAGCAACACATAATCTAGGGCAATCATAGATATATATGGGGAGAAGGAGGGAGGGGAAGGGATGGATCTAGGGGGTAACTCTGGTTTAAGAATATATGCATATCATATTGTTACTTTATATGCATTTATGATTGTACAATAACTCAATTTCTTAATAAAAAAAAGAAGTCAGAGGAAAAGTATGCCTACCTATGAAGCTAAGATTTGCATTCCACTTTTCAGAGACCATGCACACAAGGAATGGAATACTTATGGTTGAGAGAAAAAATGATGGCAACCTACAATTTTGTGCCCTTCCAGAACATTATCTTTCAAAAGTATAGGAGAAATATGACCTTTCTTAGAGAAACAAAAGTTGATGGAATTTGTCAGGAGACTTGCCTTGTAAGAAATGTGAAAAGTTCTTGGGGTAAAAACAAAATAAAATTAATACATCAGAAACTGGAATCTATATCTGTGTAAAGAGATTTATTATAAGGATTTGGCACATGTGTTATGGAGGCTGAGAATCCCCCAGATATGCAGGCAGTGAGCTGGAGACCAAGGAACCCATGGTGGAATGTCAATATCTGAAGGCCCGCGAGCCAGAAAGCTGGTGGTTAAGTTCCAGCCCACAAGCCAGCAGCCTTGAGACCCAAGAGCAGCCCTGGGTTCAAAGACAAAACAAGACCGATGCCCTGGCTCCAGCAGTTGGCAGGAAGAGCACCCCTTTCTCAACCTTTTTGTTCTATGCAGGTCTAAGGGAAATTTTAGGTGAGGGAATCTTCTATTTTCTGTGGCAGTTACATAACTGCTTGTAAGAGCTCACTGAGTCACACACCTAGAGTGCGAGCTTCCATGTATGTAATTGTATCTCAATAAAGGTCAAAACCAAATTTGACGGGAACTTTAAAAGAATCCGAGGCAGTCTAAGGAGGACACATTTTACTGTGACACAGTGAGAACCATGTGGACAAGAGATCTGATGCATTTTGAATCTTTCAGTGTGACGGAATGGATGGAAGGTGTCAAGAGGAGCAGCAGAGACTCATCAGGAGCTGGCGCAGAGGGCCTGCTAGTGGCAGTGCTGTCTGAGCTAGGGCTGTGGCAGTGGATGTGAAGACCACGCAGCTTCTCGGTGATCCAGGAAATACCAGGATCTTTCCCCTGTCTTTCCTAGTCGCACATACCCAGCTGTCCCCAGGATGGCACCCTTATCAGACCTTGTACTTGCCTGTAGGCGTAGTGAGGTGCATTGTACGCACAGGACTGGTGGCTCTTAGAACCTGCCCGTCCTGGTGTCCTGGCCAGGGAAACTCAATGCCTACCCAGTGGGATGAGCGTCGGGCACCGTGGGAAGGCACTCGTGGGTTTTAAGGTGGACTAGTGTTGCAGCGGTCGGCCTCTCCGTGGTGTGCTGTGAGGCTTGGATCTGGCCCAGGCAGAGTAAAAGCCATCTCAGCAAGTACCAAGGCCGACCTGAGCCGAGCAGCGGGAGATGGGGTGTGTCTGAGAGTGATGAGGAAGAGTGGGAAAGGAGGCAAGCAGGAAAAGCAACAGCACAGAGGTTGCTGCTGTGGTCAGCCTCATCTTGCAGGAGACTCAGATGTCCTACTACAGCAGAGAGGCTGGGCCATCTATACTCCCATCCCACGATGAATACCTTGGGGGACGTTTTGGAGCTTACTGCACCATGAAAGATTGAAAGCAGGGCAATGACCTGGTCACACTTAAGTTTTGGAAGCTCCTTCCAGGGCTGACATGGCATGAGGCACCCCCTGAAGACATTTATGAAACCTACTTGAACTGGTATGGTAGAAGCGCTTTAACTGGCCAAGACTCCCGTTTCGTCATTCATGAAAGCAATGGTCTCTGCAATCGTACCTGCAGAGAGGGGCAACCCGAACATGAGCTATGAAAGTATCAGCAGGGGAGATGTGCTGGGCCCGGGATGGGCAGCAGCTCTACCTGGTCTCCTGAGCAGGTGCAGGAACTACCAGACAGAGCCTTCCAGTCACTGTCTCCGGCCAGCTCTTGGAGATGGTCAAGGTTTGCACCAGAAGGATTCTCGGTTCCTCATTGGGTATGTTAGCCACATTCGATGCTAAAATCATGCAACTCATGTTCATTTAGACTCAGAGCCCACCGGTGACTTGAGACCCTAAACTTGGTAGATATTTGCAGAAATAACACATCTGGGATTCAACTAATTCATTTAAATTCAACTAATAAGTGTTAGTTGAGCAATTATGAGCAGAACACAACACTTAAATCACCATCAGAAGACCTGGTAGTCAGGGTGGGAGCATTTGAGGGGCTTTGAACAAAGAGCAGGACTAGATGAAGATGGCACAGGAGGGCTTAGAGCTGTGGTGGAGGCAGGGTAGAGAAGGTGGAGGCCATTGGGAGGGACTGCAGTCTTCCTTCAGGATGGTGAGTGGGGTCAGGGCTTGGAAGAAGCCAGTGGTTGGAGAGGACAGAACAGAGTACCTTGTGCAGCATGGTGCCGGATGTAGGTGGAGCCCTGTGACAGGCAGAGGAGGTGGAGTGGTCGGTACGCAATGGGAGCCACTGGAGAGTGTCTTCTTGCCCCAGCGAGGGAGGTGTCGGTGGCTCTGTGGACCTTTGTGAGAAGAGTGTCCTGACCAAGGGAATCACCACAGAATTGGGCTCCTGGGGAGCAGAGGTTCTGGATCTTCAGAGGGGAAGGCGGCTTTGCCCTTACTACCTGGAAGAATAATGGGCTTTTGTTTTCATTTAAAAGGAGAGAAGCCACCTGGCCATCATAGGGGCCACAGAGCCATGGGGACAGATGGATGGGGTGGACTCAAGTGCAGGGCTGGAGGGCTGGGTCTGGAGTGATTGTGAAGAGGGTAGGTGGCTGTGGGTGAGATTGCTCTAGGGCCACAGCAGGGCACGTGGTGGGGACTGGAGCTCATTTCTGTCAGTGACAGCACTGATGGAAGGGACATACATGGCCACCATGGTACCAGAGGCCTGGTAGCTAGAGGGCAGCATGACTGCTCTCCTTGGATTTCCTATTCCCATAGATCTCAGTGGCTGGGCCTCTCCAAGACCTCCCTGGCCACTGTGTCAGTGGTACTTCCCTCCTTACTTTCTTGGCATGGGCCACTCCACACAAGGTTGTTTTCTTACCAGACCACTGCTGTGATGGCACTGCCAGGTTCGACCCTTTCTTCTCTCCCTTCCCTTCTTCCTCTCCTCCCTGTCTTTCTTTTTAAAGCTAATTTATCAAGTGAAATTTGCATAATTATTTCAAATTGAACAATTCAGTGATATTTAGGTTGTTCAGCATGTTGTGCAATTGCCACAGCTATCTAGTTTCAAATCATTTCCACCACTCCAAAGTTAAATGCCTCGCCCATTGCCGTAGACAGATATTGAGACCCTCCCCTGCAAGTTTAAACGTTGAAGCCTAATCTCCAGTGTGATATTATTTGGAGGTAGGACTTTTGGGGGCAATAAGTTATTAGGGTGGTACCTTTACCCTTGTGGTAGTAGTGTCCTTATAAAAATTAGTGCCCCAGAGAGATGCCCTCGTTGTTGTACTCTGGGAGGACCCAGCCAGAAGACAGACATGTATGAACCAGATACCAACAGTTCTGGAACCTTGATCTTGGACTACTAGCCTCTACAACCATGATAAAGTTCTGTTGTTTAAAAGTCCACCCAGTCTATAGTGTTTTGATATAGTACTGAACAGTTTCTCCTCTTCCTCTTGTAATGCCTGGCCATTGCCACCCTGCTTTCTATGAATTTATCCATTTGGTCATGTATTTCACATAGATAGAATAATATATGTGACCTTTTATGGTCTTTTGTTAAGGATTTATTTTCTTCAGTCAAGTTCTAATCCATCTGTTTCCTGATTTTACCCAAATCATATGTCTTGATGCATTTATAGCTGGAATTATATAGTAGGATTGTTTTTAAAATCCAGTTTTATTTATTTACTTACATTTCCACAAAGCTTGTAACAGATTGAATTTGTTAATCTCCAGTGATCTTTTAAAAAAAATCTGGTGTTCATAAATCACAAAGTGGATTAACCCATTAAATCCCAAGCTTTCAATTCTGTGATTATTTCAACAAAATTGACACAGGTGCATTAATATAGGTTGGGAATCAATGTAGAGCTTACAAATTTTCTATTTATATGTCATGATTATCATTATATTAATTATATATTAACACCGTGTTTACATTCATGGGACACAGTGGGATAACCATATCATTTGTTCACAAGTCTGCACAAACCTTGACTTTTTTCTCCAGAATCCTTCAGGGCCTAGGAGAGCAGCCAGTTTGGTTTGGGTTTGGAACACCGCGCTGGACACAGACTTGGCTTTTGGCCAAGGCGGTTCAATCTTAACCTCCGCTCTGTTGCCGCCCCGCCTCCCTCCTTCAAACGGACCCAGGTGGGCTCGGAGGCCGAAGGGCACTCACAGGTGGGCAGGCGCCTGGGCGGGTCTGGAGACAGGTGGACAGGTCCGTAGGCAGGCGCCTGGGCAGAGCTGGAAGTGGGCCGGTCTCTGGGCGGGGCTGGAGGAAACTGGGCGGGTCTCTGGGCAGGGTTGGAGGAAGCTGGGCAGGTCTCTGGGCCGGGCTTCAGGTGGGTAGGCGGTGGCGGACCCTGATGGGCAGGTCTCGGGGCGGGACGGCTGCAGGGCACGCCGGGCAGCAGGTGGGCAGATCTCTGGGAGGGGCTGCAGGTAGGCAAGTCTCTGGGCGGGGCTGGAGGCAGGTGGGCAGGTCTCGGGGGGCTGGAGGAAGTTGGGTTGGTTAATGGGCGGGGCTGCAGGTGGGCAGGTCTATGGGAGGGGCTGGAGCAAGCTGGGCAGGGCTCTGGGGGGGCTGCAGGTGTGCGGGAGGCTGGGTGGGCCCGGATGGGCAGGTCCCGGGGCGGGGCGGCCGCGGGGCACGCCGGGCAGCAGGTGGGCAGGCCCCGGGGCGGGGCGGTGACCGAGCGCCCGGAAGAGCCGTCGGCCGAGTGAGCGCAACAGGCGGCCGCCCGGGCTGGAGCCGGCGTGGCCCGCGCCGCCATGGACAAGCTGAAGAAGGTGCTGAGTGGGCAGGACGCGGAGGACCGCAGCGGCCTGTCCGAGGTGAGTGTGCCCGGGCGCGCTCCGTGCTCCCAAGGCCTTGCGGACGCGGGCGAGGAAGACGCAGGTCTCCCGGGCTCCCTGGAATGCAGCTCTGCCCCTGTCGCTCCTGCCCAGCGGGCTCAGCCAGGGCCCCGCCCTGCTGGGCATCCGTTTCCTTTCCGGTCCTGCGCCCCGCAGACTCCCGGAAGAGGGGAGTGTGCGGCTGGGCTGGGCGGGCGCCGCCGCCAAGCGCCGGGGTCCTCGCGGGGCAGTGGCCGGCAGTGACCGTGGCGATGGCCGCCTCAGGCTTCGAGGGCGCAGGGCCGCGGCGAGTTTAGGCTGCGGGCTGCGCCACGCCCACCCGGCCGGGTGCGGTTGCCGGGGTTGCGAAGCTGGCGCCGCGACGCCGAGAACTCCCCGGACTGGGACCTGCCGCTCCTGCTTATCCGGTCCACACCCCCGCACCTGGTCTCTGGGGACTGCAGGACCTCGGGAGACGCTGGCATTTTTCTTAGAAGGGTTCGGTGGAGCTGAAACCCGGCCACGAACCCTGTGTCCTGGACGCACGCAGAACGACGAGTTTCTCTTTTGGGTGGTTTCATCGTTTTGGTGTTTCTTTCTGGAAGACTGACAGTCCACTTTTGGCGTATTCCTTAGCCAGTTTCCCCATCTGTAAATTGAGGGCCTTGAACGGATGATCCGGCCTCTTGCACCCGGAGACCGGAGTTTCCCGTCCAACTTGAATCAGCTCTTCTGGTTTTCTCGGCTTGTTGCTTTCACCACCCTTTTTTTTTTTTTTTAATTGTGACTTTGATAGTGATACCTCTGCCCTTTCCAGAAAAGCTCAGGATGTAAAGCACTTCTTGACTCTACACCTTGAGCACCGGGAATCCAGAGTTAGGGGAATTGCGATCCACTTTTTGTTGACATTTCACAACAGCTTGGTGGGTTCTTGGTAGTTTGTTGCCTTTCTTAATTGGAGTAACTTAATGAGTCCCTTCTTGATTTCTGGCCTCTGTTAGGTTCCTCAGGGGGACTGTCGCAGGGTGGTTGACCCTCATTCTCATCTGCAGCTCTATGCCCAGTAGGCTGTCAGTAAGCTTCCCAGAACAGCTGGGGCTGAAGTGGGAGGCACCTTGTGTTTGCAGTTAGGAAATCGTGGAAGAGCACCGGGCTGACAGCTGGGCTCACCTTGTGGTGCAGCGAGGGGCTTTCACCTGTTGTAAGCTCAGGCATCTATTGCATCTGTTGTTAAGATTAGGTGATTTTCTCTTCTTCTCAAACCCTCGGTTTCCTGTTCCAGAGCTAGATTCCTGCTTCTGTGCACCATCATGTGGCACTTCAGTCTCTTGGAGACCTGGAAACATCTTGGGCCACATGAATTTGTTTTTAGTGCTGTTTTGGCTTAGTTTTCACTTACTAGTCAAGGCCTTTTTTAAACTCTTGGCACAAATGCGATCATCCCACATTTTCTGTGATTTTGAGGCTGGCAACGACGGAGGTGATGAAACTTCTGTTTTGTGTGGTGAGTTGGACTAGGTGGCCTTAAAAATCTCTTCAAATCCAATCACCAGAGACGCTTTAAATATTTTTTAATTGTTTAAATGCAAGCCATACAAGAAAGTACAAGTAGCCATGCTCTCCTCTCTCCTCCCAGGTAGCTGATTGCTGGGGGTGTTTCATGGATGCCTCACCTTCAAAAACACACACACCTTACAGGACCTTCCTCCTCTTTCCATCCCAGAGTGTTTTGACCTTCCCAGAATGCTTTTGGTCTGATTCCCCTTGGGTTGAAGACCAAGTTCCCACCAGGCACCCAGTTTGGGGGGGCCTGTATTTTTTCTTTAACAACACCCTGCTTCCACCTGTTCCTCCCCCATCCCATGCTGCCAGCTTTTAACCATAGTAGTGACTCTGCTTGTCTGTTCAGTTCTGTGTCTAAGTGGAATATTGTGGTGCAGATCCCTCCCTGGGCTGGCTGACTCCCCTCCTCCTTCTCTTGATCTTGACCATTCATGGAAGCCAGACCAGCAAGGGACCTTCTATTAGAAACAACAACAACAACAAAAGAAAATAAAACAAAAAATACCTAAAGTCCTGGTTTCCGTGGACTAATTTCTGAAAGTGTAGGTTTTGTGTTGTCTTAAGGATTCCCAGACCAGGAAGGGATAAGTGGCGTCTGATCTTAAGGCGGGAGTGACGCGCAGTCCCTTCCAGCCAGCCTGTCTCCCTGAGCATTCTTAGCTGGACTCTTGGCCGGGGGCCCTCTTGTCTCCACAACCTGGAGTCAAAGGGACCTTTGTGCTTCGTGCCTGCAGACCTCGTCAGGTGTGTGTTAGTTGCTCTGACTTGCAGAGGAGCCAGCCTTAGTCCAGTTTCAGCAGTTGTGGTTTAGACACTTTGTGTCAGCTGAGTGGGGAGAAGTAACTTTGCTTTCCCTGCTACCAGTTGGAGGAAGTGGGGAAGCAGCTTCCTCCTTCCCTATCCAGGACTGCAGGGAAAAGAACTTGTGGCCACATACAGTGGAAAAACAAAGTGGTGAAATTCACCCATTCTGCCCATTTTGGCAAATAAGGTAATGTTTGCATGGAGTCAGCTGAGAGACCTGGTCACTGTCCACCCTGAAGGGACAAACCAGAAACATTCTTGGCAGAACTCCCTTCTCTTGCCAGTGATTTTGATTTTTGTAAGGGCTGGGGTCTCGCTGTCCTGTTGAGATTGTTTCGTTTCTCCAAACACCAAGGCCAATTCAAATCTTGTGTTTAACCTTATGGTTTATCCTCTTAAAAAAAAAATAAAACAAGGTTGAATCCTATTGAACGTCCCATGTGGTGCTCAGGGGGCAGATCCCAGCCCAGCCCTAGTGAGGTGAGCTCTGTGGCTCTTGCTGTGTAGGAGGAGTGGGCGCTTTTCATTTTATTCTCACCTTGGAGGGAGGTGTCACCGCTTCCTGAGAAGCTGTCTGACTCGATTGTCTGGGCTCAGTAAACCTGGTGATGTAGCCCAGATGCCTCATTCTGGAGGCCAAGGGAGTTTGGGAAGTGGACTCCTGGAGGAGGAGAGGGTGTCCCCTGCAGGGGTGCATGGGGCTCCCTCTCAGGTCTTAACTGCGTGTACCTCCTAGATGACCTGCAGGTTTATGCCAGTGCTCAGTGTGCACATGTGGTGCTGTGCTCACAGCCCAGTTGCAGCCACGTGACTTCCTGGGAGTGGTAGAGGACCCTCCTGATGACCTTTCTCCTGAGTGGTGATTAAGCCATCTGTAACACCTGCCAAAACTGCGGGTGGGGGGTCTTGGGGAGCGGCCCTGGGGAGGTCTTGCTCCTTCTGTTCAGGCCTCTGGCTTGACAAGTCGAAAGCAGGTCCCCAAGCTAAGGGCCTGGCCAGTCTAGGGACCCCTGTAACCTCTGCTTCCACCTGCCTCTTCCATTAGCGGAGTGGAATGTGGTAGGCTTTGGCCAGCCTGTCGGGTAGCTCTCCACTGGGAGCTCGGTGTGAATATGCTGAGCCCCTGGCTGCCCTGTCATGGCTTTGCTCTCTGACGGTGTCCGTGGGCCACAGTGCAAAGGCTGCCTGCCATTGTTGGCCTGGGGAGAGAGAGCTGTGAGGAGCAGCTCTCGGGTCCCCACTCAGCAGAGTTTCTGGAATCGTGGCTTCCGCTGACCTTTGCTTTGGAGGGGATTAATCATGGTGGCACAGCGTCAGGGTGAGCAGGGCAGTGATTAAGTAGCATCAGTCTCTGCGAGAGCAGCTCCTGCATGGATGGTGAACAGAAAGGGGAGTCGTGGTGGGGATGGCTGTCTTTGCACTCTGAGGTCCTGGAAGTGCTGCAGGACCTGGAAGAGGATGACCAGCTGCCCTTGCTGCCCAGGTGCCAGGCCCAGTCACGTCTGGGCCTGGGGTGGGGAAGGCTGTGGCTGCGCTGGCTTTGCGGGCTTGCTTCCCTGTCTGTGCTCAAGGCCGGAATCTCCACCTCTGGAGATGCACCACTGGGGACACAGGATGCTCCTGTCCGCTGCTGGGGAGACAGGTCTGGGTAGGAGTGTGCAGCGTCCAGGAGAGCCCGGCTGCGGCCCTCCTGTGGCTGTCAGCGTGAATTCCTCTTCGCTGCCTTCCCCGACCTGGTTTCAGGCCACTGCTAATTTTTGTGCTTGCTGCGTCTTTGGTAGAGCTGTGTAACTGTGTTTGAATTACAGGTTGTGGAGGCGTCCTCGCTAAGCTGGGGCACCAGGGTGAAAGGCTTCATCGCATGTTTCGCTATAGGAATTCTCTGCTCGCTGCTGGTAAGACATCCTCTGTCCCCTTTCCGCTACACCCCCTTTGCTATGTCCTCCCCTTCCATCTGCCTCCTTTTCTTTTTCACTCTTCACTCACGTTCATGGCCAAGAGGAGAGGGAACTGGGGTGGGCAGTGGCTGCAGGGCTCCCTCGGGTCCTTGCTGCGTGGCTGTCATGGCTGCCCATGCCTGGGAGGTGGGGTGGGAGGGTGGTGGCCGCAGGGCTCCCTTGGCCCCTCGCTGCAGTGGCCATTCACGCTGGATTCTCTGCCTTCACTTCCAGGGTACTCTGCTACTGTGGGTGCCCAGGAAGGGCCTGACCCTCTTCGCAGTGTTCTACACCTTTGGTAACATTGCATCGATTGGGAGGTAACCACCTCTTAATTTAACCTTACTCGATCACTAACTGGGAAAATGGAGGGGTGCTGAGGATGTGCCAGGGCTTGTAAGGACTTGGAGAGGTAGATGGCAGGCACCACGTTCATAGCCTGCCATTCCAGAACCTCTGTCTTCGCTTAGTTCTGAAACACTTGGGAGAAGCAGGACACAGCAGTGCTGTTTGTGCTTGTGGCAGCTGGCATGGAGTGTTGAATGGTCCCCAAGGTGTGCAACGCAGCCCTCCCACTGCTCCCAGGGGCTGAGCTGATGGGCCAGAAGGTCCCCAGGCCCATAGCTGGAGGTGAAGCCATCCCAGAGCTGAGTGTCAGCTCACAGGGGTGACTGGAGGTGCAGGACACCCAGGCCAGGCTCACCTGCTGTGAGGCTTTGGCCATGCCTGTACCAGCAGCGCCAGTCTTGCCTGCCCTCTGCCTGAATGGGCCACAGGAGCCTGAACCTGGTCATCTTTCCTGCCCTTCCCTTGAATCTCTTAAATGACTTTGGAGTCCTGGGGTCCACGTTTCCTGGCCTAAGGCTGGTACTGACCCTTACCTGCCTCCTTCCCTGTCCTCGTGGCATCTGTTCCTCACTGGTTGACTTTTATGCTCACTAGACTGCATTGGTCACTCTGCTGGGCTCTGAGTCGAGCTTGGTCCCTGGTTAGGGAGGCTGTGAGGGCAGGGGCATCTAAGTGGCTTCGCTCTGGCTGTCCCCTCTCACCTGAACTGCTGCAGTCCTCTGCTGGATTCCCTGTCTCCTTGATGGCCCCTCTCTGGGCCTTTTTCTGTTGAGCTGTGGACTAGTCATTCATAGTCCTGCAAGGGAGATGGGATCTGCAGATGGGATCCAAACTCCTCAGCAAGCACCCGAGCAAGGCCCTGCGAGACCTGACCTCAGCTGCCCTTCTTCAGTTTCCCCAGACATCTCTGTGTCTTTGCAGGGCTGCTTTCTCTGCCTGGAGTGCTGCCCATCCCTGCCTCCCTGGTTTCCAGGATACCCACCCATTTGTCAAAACTTGGCCCAAAAGTTTGCTCCTCTTTGAGGCTCTTGCTGATTACCTCCTCCCCTGAATTGATGACCTCCTCCTTTGGGCTCCCTCTGCACCATCTGAACTTACGTGACAACAGGCAACATTTCATGACATTGACTTTGACTTGTTACCTGTAAGCCCCTTGACAAGGGCTGCGCCTGTGGTTCCCTAGTCCCCAGCTGTACCCAGCCCCAGCTCCGTGCGGCTGGAGGAGGTGAAATGAAGGTTGAGTGCGTGACTCTGTGCACCTTCTTAATGCTTACATCATTAATGCTCTGACTGCAGGCTGCGGCCCTCGGAGGTGGCGACCTTCTCAAACGCTAACTTTTGCTAGGGGCTTTGCTCTGGGTGGATGGCGTGGGTTAGCTGTGCGGTCTGGACTGGGCACAATTACGCTGGTGTCCAGAGAGCTCTTTAGCAAGTCTTAGTGGGGTGGACCCTTCGTGGCACTGTGCAGGTTAGTAAGAAAGGGAACAAACTGTTATCCCTGGATGTTGCTAGGAGCTGGTGGCTTTGCCTGTAATCTTTTGTTTTTGTATATATATTGCTTTTAATTTTTAAGGCCAGCCTTGGCCACTGCTTCTTATCAGCCTTGGTTAGAGAGATGCACTCTTAGCTTGCGCCCTTGAGCTGAGAGTGCAGCCTGGAATTCAGGTTGCAACTCGAGCACTTCAGGCACAGGCAGAGTGACTTTCGCAAGTTTTGTTGTTATTGAATCTCAATCACTGTGTTGTTTGCTGGTTGGCTGGTGTCAAGCACTAGCTTCCACTGCAGTGACGCCATGTGGGTGTTTACTGGGACTCAGGAAATGTGACTGAGTGCTGACCCTGGCGCTTGCTGGGTTAGGTGGGAAGGTCCGCTTTGTTTGTGATCTCCCTTGCCAGCTCTTAGGTTCTGGTCACTTGGGGCATGCCAGGATGTCTTTCAGAGTGGATCTGGGGGTGAGTGCCAGCTCTTTGGGTCCCTAACTGTGTGATCCTGGATAAGTCAACCTTTCTTAGCTTCATTTTCATTTCTCTCCAATAAGTGTAGTAATGTGAACTCACAGGGTTGTTGGCATGAAATGAATAGTGTATGTGATATCTGTCTGGTATTTAGCAAACATTCAACAAGTAATAGATGATGTCATCATTGAAATTATTCCTTGGAGGTTGTGAAAGCTGAATGTTCTACTTTTTAAACATGAGGTAGCCTAGGTACAGCATGGGTTCTGAGCCTCTCGGCATGTCTGTTTCATGGGTAGGTTGTCAAGGAGGCATCTAAGGGAGGGGTCGTCTGACCTGCTGGTGAGTGTGGCTCTAGGGTTGGACCCACTCCCGCAGCCTGGCTCTGTCCTTTAGTGGTTGAGTGGCCTTGGCTATGGAACTCCTGGGCTTCAGTTTCCTCCTCTGTAGAAAAGAGTGCAGTAATTGTTCCTACCCAGAGGTCGTGGGAGGGTTAAATGAGGGTAAGACACAGGGGGTCCATGCACATAGTACCAGGCACAGAGCAGGGCCTTTCCAAATGTCACCTGCACTTGCTGCTGTTACTGCCACAGGAAGCCTCGGGGCAGTGGCTCTGCGTGGCCGGTGTGGTTCTGTTCCGCTCTGAACAGCTTGTGTGTGCTTTTGCCCTCAGCACCGTCTTCCTCATGGGACCCATGAAACAGCTGAAGCGCATGTTCGAGCCCACACGTCTGGTTGCAACCGTCCTGGTGCTGGTAAGGTCTGCGTTTTAGCTGGACTTCTCACGTGGGTGTTTTTATTTCTGTTGCATGGAATATTTTTATTCTTACACCTGGGCCCCCCGCCCTCCATCTTGACACTACCCAGTTCCTGTGGGTCAGAAGGGAGCATTCTTCATCTTAGAGTGATTAATTGCCAGGCCCACCGCCTCCCAGTTCCAGTTGGTGTCTAGGTATTGCAGTTCCACAAAGCACCTGTAGAGGGCGCTGCTTTCACATTGGTCCAACCCGTGGGCAGTAAGAGCCCCAAGACTTAGAGGGACCACTTAGCAGAGCAGGGTTCATGCTTGACTTGTGTCGGCTTCGAGGACATTTTCTGACCTTGGTGTCATAGGTACTGGTCTTACCAGTCTCCCTGAAGTGGAGCGGGCTCTTTGTGGCCTGCGTCCTTGTGCCCTGCTTTGGAGGTGCCTGCAGTTTGGTCATTCCTTCCTGTCCCCTGGACCAGAATGTTGCTCCCTTTTTTGATCTAGTTTTCCATGTGGCTGTCAAGATCATTCCAGATCCGTTCTCTGGACTCCTGGTATAATCATCTGTTTTGCAACATTTAGGCCTCAATCAACATGCTTTTAATTTCATTTAAATACATTTTATTTATTCATAAGGTAAGTTCTCTGATGCCAGGATGCGTTTGGTATTTTTTCCTTTCAGGGCACTGGGTACAGGGCTGGGCACAGACCGTGGTTAGCAGATGCCGACTGGGTGGTTGCTGTCATAGATGGGAGAGATGAAAGGCGTGGCTGGTGGGGCAGGCAGAAGTTGCTCTTGGCCAGCCTCTTGCAGAAAGAGCTTTCTAAGAGGCATCTAGGGAAAGTGACATGTGAACAGGTAGCGGCCGACATCTGCTGACCTCTCTCTGCTCCAGGGATGAGTGTTAGGCAAGAGTTAGAACGTACAGCATTTTGTGAAGCTTACTTCAGTGTGTTTGAGTGGCAGGATGGGTGGATGAACGGATAGACCAGAAATGTGAAGTTTGTTTGCTGGGAGGAGATTCTGGGAAAACTTCAAAGTGTAAGAGCATGTTTCTCTCCTCAGTTTGCTCAGATCTTGCTTGGAGATCTGATTTCCTGGGGATTTTAACTCTTGCCAAGCACAGATGCTCAGACGGGCTGAGTGCTTTGAAGGGCGGGGTGTTTGGTTGCTGTCACTCTGACAACTGCTGGAGATGGTCCAGGAGAAGTCTTCAGGCCTTCTTCTGTGGAGTGTCCTTGTGTTAGTTACTAATGCTTCCTCTCTCCCTGCAGTTGTGCTTTGCGCTCACGCTGTGCTCTGCTTTTTGGGTAAGTGTGGACTTGGATTTCCTGTGGCCTTTTTGGCTTACACCCCATCATGTGCCTTCCTGTAACCTATTGTTCTCCTTCCAGTGGCATAACAAGGGGCTGGCGCTCATCTTCTGCATTCTACAGTCCTTGTCCCTGATGTGGTAAGTGACCTTTAGACAGTCCTCTCCCATGTAGACCCCCATGGGAGAGGCAACTGGGGAGGCTGAGGGAGCACAGGAGCTGAAGAATGAAAGCCCAGCCTCGCCCCCTGCCAGTAGATGGCGACAGTGGTCCTGCCTGGGCCTAGGAGGCTGCTGCTGCAGTGATTTTACTGAGCTCATAGTCGATTTTGAGATGTACAGTGCTGTTAAGCCGCTAATGTCCGGTAAGTACAAGGAGAATGAAAGTATTCTAAGAGCTGGTAAAAAGAGGCTCTGAGTCAAATAGACAAGAACAGAGAAGGAAAGTGGTCAGAAGAATGAGTGTCACACGTGTGACTGGTGAATCATGCAACAGGAGGACAAAGGGAATCGTCAGCGAAATGGGAAGCCGGGTGGCTGTGGGTGGCAGATCAGCATAGGCGCTGGGGGCCTATGGAGCTTTTGGAAATTCAGTTGAAGACTAGCAGGTGTAACCCAAGAGCCAAGCATGGGAAAAGGGCTGCTGGAGGCATGGTTTCTCGAAAGCAGGATGTGCTGTGGGTTCAGGGCCCCCATCCCTGCACGCCATCAGAGTTTGGGGGTGGTGGCGCGGATGGAATCTGCAGCTTCTGAGGTGTCCCGTGGTAGCTCAGAGTCCATGGGGATGGCATCGGTTGGAACTGTCAGCGTAGGTGTGACTGATCTCTGGGGGAAAAACGTTGGCTTTAGAGAACAGTCTGGAGGGGACTGTGGGTACCTTCACCAGGATCAGTGAACTGCTTGGTAGAAATGGGCCTGGAGTCTCTGAGCCCAGCTCCCACCCCTTTCAGTGATTGCGAACTTCTGAGGAAATGCACTTCCACCCTGCTTTGGAGATAGCGTGCTCACAAGTAGTTGTGCTTATGTCCACGGACAGGGCAAAGTATGGAAAGGAGCATTGGTCTGGTTTCAATGTGGCACGTTTTGCTTTTAGATGCCGAAAGGGCCTGGCTGTTGCCTCCTGTTGATGTGCTGATTTTCTTCCGGGTGTGGAAGTTGGTTTCCATAAGCTTATGGACTGCTTGTGAAGTCACTTTCAAAGAGCGCCAGTCACAGGCTCAGTGAAGGACATGTCCCGACTGCTTGCTTTTCTCAGGGCTGACCAGGTTACGTGCTGCCTGACGCACATGCCTGGTCGTTCAGGTTGCGCGGCCTCCTCCTGCATAGTTCCCTCCCAGGCAGCGTGGCCGAGCTAACCAGGATTCGCCAACATAGTAGCCTTGTGACCTTCTCATCCATGGGGTAGTGGGAGCCCTTTTCTTTTTTCTTAACTTTTTTTTTTTTTTTAATTATAGAAGCAGAGTAAACAGTTTATCTCATTTGGGTCAAAGTTAAGTTCTTCTGAGAGTTTGTAAAATCTTAGAGGTCAACTGTTGTGGATTTTATTTGCAGTTCTCTTAGAACAGGGCTGCTGGGCCACCTGAGCATCTGCAGTCTGCCTGTTTTAGGTGCTTGCTGCTGGCTCAGTTGGTGAAAGCAGCCCCCAGGGAGACTGAGGTCAACGTCTGGCCTCTTCTGTGGCCACCGGGCTGTGCACAGGGTGTGGGTGCATGTGCCTTCACGCCCCCGGGCTGGGGGTGGCGGTCTGGGGAAGGTGCCTTGTGTGCCGAAGCTTGGGAGCCCTGTTCCATCTCCCTCCTTCACGCAGTCTGATCTTGTGCTTTCTCTCATAGGTACAGCCTTTCCTTCATACCGTTTGCAAGGTAAGACAAACCAGGAATCTGTCTTTGTGAACGATATGTTTGCAAGGGGCCCTAAGAGCGTAGTGCCAGAAAGAACATGTTGTTTTATTTATCTTTATTAAAAGTTCTTTTAGCCAAGTAGGCCAGGTCTGTATATCTGCTTTATGGATCAGTTAGCCAGGCTCGCCCCTCCACAGCTCTTGGATCTGGAGCATTCCGCTGCACTCTCAAGCATGCACCTATGTTATCGCCATTTCAGCCTGCAGCTTTGAGTGGGTGTTTCGGTTTTTGAAAGGTGGACGTTAATTTGAAGTCCCTGAGCAAGCAATGGCGGGTCTTGATAGGTGCTTGGTTTTGTATGGTATTCCATTTAGGAGAAAGTTGCCAGGGAGTTTATAAAGGGAAGGTAAGCAGGAGCAGGGCCAGAGGACCAGGGATTCCTAACCGGTAGTGCCTTGATTACCAGAGCGGTTGGGCAAGGTCATCCCAGAGGCGCCTTCTAGCTTGGAGGTCCTCAGAGCCAAACTGCCACAAACAAGCCCACTCTTTCTTTCTTTTTCTTTTCTTTTCTTTCTTTCTTTTTTTTTTTTTTTTAAGAGAGAGGGGAAGACAGAGAGAGAGAAAGAGAGTCAATTTTATTTATTTTTCCATCTGTCCTTTGTTTCTCCAACACTTAGTTGTGTCTGTGGTGCTGGGGTTTGAACCCGGGGCCTTGCGCATGCCACTGCTCCAGCCCTAAACAAGCCCTTTCAACGGGGCCTCTCAAGGTTGGCCCTTGGCCCTTTGCTTCCAGCTGTTCTAGTGCAGCCGTTCGATTTCCATTCTCCTCCATCGTTACATGTTTAGCAAAGGCTATCTTTTCTGTACTTGTGTTGAGGAAATGGGAAATCGTGCATGAGCTGGGAAGGAGGAAGGGCAGCACTGTGCCCTGTGTGTCCCAGGTCTGTGGCAGACAGTGGTGTGAAGGTGCTGGAGAGCTACTGTTTAGAGGAGGAGCTATCAAGCCATCAGGTTAGAGGAGCTGGGGGCTTTGCACATAGGATCCAGGAGTGTAACAGCCTTGAGATGCTGCAGGTGACTTCAGGGGCTTTGGGGGCGATGGCTTGTCTGAGAAGAGTGTGGGCAGGATGTTGTAGAGTGCTCGGTCTGTAGTTAAGCTGAGCCAGAGCCAGCCTGCCATTATTTTGCATCTAGGTCGGTGCCTGGAGCCAGCTGTATGATTTGCAGGGCCCAGTGCAAAATGGAAATGTGGGTCCCTTACCCAGAACAGTTAAGAACTTTCTCTTAAAAAAACAAAAACAAAAAGGGGACAGTGAGAGAAAGAGAAGCAACTTTATTGAGTTTTTCACACGGCCTTCGTTGCTCCAACACTCAGTTGTGCACGTGGTGCTGGGGTTTGAACCCGGATCCTCGTGCTTGCCAGGCAAGCACTGAAACCGCTGAGCCACCGCTCCAGCCCCAACAGTTAAGAACTTTGAGATGGTGGCAGTAGGGCCCTGATCAGTTCTGGACTCTTCTGGGTGCATGAGTCCCTCTTCCCTCGCACTCCACATCACACCCCAAGGAGAAAACGCAGCCTGTTGGTAGGTGCACAGGGCCTGCAGAAAGCTCCCTGTGCGGGGCCACTTCTCAGAGATGACCCTTGCAAGGTTTCTGCGGCTGGCCGGGCCTGGAGCGAGGCCCTGGTGACCAAGTTAACGATTTCAGCGCACTCTGTCACTGCGGCTGACTGAAACCGCTTCGGTGCCTACAGTCTACACTTGCTTGTTGTCTCCCTCTGATTGTGATGACAGCTGTCATTTATCAAATGCCATTCATAGGAATGCACTGTTGTCACAGCCAGAATGCGGGGTAAGTGAGCTCATCCCCTCGGACAGGTGAGGAATTGGAAGCTCCAGCAGGACAAGTCACTCGCCCAGCAGAGCCCTGCTACTGAAGTCCAAGCTGTGGGGGGGACACAGTAGTTTGCTCCATGGTGTAGGCGCTCTCCTGCCGGCAGGGAGCTGCTCTCCAGGAAACACAGCGTGGGATCTTCACCGCTTCCAGGAGCCCTTGGGGTGGTAATTTCCCGTTCATCTCTTTGTTTTTCCTTCCTAGGGACGCAGTGAAGAAGTGTTTCGCTGTGTGTCTCGCGTGACACCCTGTAGGCCTTGCGGAGCTTTGGAAGGCACTGTGGATGGGAGCTGGTGACGCCTTTGTACATGTCCTCCAGACCTGTGTCTGTGAGACCCGTGCCTTTTCTCCAAGCGGGGTGTTGCCTGCAGTCTCAACACTTGTGGTTTTGCCTTTGGAAGCGGTGACGCGTCCGCACCCCAGATGTGTGCAGCACAGGTGAGAGGTGGGCTCTGTGTCTCACGGAGCACTCTTCTCTTGCACCTTCCTCGTGGGTGCTGTCCCTCTGAATTCCTGTAAATAAAAGCCTTGTTGAACACCAGCAGATGAGCTTTGGGAGCCAGCGTCCCGGGACGGGGGGGGGGGCAGTAGGCGGCTCCCACAGCTCACAGGGAGCAGCAGTGAGGGACAGAATTGCGGGGCCAGAGAGGCATCTGCAGACTCGTCCCTTCACACGGAGACCAGTGCCACTGCCTGTCCCAAGCGTGGGCTTGCTGCTGCCCTGGTGGCCGAGCAGCCTTGGAGAGCTGCTGTGCAGGGAGTGGGAAGTGAGCACCTTCTGGTCTGCTGTGTCTTAGCCTGGACTGGCCTCCTGCCCCTCTTCTGTACTGCTGTGTCTTAGCCTGGACTGGCCTCCTGCCCATCTTCTGGTCTGCTGTGTCTTAGCCTGGACCTGGGCTCCTGCTCCTGAGAGGCGCCTGGCTGTGGGTGTCTTTTCCAGTGTCTGGAGAAGACCGTATCTCTTGGGCCCCCTGCCCCTAGGCCATCTCTTTACTTGTGCCCTCCTGGCATGGGACGGAGGAAGAACAGCAGCAGCAGAAAACATTGCTCTTTCCTCTTGGGTGGGAGCTGGCGGGAGATGAAGGATGTTACTGCTCCCTGCTGTGTTTTTTTCTTGGTTACTTATAAATGATTGCTTTTAAGTTGATTTTATTTTCTGTCCTCCCCTGGAGTGGACTCAGGGCAAAGCGCAGAGAAGACAGATTCCTGCTGGGGGCAGCAGAAGGTAGGCGTGCCTGTCCAGTCACCCTCGAGCTGTCCCTGTGTTTGCACTCTGCCTGCGCTGGGGACCCTGGGCAATCATGGCTGCAGGTGGTCAGGTCCTGGCCACACCTAACCAAACCACACACAGTGCACTTCCATGTTGGCAATGCCATCTGGTCCTCCCAAGAGGCTTGTGATGAGGCAGGGCCTGTGTCCCCTTGTAGAGTTGAAGAAACTGAGGACAGCAGAGGCCCAGCTCCCCCATCACGAGTGCCTAGGCAGGGCTGGTGGTGCCTCCTTGACCTCTTCCTCACCTTGCTTTCATCAGCCTAGTAGTCTGCACCTTCCTGGTTCCTGTGTCTCCTGCCTGCCAACCCCCACCCTCCAGACAGCTTCCTCTAGGGTCTTGTAGGGTGTATTGTCCCCTGGAGTTCCCTCTCAGCTGCTCAGGGCCGCCTGACTGTCAGCAGAGCCCTCTCTCTATCAGCCAGAGTCCCTGGCTCTCCAGACCTCCAAAACCACCCTGCCAATGAAGTCTGTGTACTTCCTGTTTCCTGTTTACCAGGGCAGTGGGTCCACTTGGCTCCTGCTATGACACCTGCCAACTAAAGGCAGTGGCCGCTTGTTGTCTCCTTGCCTGTGGCTAAGTGAGAGCTCAGACTGACTGCTCTGTGCCTGTGACCAGGAGAGGCGAGAGCACACCTGACAGATGGTGTTACTGTTTGACCTTGGTAATACTGGTGACAGTGAAGGTGATAGGAGGAATGTGTAGCCATTAGTTTATCTACCAACTATTTAGTCCTGTGGACCCTGCATGTATCCTCTCATTTAATGTTCATAGTGGCTGCCAGGCAAGGGGATTGTCCTGATCATTAGAGAAAAGAGGCAGCTTCAGGGAGGGTCTGATCTTCCCAGCTCCCATCAGAAAAGGGTTCCAGGGAAAGTCGCGGGCAGAATGGTCCTGCAGGAGGCCTGCTTCTCCCTCTTTACCCTCGTGGCCTGGTCCTGGGTGGAAGGGTCCCGTGGGAGGCCTGCTTCTCCCTCTTTACCCTTGTGGCCTGGTCCTGGGTGGAAGGGTCCCATGGGAGGCCTTCTCCCTCACCCTCGTGGCCTAGTCCTAGGTGGAATGGTCCTGCAGGGGGCCTGCTTCTCCCTCACCCTTGTGGCCTGGTCCTGGGTGGAAGGGCCCTGCAAGAGGCCTGCTCCCCTGACTCGTGGCTGGTCCTGGGTGGAAGGGCCCTGCAGGAGGCCTGCTCCCCTGACTTGTGGCTGGTCCTGGGTGGAAGGGCCTTGGGGGAAGCCTGCTTCTCCCTCACCCTCACCCTCGTGGCTGGTCCTGGGTGGATGGGCCCTGCGGGAGGCCTGCTCCCCTGACTCATGGCCGTGGTTTGTTTGCCGAGACAGCTGCAGTAGAACGCTCCAGGCCGTGTTTGGATGGCCCTGCCTCCTGGGTTCTCCAGACCCCCGCTTTGCCTTCCTTGCCTCATTTGTTTTGTTTGGAGTGTGAGGAAATCTAGTGCAAGCCCTACGTGGGTTAAAAGTAACCTGGTCAGTGAGGAAGTTGAGAGTAGGGGTTGTGGACCTGAGGCTGGCGTGGGACTGATTCCCTGCTGCCTCCACTGTGCCCTGCCTGGTCACTGAGGGGCGAGGGTGGGTTTGCCACGCTGAGGAGATAGGCACAATCTAGGAGGTTCTAACGCTGACCCAGCCAGGGCCGTGCTTCCTGCTGCCTGCAGTCCTGGCCCTCCCTCCCTTCCCTGGGCCCTGGGCTCTTTGACCACCGAATTAGGAAGAGCTCCACCCTCCAGCCCAGGTCTCCTGGGTACCACCCCCTGCCCCAAGCTCCCAGGCTGCTGTGGCTACCAGGCAGGTGGGCGCTCACTCCCTAGTTGAAGCTCCCTTTGTAGGAGGAGCTCAGGAGCCTCAGTTCTCCTGAGTGGCTGCTGCTCAGACCCAGCATTTCCTCTCTCAGAGCTGGAAGATCTGCCAGGCACTCTGGGATGGTGACTATGTGGATCACCTGCCTGAGTGCCACCTCCCTTCTGATCAGCAGTCACGTGATTTTCTGATCCTTCTGTGGAAAGGATAAATAGCAAGTGGGCCCTGCCTCATGAATGGTGGGGGGTTTGGCTGATGTGGCCTCTGCTGTGACAGCCCTGTGAGCGTGCAGGTGCTGCAGCGTGGGCGATGAGGCCTGGTGGCTGCCTGGGGAAGCCAGAGCATTGCCCTGTGGGTCTGCCTGCGCTAGGCCACCCTCATCTCTTAGATAACCTCTGGCCAGGGAGTTGGGGATTATGGTAAATATTTTAAGAGTCACAATCTGACCTGAAACCTCATTTTCAGCAACAACAACAAAAGTTGGTGTTTAAAGGTATATGAAAACATTCGTTAGACCTTTTGGTATAATTTTAAGATTTTATACATCCAAGATTTTTTTTTTTTGTAAATTTAACACATGCAAGAGTTTACAGATAGCATTTAAAAAAAAAAGAATCAGTTTTGTTTATTTTTCCATCTGGCGTTTGTTTCTCCAACATGTAATTGTGAATGTGGTGCTGGGGTTTGAACCCAGGTCCTCGCACATTCCAGGCAAGCACTCCAACCACTGGGCTGCTACTCCAGCCCCCAGATAGCATTTCGTAAAAGAAACAAATGGTCCCTCAGCTGAAATTAAATACAGATTTGTCTAACTTCTGAAACTGCCCCCTAAAAAAAAAAAAAGAAAAAACAACCAAATAAACTCAACAACCTAGATAGAAGTCTCCTTATTTAAAAAGTCAGTTAGGAAGTGGTCCTTTACCTTGTAACTTGGAATGTTCTGGAGTTCTGGTGTTTTCTTGTGGAGTTGTTTTTAGTCTGATTAAGGAAAGTGCCCCGGTGTTGATGTGATCCAGGGTCACTCAGGGTAGGGTGCCCAGGCGTCCAGCTGCCCCGGGGGTTCTTTCCAGACGCCCTTCGCAGTGCCCCACCCTGGAGCGTTCCCTTGGTCAGTCGGGCTCTGCTGCCGTGAGGTGAGTGGGGCGGCAGCGCCCTTGTCATTGTGCATCGATGAAATCACAGCCCTTCTAGCTGGTGCTGGCGGCCACCAGGCGAAAGTTCAGAGCTGTCTTCAGCAGCTGATCTGCAGCAGCTGATCTGCAGCCAGGGAGAGGGGTCCAGGGCACGGCAGCCACTCTGCTCCTGAAGCGGGAGGTCAGTGCACAGCAGCGTAACGGTGAGGGCGTACACATTCACAACCAACACCCCTCTGCCTCTAGAGAGCAGCCGCCGAAGGACAAATGGTCCCTGCCCTAAGTGGGCTGACTGCCCGGCACGTTGAGGTCTTAAAGGCCAATCAGGCTGGTGTCAGGCCTCCTTGCCCTCTTGTTGGAGATCCTACAACAGGTAATGAGTTCACGTTCGATTTGGTGATCTTGCTGCTGTGGAAAAATATTCCTTTTGCCTTTTTCAATACTGTTGCTTGAGTTAGCAACCTTGAATAAGCAAGGGGGGAATACCTCTCTGAACTCAGAACTTTTGTTGTTTTTGTAAACTCTGGCTGTGGAGTTGGGACTGAGGGCCTTCGAAAGCGTATGGTAGTGGCTGGAGTGGTGGCTTAGTGGTCACGGTGCTTGCCTGGCATGCGGGAGGAGGCGGGTTCGAACGCCTGCACCACGTGCACAATGAAGTGTCAGAACAACGAACACCACGTGAAAAACTAAAAATGGATTCTCTCTCACTGACCTTCTCTTTCTTAAAAAAAAAAAAAAAGAAAAAGCAAAGAAAGAAAAAAAAAGCCTACAGTGAGGGTTGAGGGTGTGGCTCAGTGGCAGAGCACTGCTTAGCATGTGCCGGACCACCAAAAAAAGCCTTTGTTGAATGTGTAGGCCTTAGAACACTGTGCTTTTAAAACACTTTGCTACAACATGGATCAACTTTTGTAATTGTATAGATATAACTGATTCTGAATGTTACTCATTGCATAACTGAATTTTTGTAGCCAAAATTTCGTATAATACTGTTTTCTTTTGCCTAACCTGTTTCAAAGAGAAAGAATGTTGCTGGTAACTCTTTTTTCCCTCTCTCCTGTCACAGTATTTTGCCTTCTTCCCCCAATAAACGTAGTGTTATGATCTTAAGAAATTGAGTGTTGTCTCTTTTATTTCTGTCTGTCTTTCCAGAAAACACTAAGCCAAATGAAGACTGTACAACTCTGAGAAAAGACCACACCTTTAACGTGAATTCTCAGTATGTAGCACACATTGTGGGCACTTAAAAGGACCCACCTCCACCAAATTGATATGTAGTCCTCTGTTTAAAGTGCTTTGTGGTTGTGTCCATGGGCCCAAAGACAGTCTTGAAGGTTTTTGAAGGGTAAGACATTTTCTTAAGTGCTTATTTTGGAATAGTTCTGCACACCTAACTTATTTAGTTATTTTATGTAAAATAGGGTATATCAAAGTAATTGGCAGAAAGTTGTTCATGTTTCCTTATTCTTTTAGCATCTGTTAGATTTTTTACTTTTTTTTCCCCCACTACTGATACTGGTGTTAAAAACAGACTGATTCAATTTAACAGAATTTATTGAGCAAGAAAAAGATTCTAGACCTGGGCAGGACTCCAGAAGAGATGTATGGAATACTCCACCCTACTCCACCCCACTAAGTGCAGAGTTTTATTATGGCTGGAGAAACGGAGGTGCTACACAAGAACAAGGTTGGCTGCAACCGGCGTTGCCTTTTGTTTTTTTAGGGAAATTATTTTTTTTAAAGAGAGTGGGACAGAGACAGAAGAGAGGAGAGAGAGAATCAATTTTATTTTTCCATCTAGCCTTTGTTGCTCTGACACTTAGTTATGTGTGTGGTGCTGGGGTTTTAACCTGGATCCTCGCGCCTGCTGGGCTAGCACATAACTGCTGAGCTGCAGAGCCGCTGCTCCAGCCTCTTTCATTCTTGAAAGATGGACCTGGCTTTGGTTCACCAAATCCTGGGACTTTTCCTTTTTTTTTCTTTCTTCAAGAGAGAGGGACAGTGAGAGAAACAATCAATTTTATTTAATTTTTCACGTGGCTTTCATTGCTCCGAAACTTCATTGAGTATGTGGTGCTGGGGTTTGAACTCGGGTACTCGTGTTTGCCAGGCAAGCACAGTAACCACTGAGCCATCCCTCCAGCCCAAAAAATCCTGGGACTTCTGCATGGGGTCAGAATAAAAAGTTTTGGGATGTTTTTGGGTAGAAAATGAAGCTAGCTGAGGGGCTCTTGCTGTGGAGGACGGAAGTCACACAGGAAGCAAACCCAGGATCGTGCACCAAATCCTGCATGCGAGAATGGAACTAGGCCTTGAAGATTCAGGGAGACTGTTTTAGACTCAGGATCATTTAGCAGGAGGTAGTGGTGACATTGGTGACTCTGAGAGGTAACAGATGGGGCAAGTCACCACCGTCACTGGCCTGGGACTCTGACACTGTTATCCACATCTGTTCAATGCCCTCTAGTCCTCTTCGTCACGACTAGCCAGGGCCATCTTTCCGTAGGTGAAAAGCCCGACTCTGGCCTTGTGAGGCCCGGCCTCCACCTTCCTGTCCACCTTAGCTTTGCCCATATGGCCCTTCCTGGCATGTTGCCCTTGCCCCATGGTTTCATCTGTCCCCCTTTCTCCTGCTCACCAGGTTACTTCCTGTGTAGCCCCAGACTTCACAGTGGGCCTCACCCTTAGGAGGCCCTCCTTGACCTCATGACTCAGTCCCGTGGTCTTAAGTCATCCTAAGTCCTGTGGGGCCCTGGCTGTGTGCTCTGCTAGCCTGTGTCCTGGTGCTTCGGGTGGCGGCTAACAGAGGGGAGAGATGTCCGCCCTCGGTCTCTCAGAGCCCCTGGGGTCATGGACCCTTCCTTTTCCCCAGTTGCCTGCCTTCTCTTGAGGTCAGCGTACTGTGTGTGAGCTCATTTGGTACACAAGGGTGGTGGCCTTATTTTGGGGACCTGTAGGGAAGGCAGGGTCTTTTCCTGTCATCTTAGAGGCAGCCATGCCTGTTCCTCCTCATTACAGAGATACGTTGAGGATTTAGAGGACGTTCTTACAGACCTCTGGATACTTGGAGCAGACATCACTCCCGTGTGATGTTTCTGGTTAGCTATCTGGGGGTCTGACCATTAGCGGGTTGCCAGTGGCTATCAAAATCTAACCTATAATGGGCTGGAGCGGTGGCTTGGCGGTTACAGCACTTGTCTGGCATGCACCGGGACGCGGGTTCAAACCCCAGCACCACGTTATACAACGAAATGTCGGAGCAACGAAAGCCACATGAAAAACTAAATAAAATTGATTAAAGAAAATCTAACCTATCAGACCTGGTAGGGGACAAGCTGTTGGCCCAGGAGGGTGTCTCAAAAGGCTCTTGTGACGTGTTGGAACTGACCCCAGACACTAATGAAAGAATAATCCTCCCGAAATCACCCCAAAGCTAGTAATCCCCGGGCTGCGTGTTGGTGATTAGAAGAGGAGGGTAGGAGCAGCTGTCTTTTTGTTCACTTTAATTATGTCCAAGTGCCTGGGTGAGTGTTAATTTCCTGGCGTCCTGGCTGTGGGTGAGAAAGGTGTTAGGTTTCTGCAGGCTGCGGGGACTGGATGTGCAGAACGGCTCTACCCGGCGTGCACCTCAAGATCTGGGCACTGTTCAGGGGAGTTTGAACAGGTGAGCTCAGGTTGCGTGGCTTTTAATTTCTGTCCTTTGCGTTGGAGACCTGGGTCTCTGTGTGCCAGAGGACAGAGCAGTGCTATCGGGTGTCAGCTGGACCACACATCTTAATTAATCACCCGCTGCTGCTCCCTCCCACTGCCTCAGGGCCTGTGAGATGGAAGTCGTGTAGTCAGGCAGAAGAGGAGCCTTTAGCCCTCCTCACCCCTTCAGTGGGGTTCAAGATCACCCAACCAGGCTCCTCCCAGTCCTGAGCCTTCGGAGCCAGCCTGGAACCTGTGCTGGACCGTCCATCTGAACGAGTGCCCGGCCCCCGGGGAATGTGCCTCTCCACTTTTGGCTTCTCTCTCCCCTGTGCTCTTGTGTGCAGAATGGTCATTGGCCAGTTGTCCAGCTGGATGGCTGAGCAGTCACCCCAGATGGCTTCTCCTTTATAAACCACATCCGGTGGCGAGCAGGCCCGGTGGCGAGCAGGCCCGGTGGAGTCTGCCACCTGGGTAGCTCTGTCATCTGCTCAGCCCTTTCCTCCACTGCACCTGTGAGTTCTCAGCCCTGTTGAGGCTCCTGTAGCAGCCTCCCTGCCTCTCTGCTTTCCCATGTAGCTCCCACGCCACCCAGGGGGCTCCTGACAGTGCAGAGCTGGTCAGGTCAGCTGCTTGGTAAGATCAACCTGCACTGTTGCTTTTCGCATTTTAATTTAAACTCCTCCTCACTTCCTTAGGTTAATCCTGTGCTTTGTAGCAATCCTGTGCTCAAGGCGCACATTCCACCTGCACGTGGCACTCTTCTACCGTTAACTGCTATGACAGCTTGTATTGGTCCTTACGCCACCTGAGGTTGCTTCCCCCTGGGCACCGCTGAGCGCTTGAAGGCCCTGGCTGAAGGCTCAGTGTTTCTGCCATCCGACCTTTTCCTCTCCTCCTGGAATGTGGTTCTTCCCTGTGCCCACACTAAATTCTCCTACTTCTAGACTCTTCCTGCCCTGTGGAGGTGGCCCCGGCTCCTGCTGGAGCAGGAGGCTTTCTGGTCTGGGTTTTTGCCAGTCTCCACCCCATTGTGACCTCTCCCTGAGGTCAGCCATGGTGCCTCACTCGGAGTGAGCCCTCCGTGACATCGGGGCCCGGGGAAGCTGCCCACCCTATTTAGCAGAGTCCTGCTTGCAGAGTCAGAGCCAGAGGCTCTCAGAGGTCCCCAGTGAAGGGACGGGCCCACAGACACAGGCCATTTATGACAGAGTGCAGCCCACATTATGTTACTTTTCCTATCGACCTCAACACTGTAGATTCTCCCTGCACAGCTGCTCACATGGGAGAAGTGGGCAGGTCCCAACGTCCCCTGTGCCAGCTTCCCCTGGCCCTACCATGATCTGCTGGTCACTGGCAGGAGCTCTTGGTGTACGTGACTAGAAAGGAAGTCAGAAACCCAGGGCATGGGTCTTTTATAGGAGTGAAAGCTGCTGCTTAATGTGAGCATTAGACAGTGGCGTGGGGAGAGAAGCGGGGCTTACCACCTCCTGCCTGGTGGCATCCGCCGGTCCATTCCTGCGCCTTCCCACGTGGAGACTTCTCTGGGCTCCTTTCCCTGGAAAGCTTTTTGAAGTGGACCCAAAAGTGAGAATGCAGACGTGCACACAGGTCTTTGGGGAGAGTTGCTCCTGGGAGTCGGCTCTCCCACAGAACTCACCTGGGGAGCGTGCTTAAGCCACGTGCAAATGGCTAAGGGGTTTGCCAGGGAGCGTTGGTAGCAGGCAGGTCTCTGTTGTTGCGCATCTGAGCCTTGATGAGGTGTGTGGGGAGCTGTAGGCTGTTTGTGCCCGCTGGGACCTGCTGGTTGAAGACATCCCAAGAGGCGTGACAGCAGAGAGGAGGCGTTCTTAAACTCAGAAGAGGCAGGGGGAAGGGTCTTAAGGGGCTCAGAGTTTCACCTGAGATCTGAGTCCTCCCCTGCCATCCTAGTGTTGAATCACAAGGTGCAGCAGCTTCCTCACAGGGTGTGGAGTAGGAGGGCCGTGTGTGTGTGCATGCATGTGTACATGTGCGCGTGTGTGCTTATAAGTGTGTGCATGTTTGTGTGAGCAACATGCAAGTGTGTGAGGGCATGTGCACATGTGTGTATGTGTGTACATGTGTGCGCGTGCATGTGTTTGTGTGCACATGCATGTGTGACCTAGTTGCTTTGCCTGCTCCTGGGTGTGTGTTTTCTTTTGTTGAATGTGAGTGCTCCCACAATTTGGAGCAAGCCTCTGGTACTTTTTCGTTGATGTTTCTTTTGTTTTGTTTGCTTTTGAGACGGCAGTCTCACTGTGCCGTTGGTCTTGAACTCCTGGCCTCAAACAGTTCTCCTGCCTCAACCTCCGGAGTAGCTGGGACCTCAGGCCTGCACAAGTACACCTGGCCTCATGAAATATGTGACTTAAAACAGATCAGTTTTGGGCTGGAGCGGTGGCTCGGTGGTTATGGCGCTTGCCTAGCATGCGCAAGTACATGGGTTCAAACCCCAGCACCACATACACAACTAAGTGTCTGAACAACGAAAGCCATGTGAAAAACTCAATAAAAAATTGATTCTCTCTGTCTCTCTCTCTCTCTCTCTCTCTCATGCTCTCACTGTCCTCTTTAAAAAAAAACAAAAGAAAAAACATCAGTTTTTATTGTTTATTATTTTATTTTTTGGACTTCAGAATGGAAATAAATTTTATTAAAAAAATTTTTTTTTATAAAAATTGCTTTAGGCTATTTCAAAGTTAGATTTTTTAAAAAAATTTGACCCTGGCGATTGAACCAGGATCTTGTACATTCTAGGCAAGTATTCTACCACTGAGCTTCATCCCTAACCCTAGCAAAATGTTTTAAAACAAAATGTTCTTGCAGAGATCCTTATGAAATACTACTTGTCTCTTACAAGTGCCTCAATGAATATTGTGATATAATTAAACAAGCAAGTTCATTTTTCTTAATAATCACTCCTTACCTCATTGCATCTTGACATATTAAGCAGTAATAGAGGGCCTACTGTGTGCCAGCTATTAGGAGTTTGGGCTAGCAGTCTCATGGGCTTATGATGCTGGAGGTGGACCCACTATGTGATGTAGCCCTAGGATGTGGATGTGAGGCGTCTCCACCTGTCCAAGATAGCCCGCTGCACTGGGCTTTGACTGAGATTCCAGTATTTCAGGGCAGCACTGTGCTGCAAAGATGCCTCAGAGAGAGAGTGAGAGAGAGAGAGAGAGAAAGAGGGACTTCCCTTCTAGGGAGCTGCCCTTGCTGGCAGGTGTGCCAGGGATGCAGCTGTAAGACCTTAAGCGGCAGTTCAGAAAGGGAAGCCACCGTCCTGCAAAGTCATGCCATCGTCTACCCAGGGAGGATAAGACGGCCATGAAGTTACACGCAAAAAAAGTACATGTATGAAATAATTGGGCCTTGCTAGTTGGGAATACCTCAGGCACTGTCTGGTCCAAGCGCTCTAAAGCACATGTATAACATGCTTGTAACGAAGAAAGTGCTTTTCGGTGCGTCAAGATTGCGTGTGATTGTGGGTCTGTGGGGCATGTTTGTGCATGCATGTGGCATAACGCAGTCTCACTCCGTTTCCCTTGCCCTCCCTCCCTCTCTTCTGCACCTAAGGTCCCCCTTCTGTCTCCATGGCATTCCAGCTTTATTTTCCCCTCTAGCATCCATATGTGAGAGAAAAATATGACCTTTGACTTTCTGTGTCTGGCTTATTTTGCTTAACAGAGTGCTTTCCAGATCCATCCATTTTACTGAAAATGGTATAATTTTGTTGTTTTTTATGGCTGAAGAAAACTCCGTTGTGTGTGTGTGTGTGTGTGTGTGTGCCATTATCAGCTCATCTGTTGACAGACACCTGGGCAGGTTCCGTAGTTTGGCTGTTGTGAACTGTGTGCTGACTTTAATTCTTTTGGGTAAAAATCAGGTGTGATGCAGTTAGATCATATGGGGGATCCATTCCTAGTCTTTTGAGGAAACTCTATACCAATTTCTATAAATTTAGAATTTATTTTTAAAAGAACTTTCCTATCTTTTTTCTTCCTAATAAAAACTCCTCTGGAAGTGTAGTATGTACCACGTAGATGAGAATTTCTGTGGTTGAGGGAGCAGCATCGGGGGGAGGAAGCAGAGGTGCCCCACCTGCCTGCCACTTGCCCACTATCCCACATCCAACAGGGAACTGGGGAGCTCTCAGGAGAAGGCTTCCTCCTGGCCCCCTATGCACAAGTGGAAATTGGGGAGGGTCATCCCCTTGCTACCTCTTCTCCTGGTTCATTGGTCATTGGACAAGTCATTTTTTCCTTTCGTACATAGTTTTTTCATCTATGTTTTTGAGATAATTAGGACATTCTGCTATTCTCATTAAAATGCTGAGTGAATGAGTTCCTGGAAATGGTTTGGACTCTAGTTGGGTCCTTATGGAAGGAGAAGGATTTGGGTCAAGGATTTTCAACCTACACAGGGACAAGAGGCAGCAGATGTTCTAGGTTGGAGGAAGAAAGCTGGAAGCCAGGTTTTGCTCTGCTGGTGGAGATGGGCAGCCTGTAGGGACACAGGTTGGCAGTCCTGCAACCAAAAGGAGTTGAGTTCTGTGAACCACACAAATGAGTCTGGAAAAGGACCCAGACCTCAGATGACCCTGACTGCAGCCTTATGAGGACCAAAGCAGGGCACCCAGCTGCACTGTACCTAGATTTACAGCCTCTGTCGACTGAGATAATGAAAGTACACTGTTCAAACTGTACATCTGCAGTTATTTGTTAGGTAGCAATAGAGAACTAACATGTGTCAATCACTAACTCAACTAATTGTCCACCAAAGCCATAAATGTATGGTGATAAAGTCAAGCACACCAGGTACTTATCAATTAAAAAATTGTAAAGAGACCCCCTTCTTCAGCCTCCCAGGTTCCTACTTCGACCTGTGCTGGTTGCTTCCCAGGAGAGCTACTCAGCTGTTATAGGAAGGGACCTGCGGCTGATCACACGATATTCACATGAACCTTGGAGAAGTCCAGGGAGCTGAGCATGGTTCTACCCCACAGTTCAAAGTGGAAAGATGTCCTTGGCTGAGGCTTTGTCAGCCTGGAGAAGCTGAGGACATGAAAGGGTGATTCTGTTCTCATGTGAGCATAGGGCAGCGGACCATGCCTGGTGATCCTGGACTCCACTGCCAAGCTGCAAAACCTCAGCAGCTCTGGGTGCCCTGCCCCAGGAGCGGCTCTCCTCTTCCTCTAGGCATGCATGAGCAGTGCTTCTCCAGCTTGGTGCATGCACGTGGAGAATTTAGGCTGAGGACAGGGCCATGGGATCTCCACTCACCCAAGCTCAGTCAGCACTGCGTCTGCTCTGGGCAGGCTGCTGCTCTGTGCCCCACGAGCTCCCCTCCTGTGTCTCCTAGGTCAATCAACTTGCCTTAATCTGCAGTAGTCCCCCTTGTCTGTGGGGGACAGAGCCAGGTCCCCAGTGGACGACGGGAGCTGTGGGCCGTGCTGAGCCCTGTCCGTGCCGTTTTATCTTCTCTTTCAGCTCTTGCCTTTTTCTAGTCTATCCCCTACAAACCAGCCAGATTTCTTAAAGACATAAAGGAAATCATGCTGTGTTCCTGCTTAAGATTCTCCAACAGTTTCCTGTGTTATGTTGAAGAAGATCCAGACTCCTCATCGTGGCCCCTGGTGAGCCCTGGCCAAGAGCTGCCATGCTCCTCTGTGCTGCTCTGGGCCCCTGCAGGGCCTCCCTGGTCCCAGGCTCCCCCCTCACAGGAAGTCCTCTCCTGGCCCCTTCCCTGCTGTTCTTTGAGAGCTTTGGGTCGCAGCTGAAAGGTCTCCTCCATGAGGCCTCTGCCCACCCTGGTCTAGGTAGAGCCCCCACCCTGCCTGGCCACCACTCTCTCTGCTGTGCCTCCTTGAGCTTAGTCCTTGTGGATTTGCCATGGTCGGTGATATCTTAGCTGTTGTTTGCATCATTTCCCCCACCAGAATCCTGTGTCTGCAAAGGCACCTTTCTGCTTGGCCCATTGCTGTGGGAGGCCACAAGCACCATCCTGACTTTATCTTAACGTCTTACTTTTGGTTTTCATACTAAGGAGAGTAAAATCCTCCCCCAGTTGTTCTCAGTGGGTGTGGGGGTTATAGCTTCTTCTGCTCCCGTCCCCTAGCCCCTGCTCCTTGTCCATTAGTACTGTGAGTGCATCAGTACTGTGTCCATTCGTACTGTGAGTGCATTAGCACTGTGTGTCCTCTAGTACTGAGTGCATTAATACTATGTGTGCTTTAGTACTGTGTGTCCACTAGTACTTTGTGAGCACTAGTACTGTGCATGCATTAGTACTGAGTGCTTTAGCACTGTTTATCTGCTAGTGCTGTATGTCTTCTAGTACTGTGTGTGCATCAGTACCATGAGTGCTTTAGTACTCTGTGTCCACTAGTACTGAGTGCATTAGTACCATGAGTGCTTTAGTACTCTGTGTCCACTGGTACTGAGTGCATTAGTACTATGAGTGCTTTAGTACTCTGTGTTCACTGGTACTGAGTGCATTAGTACCATGAGTGCTTTAGTACTGTGTGTCCATTGGTACTGAGTGCATTGGTACCATGAGTGCTTTAGTACTCTGTGTCCACTGGTACTGAGTGCATTGGTACCGTGAGTGCTTTAGTACTCTGTGTCCACTGGTACTGAGTGCATTAGTACTGTGAGTGCTTTAGTACTCTGTGTCCACTGGTATTGAGTGCATTAGTACTGTGAGTGCTTTAGTACTGTGTGTCCACTGGTACTGAGTGCCTTAGTACCATGAGTGCTTTAGTACTGTGTGTCCACTGGTACTGAGTGCATTAGTGCCATGAGTGCTTTAGTACTGTGAGTGCTTTAGTACTGTGTGTCCACTGGTACTGAGTGCATTAGTACCGTGAGTGCTTTAGTACTGTGTGTCCACTGGTACTGAGCGCATTAGTGCCATGAGTGCTTTAGTACTGTGTGTCCACTGGTACTGAGTGCATTAGTGCCGTGAGTGCTTTAGTACTGTGTGTCCACTGGTACTGAGTGCATTGGTGCCATGAAGTGCTTTAGTACTCTGTGTCCACTGGTACTGAGTGCATTGGTACCGTGAGTGCTTTAGTACTGTGTCCACTGGTTTGAGTGCATTAGTACCATGAGTGCTTTAGTACTGTGTGTCCACTGGTACTGAGTGCATTGGTACCATGAGTGCTTTAGTACTGTGTGTCCACTGGTACTGAGTGCATTGGTACCGTGAGTGCTTTAGTACTGTGTGTCCACTGGTTTGAGTTCATTAGTACCATGAGTGCTTTAGTACTGTGTGTCCACTGGTACTGAGTGCATTGGTACCGTGAATGCTTTAGTACTCTGTGTCCACTGGTACTGAGTGCATTAGTGCCATGAGTGCTTTAGTACTGTGAGTGCTTTAGTACTGTGTGTCCTCTGGTACTGAGTGCATTGGTACCATGAGTGCTTTAGTACTGTGTGTCCTCTGGTACTGAGTGCATTGGTACCATGAGTGCTTTAGTACTCTGTGCCCACTGGTACTGAGTGCATTAGTACTACATGTGCTGTGAGTGGTTTAGTACTGTGTGTTATGGGTAAAGGAAGTTTCCCACCTGTTGTGTCTTGCAGGGAATGGGGGATGCCCGCTGGTAGGCTGGAACAGGTTGAGGGTTGTAGAAAGGGAACACCAGAATGCCTGTCTGGAGCAGTGATTGAAATGGCTTTGCATGATAAGGTGAAAACTTTCTTACTCACTGGAGGCAGAGTGCTTTGCAGAGAGAATAGTGTCCTTTTCTTTTTTTTAATGTCTTTCTGACTAGAGACAAGAAAAATCAAGGCTCTGGATTCTAGAGAGCAAGGACACGGTTCACAGCTCTTGTGTTTGTTGGAGGCAGACAGGGCCCTTGAGACAGGTATGGTGGGTGTGTGGGACCCCGCAGGAGAGAGGTGGCCAGCAGGGGACAGGCTGGCAGGGGAGGCCCTCACCCTTCCCTTGGTTCTGAGCTTAGTACCTGGAGCAGAGCACACGGGTCTTCTCTTGTCCCCAGGATGGTCATGCCCAGTGCCTCCCACCTTCCACGATGCCATTCTTCTCTCCGTCTGTGCAGGTGCTGGAGCAGGACAGCCCGGGCTGGCATCAAGTTTGCCAATTCTCCCTCAAACCCCTTCCCTGTAGGTGCCACATGCCGTGGTTTACACACAAACATGATTTGCCTGATTGTTGCAGTCTGGGCCTGGAATAATTTTAATTAACGGGAAAATGGTCCTCAATACACCGATTAGGCCTCTTCAGGTACAACAAGATAAAAGCCTGATAATTTGGATGGAGTACTCTTCTTAAACGTCTACTCTGGGCACAGCAGCCAATGGGAAAGCCAGGCTCGCTCCCACCTGATCCAGTGAGTAATTAAGAGAGGGCTTTTTCTTCCCTACCTCTCCCCTCCCTCTGCCCTGCTCCCCAACTGAAGCTTAACAGGTTGGTGGTATAATTTGGGGACTTCACGGGGCGTCATCCTGGGCTCTTAGGCAGGAGCCAGGGTGTCCTTCTCCAGCTCCCCAGGGGCTGGCCAGCTGCGTTTGAAAAGCAGGCGAGGAGGGAAGGAAGGGACTTGAAGTGGGCAAGGTGCTCCCGGCTCTCAGCAAAGTTCGAGAGTGGCCTGTGGCATGAGTGAGCTGGGCACACAGAGGGGCAGCGATGGCACCGTTTCTCGCCTGCTCAACGTGGTGGAAAGTGAGCTTCAGGCAGGGAGAGAGAAAGGCGACCCTACCGAGAAGCAACTTCGGATCGTTCTGGAGGACTCAGCCCTCTGGCAGAGGTTCAAGGAAGTTACTAATGAAATGATCGTGACCAAAAGTGGCAGGTGAGTTTGCCCGCTGCCCTGCCTGGGCACACCGGTGTAGCTAGGGCAGAGACCCCTGAGCACGGAGGAGGCTGCTGCTCTCCATTCAGAGGCAGCGGGTCTGATTAAACACGCTCAGCTGTCCCCCAGCCAACTGAATTAATTCTCGGATCATCAGAGAAGTGGAAGATGAGCCTCCTGCCTCGCTTGTGTTTAAGTTGAGAAATTCGGGAGATTACTGTAAGGGGAGGGGCATGCCCCATGGGACACTAAGTGCACGCAACTACCAGAAAATAGGGTGAAGTTCTCACTGGGGACTCCGGAGCAGACCTGAGTTCCACCTGTTAAGAGGATCTGAAGTCATTTTATTTGGAAGCCAGTAAGTGCTGCAAACCTGCCAGACATTTCTGACTCGTTGAAGAGTGGGAGCAAAGGGTAGACTGAGTCTCCTTGCCTGTCCTCCATCTGCTTCCCCGTGCGGGATGGGGCCACTGTCCTTCTGTGACGGTGTGTTGGTGACATGCGACAGCTGTTGCAGGACCGAGGGTGAAGTCACAGGACGCTCTCTTGTCGAGGAGATGTTGCCTTCCTTTTCCTCATGGCAGCAAATCAGGGATTAATGGAAACTGATCCTGCTGGCGTTCCTTGGGTTCTATTAAATCTAGTCTGTTACTCGCCTGCCTGGGTAATAGAAGCAGCTTTCACGTAGGGGAGGAGAAGAAAGCCCCTGTGGCAGCTCGGCCGCACTGGCTCCCTGCGCTCAGTGACGCCCGCCTGCGATGCTGAGCTGCCTCCTCTGCAGGGCAGCTCTGGCCAGGACGGTGCCGAGGTTCTTTGCTAATGGGGAAGCTGAAGCCCCACTTTTCTCCTTGTGCAAGGTGCTTCCCTCACCTTGGCTTCTGATGTTAGAATAAGACACAGCATAGCATACGAACAATGCCTGTCTCGTAACTATGAAGTCCAGAGCTGTTGCCTGCCGTTGAAGTTTCATGCGTGAAGTTGTCCCGGAAACTCGGGCGTCCCGTGTATCGTGGTTATACTGGTAGCAGGACTGTCCGCTTTGCTCCATTCTTATGTTTTCCTTTCTAAGAAGGTCATGTCCTTGTTGCATGTAGATTTATTGGTTCTAATGTTTGCGATTGTAGTTGCACTTATTTCCTCTCTTGACCTGTATTTATGTTATTTTTTGTCTCTGTAGTAGAAAAGATATAAAACACATTTTAACTTCAAGGAATCACCCCAAAATATAAACTGGGTTTTAATTTCTTTCTTTCAAGGGTGAGTGATGATGGACTTGTAAGGCTCAACCCTATCCGGCTAGCGGCAGAGCTTGGCTTAGTGTTCTTCGTGTTTGTTGGACAGTAGTTGCTCATATATCTAGCTGCACGCTCGCTGTCTGGCTGTCCACGTGGCCCTATATCAAACAAAGAGAAGCATAATCACTGATTAATATGGTTCATCTCTCTCAATAATGAATAAGAAGTTTCTAAGCCTTATACAATGCAATTGAACCATAAGTTATATTGGATTGCACGTTTACCATTTAAAAAGAGTGCTTGTCATCTTTTTCACCTAAATAAAATTTCTCCCATATCTGAGATTTGCAATTCTTCATGAATGAGGTCCTTCCATGGTAACCAAGCAAAAGGAATTTTCTGTCGGAGAAGCCTGTTGTGGTCCAGGGTTCCCTATCTCTGTGGCCAGGGGTTCCCCTCCAGAGAATGGAATGTGCTCCTTAAATTATCTTAGGGACTCCGAACCCCTTAGGGTCAAGGTTTTTTTCCAGGAGATAGAACATTCTCTTCATACTTTAGATAAGGAGGGGAGACAAATGTGGAAGAAATCAATGTGTTTAATCATAAATAGACTCATTTTGTATTTCATGGTCTTTTTTTTTTTTAAGAGAGAGGGACAGTGAGAGAGAGAAACAGTTTTTAATTAGTTTTTCGAGTGGTCTCTGTTGCTCTGACACTTCGTTGCATATGCGGTGCTGGGATTCAACCTGCGTCCTCACGCGTGCCAGGCATGCACTGTAGCTGCCGAGCCACTGCTCCAGCCCCTGGTTCATCTTTTCTGCATCTTCCTTTTTTCTGCCAACCATTCTCCTCTGCTGAGAGATGAGCGGGGTCTCCCAATCCCTGCCCTGCATGACCTCCTGAGCCACCAGTGTCGCACCCAGCCCACGCCTGGCCCACTCTTGTTACGTGCCTGGCCCCGTGGGCACGCTGACTTTTTGGGTTTCTTTAAAAGCTTCCTTTTGGGGGTCACTGGCCTCGCTGGTCCGCATGGGGGCACAGTATGGACTCTCGGAGGCCAGGCCACGGGGGAGTGGGGCTCTCTGTCTAATGCAGACTTGATAAATGGAGTCCGTCTCTGACGGTGAGCAGAAGCAGTGAGGAAAGGACCTTCCCTACAGAGTTCCTGATTATCCCTGGAAACTGGCTCCTCATGGTGCCCCCACCTCCCCATCCTGCCCTCCTGCCTCGCTCTGCTTTTCTGGTTCTTCCTCTCCCTTTCAAGCGTAAAGCTTCTCGCTGCTCAAGCTCAGTAACACCCAAGTGCAAGGGCAGCTCGTCCAGACTGCGCCCTGCGTTTCCATTCTCCCAGCTAGGCGCTACGCTGCAGGCTGCAGCAAGATTCGTTCCTCACCACACAGGCAAACAAATTAAATCGCGAACATTTTTTCCTTCACTTTCAACATCATCAGCTGAGAGGAGAATGCTATATTTCCTGTCTACTCTCATTAATTAATTTGACCTGATTGGATTTGCCTCAAGCAGGTTTGAAGGGACTAGAGTTGACGTAGCTGGTATGCCCTTCACTGTCACAGGTGAGTGTGGATCTGCTGATTATTGAGGGGTGCGGGTGCAGTGACTCTGAGCCTCTTCGTGGCTCCTGGAGAGGGCGGCGTGAGAGGAGAAGTGCAGATTGCTCGTGGCAGACCCTGGCGGTGTCTGGACAGCCCATGCGTACTTTTTCTTCTGAACTTCACAGCCTCAGCTGAAGAGGGTCACAGCAGCTGCGTGGTCTCTCTAGCTGCCCGCTTCCTTCCCTGAGGCCACTCTTCTCCCTTCTGGTTTGTCTTTGGGGCACTCTTTCTGCTTTTCCTTGGCCTGCATGGGAGTGTCAACCTCCGTGTGCCTGAGCTACGCCCCCACACCCAGGCACTCACAGCTCAGCTCTGGAGGGCGCAGAGTGCTTGAAGATGTTTTCCTTCCCAGGGAGAGGCGCAGGAAGTTTAGGAGCGAAACTTTCTAAACCTTGCTAGTCGTGATCACTGTTCTTCCCTTGTGCGCCAAGTCTGCCTCATCTCTGCCCCCTGGCTTCTAGCAGCAGTGGACGCAAGGCTGTGGGGACCAACCATGGGCTGCGGTTCTGCAGCGTGGCGTTCTGGGGAGTGCTCACCTCTCCCACCCTGGGGAGGCTTCCGTTCAAGGCTGGATTAGGCATTGATTTATAGATTTCTAAACCCCTCAAAGTCTCTGTGCTTGAGAAATAAGATGGAGAAATCGACTTGCTCAGAAATGCAGTTCGTCCCTGAAGACAAAGCCTGGCCCCGGAGGAGGTGACCACAGGGCAGTGGGTAAAGTGCCCCAGAGGAAGCGTCAAGGTCATTGTGAGGCCAGGTGGGCGATGACCTTGGCTCAGAGGCAGGTGTGCAGACCTGTTTATCCCTCATTGCGGAATGGAGATGAAAAGGTGCCAGGCACCTCTTAGTTCATTCATGTAGCGGCAAGAAAGCGAGAACAGGCATAAAGTTCTTGGCAAAGGAGCACTAAAGAGCACAGTAACTGGCCATTTACCGTCACTCAGAGGTCCTCCAACCAATAGAGGGACACGTGGCTTCGTTTTTATTAACAGCCGTGCTGTGATACGATTCACTGGGCTTCAGTCACCCACTCGGGAGCACAGTGCCACACTGCTAGTGTACCCAGAGTTACTGTCCTTCTCCACAGTTAGCTTCAGGACATTCTCGTCACCCCCAAGGACACCTGGCACCCCTCGCACCGCTTTCCCATCCCCGGGGACCACAGATCCCCTTCTGCCCTGTGGTCTTCCCTGTTATGGAGCCCACGCCGGTGCAGTCCCCATCTGTGGTCCTCTGTGAATGGCTGGTTTCACGCAGCACCGTGTTTTCCGGACTCTTCCCGGTTGCAGCATGTGCCAGCTTCCTTCCCTATGACTGCGCCGTCTTCCATCATGCGGGTGGCACGTGTACTGTCGCCACCCACCAGCTCCAGGGTCTTTGGGTTTCTGCCTTTGGCTGTCAGTGGGGTGTGGCAGTGAGCTTTCCTGCACAGAGTTCTGTGTGGGTCTTTCCGCTCGTCCTGAGTGTGCACGTTGGATGCAGTTGTGCAGTCGAGGAACCGCCCGGCTGTTTCCCAGGGCGACTGCCTCTTGAGCAGCAAGGTACGGGGTTCTGATCGCCTTACATCCTCAGCTACTGATTGTTGCCTGGTTTTCTTGGCGGCAGCCTTGGTGCAAGGCGCTGTCCTCTGCAGTTCTGCTGTGTTTTCTGTGGCTGCTGATGCTGAGCACCTTCTCTGGAGCGTCGGAGCTCTGGGCACAGAACGAGGGAAGTGGGGTAGAAATCCCAGAGGTCCCTTCGCTTTGCCTGGGCCGCTCTGGCCTCCCCTTCAGCCTCTCAGTGAATCAGGCCTGCGGGGCCCGGGCTGCTGTGTCTGTTAGCGCACTTGCACCTCCCGGAGTGTGCTTGGCTCCCTCCTCCTTCTGACGCAGGTGCTTCCCGGACCCACCTAGAGTCCATTCCCATCTGCTAATGTGCCCCTCGCTCCTCAGTCCCCCTCTGTGACACCACCCATCTTGGGTGCTAAGTGTAATCTAAAATTATCTTCCACACAAAAGCAGCCCAATAACTCACTCACGTAAGTGAGCAGGCCTGTTTCGTATTCATGCCCTAAATCAACCCAGCGTCCTTCGGCGGAGGAAGGCCAAGTGACCGGGACCTCCCCGTAACGGATACTTCTCCACAATAAGCATGAAAACCACGCTGATGCACAGACTGCGAATCTGCAGGTGTCCTGCGCCTGGAGTGGTGAAGGTCACATCTGCCTAAGGCCATGAAGGAGGCTGTGGGGATCGACAGACCTGTTCTGCGTCTTTTGTAAAAGTTGATTTCTATTAGCACACCAAAGCTCTATGTAACGGTGGGTTCCTGTTCACATGGTCATGGGCATGAGCGCTTTGCTGCTTCCAGCCCAGCGCTCCCCGCCTCCTGCCCCTCTGCGCCCTTTCTCTGCTCTCACGGTCTGATTTTTCCCTGGTTTATCATAGTTGTACATGGAAGTGGACTTTGTTTCTTCAGTGTGTCATATTTGATCAATTTTATTTGCACTTCTTTTTAAAGACGGTGAGAGAGAGAGAACTTTAGTTGTACTTGTGGCTTTTGTTGCTGTTATTTAGTTGTGTACGTGGTGCTGGGGTTTGAACCTGTGTCCTTGCACATGCCAGGCAAGCACTGTAACTGCTGAGCCACTGCTCCAGCCCTCATCTGCATTTTTTTTTTGTCACTGAATCCCCACTAGATTGTTCCTGGCATAGAGCAGGTGCTCAAAGCTCATTTGTTAATGAATAAAAAAATCTCTAGGTACTGAGATTTGGGAAAATAAGGAGGGGGCTGATTCTGTCTTTTATAGTGACCCAACCTATTAACTTCCTAGAAGTCTCAAAAGAGCAAAACTAAGGGGCAGAGGAAACACCCGTGTCCTGAGCCCCGGTCCTAGCTGTGAAATGAGCCAGCGAATGAATGTCCACCTCCGTGGGGTGGACTCGACCTGAGTTAGAACCCACCCTAAGTTCTGGGCGTCGAGGAAGCTCAGTAGGTAGCTGCTGGCATCAGAAGAACCATCTCCTGTTCATTCTTCTCCTAAGCCGGACCCTCTGGAACCCTCCAGCATCTCCCGTGTGGGGACGCTGAGCAGTGGAACGCGAGCAGCTGCGCAGTCTCGCTGGCTCCCGAGTGCCAGGGGAGCGTGCACGTTTCAGAGCTGGCTTCCTTCTCAGGATGCAGACGCTGCATGGATGTGTACCAGCGGTTCCCTCCAATGTGTAAGACTATGTTGAAGAGATAAAAAGCAGTTAAAAAAAGGGTGTTTATGTGCTATGCATTCTTATTGAGGAATCCATGGGCACTCTTACATCCCCGCGTGTGAAATGACAGTTACGCCCATGCCATTTTTGTGTTTTCCATAATAAAGCAAAAACTTTAGCACTTTAGAAAAAGCACAGGAGCCAAAGACAGGCCATTCTCTGTGTCCCACCTGCAAAAAAGCCAGACTCCTGGCGGCCAAGAACGACACTATGTGAGCCCTAAGGTTCGTTCGTTCTTTTTCTTTCTTTCAAGAGAGAGAGGGAGAGTGTGAAGGAGAGAAAGAGAGGATGGGTTTTGTTTAGGTTTTTATCTGGTTTTCATTGCTCCAACACATAGCTGTGTATGTGGTGCTGGGTTTGAACCTGGGTCCTCGTGGTCCTGGGACTTCTATGATTCTTTGCAAATGGCACTTGCATATCCACACACCTTCTATTGCCTCCTCCTGATCAATCTGTTAGAATAGTTGAATATATTATACAGCAAAGGGGAATAGTCTAATCTGATATCAAGAGAAAACAATGGAGAAAAATTCTTCTCTTGAAGAAGGAACGAAAGAAAGTATGCTGGGGAAGAGTTGATGTCACGGGGCGGGGTGGGGTGGATGGGCAGGTTAGTTAGCGGGAAGGGCAGCCGCATCCTCCAGGGCGGGAGGGAGGTGGAGATGCAATCCTTGGTCACTGGAAGTGTGCCCTCTGAGCATTTCCCAGAGAAAGTTCATGAGTGCATATGCTTGGCAGGCCAGCCAGAATGAGGGTGGGCCTATTTAAACTCATTTTTTTTCCTCCTTGAGCACACCAACACAACCTCACGAACTTGCGGCAAGAACTCACCAATTCTCGAAGTGCTTGCTCCAACACCTGGCACCTAATAAATGCGCTGTAAGAGCTGTCACGCTGCCCAGCCTTCTGCTCCAGAACTGACCGTAGCTAGGACTGTGGCAGCAGCCAGTGCACAAGACATGCACGCCCTCCCCGAGGCTGGCCCCAGGCTGGCCCTCTCTGCCTTTCTTTCTGGTTGAATGGGCAGCGGCTGCTAATGGCCATGGGAGTTCTTTTTGGGGTGAAAATACTCTAGAATCAGAAGCCAGCTATTTGGGTACTTGTAAGAGGAAACTTGTGGGTGTCCTTCCCGAGAGTGGAATCGGACCTGCATATCCAGATTGTGCTCTTGAATGCGAACTCCCACAAAAAGCCCACAAGACAAAATGCTCCACAGCCCAGGAGCCCACGGTCCCCTCGTTTACCTGAGCTCTGTTGCTAAAGCCCTGAGGAGTCCTGGGGCGGCGGGGGCACGGAGCTGGCCTAACTGTACTGCCAGAAGTCCTCTCACTTATTTTGCCATGAAGGCCATGACTATTATTCAGAAACGAGGTTCACTGAGCCTTGGGAGGGCTGCTTGGTGGCACTAGTGTGCGGGGGAGTCTTGGGAGAAAGCCATCTGCAGGGACGTGGCATCTGACAATGCACCTTCATCTTCAGGTTCCTCCTTTGTCAAATGATGAAATCCATAGTTTTCAGATTTAAAAATGGAGCACAGCACTTGAAAGTCAGATCCCAACATCAAATGGGTTTGTGGAAGGAGGCTCTGGTGGAATCGCAGCTGTGGGCTTGGCCTTCTTTCCAGGACACTCCAAGGCGGGAGTTCCACTGACATCTCTCCTGTGCCTAACTTCCTGCCTTTTCTTTTTCTTTGTAGACGGATGTTCCCTGTCCTAAAGATCAGTGTCACAGGACTGGACCCCAATGCCATGTACTCCCTCCTGCTGGACTTTGTCCCTACGGACAGTCATCGCTGGAAGTACGTCAATGGGGAATGGGTGCCCGCGGGCAAGCCGGAGGTCTCCAGCCATAGCTGCGTCTACATCCACCCCGACTCCCCCAACTTCGGGGCCCACTGGATGAAAGCTCCCATCTCCTTCAGCAAAGTGAAGCTGACCAACAAGCTCAACGGAGGCGGGCAGGTACGGGCCCCGCAGCGCCAATCGGGAAATATCAAGGGTGCATTTAGACAATTAGCGGGGTCTTCACCAGCCTCTTCTCCCACAGAAGCCAATTATTCCCCGGAGTCCAAATGTAAACAGGAATAAACAGCTCTTAATTGGTGCTTTCAGTTTTTAATGGACTTCCTGATGTTAAGAGGCAGGGGGAGCGTGTGGTCCTTGTGTGCCTGCTTCCTACCCAGCCCGGGAGGCAGATGCTCGTGGGCACCCGGGTCTCCTCATTCTCTCTCCCCTTTTTTGGTGTAAGTGGCATGTTGGCAATAGACAAATACCTTAATAAAAAGCTGCTCCTAAATGAAATAATTACTTCCTCGGCTTGGGCATTACGATAATTATCAATAGAATATTGAATCAGCTTCGGGTTTTCAGAAAAAAGTAATCCAAACAAACCTTAAGTAAGGCAGGTTTTATTTAAGGTCGCTCCAATTAGAATAAACATGGGTTGGGGGCTTTTTCCTCAGCTTGAGTGGTGGGACTGTGTGAGCTGGCCCCGGGAGGCTGCTGGTGACTGCAAGCCGGGCTCTTAGGACGGGAGGAAGCGCTGCCCTCCTGCCTGCAGCTGGCTTTGTTCAGCCTGCGCCCTGAGCCTTTGCCGCCTCTGTTCTTTGCGCTGAGCAGAGTCTTGTCGTAGGAGCCACTGCCACCCAAGTCTTTGTGACACCCAGAGGATTCTGTTCTTTATTAAGGCAGGAAATTGAAAAGGAACATGTTGTGCCTACAGATTGCACAGCGTGAGACCCTTAATAACCTTTCGTTTGAATCACGAAGAATGGGCGATGTATAACCACAGGATGCCAGATTTCCTGACCCCTTAGTCACGTAAAAAATGCACCATTGTCAACATTTTGAGTTATTAGGAGTCTCTGTATGAAAAGAAAAATATGTTCCAATGGGTTGGAATCTACGTTGTGCTGACAGTAGGGGAAGGAAGAAAGGAAGGCAGGGTTTGGACAGAAGACCAGGCACTTAGGGCTGCTCCTCCCTGGCAACCTGAGCCTGTAGAAGGGTCAAGGTGATGCTCCGCAGGAGCTCCTGGAACTTGCTGGAGAGATGTGGTGGCTTCTCTGGCCACCTGGGACTTCACCTGTGTGTCCCTAAGTGGGTGGGCGCTGGTGGTGGGTCTAGCCACAGGTTTGGCCAGTCTGTCATCTTCCTTCCCCTCCTCAACAGATAATGCTGAATTCCCTGCACAAGTACGAGCCCCAGGTTCACATCGTGCGAGTGGGCGGAGCCCACCGCATGGTAATGAACTGCTCCTTCCCCGAAACTCAGTTCATTGCAGTGACTGCCTATCAGAACGAGGAGGTAAGTGTGTGGGCGCTGATGTCACCCAGAAGGCGGGCAGAGGGTTGCATGTGGATGCCATGAGCCAGCTGGGCTGGAGGCTTCCAGGTTCCCAACTGCACAGAGATGGAGCTGAGCAGTGGGCAGCTGCTGTCCACACATTTTTCTCATTTGCTGAAGGCCTCAAAGGTGGTCACTTTTTGTCACTATAACAAATAACTGAGAGGAAAAATAAGCAGAACGTGAAGCAGAAAGGTTTGTTCTGGCCCATAGTTTTGGAGCTCTAGCCCATGATGGAGTGACCCCTTTCCTTTGGGTCTGGTGGCATATGGCAGGTGCTGGTGGCAGCACAAGACCTCTGAGGGAGCAAAGTGAGTGAGAAGGGGCCAGGACCTGCTTCAAGGGCAGGTACCAGTGACCTGGAGACCTCCACCAGGCCCCACCGTTAGGAAGCTCTCACTGCCCAGTAGTGCCGCGTAGGGCCCCACCTTACCACCTGGACCTGTGTGGACACTTAGGACCCCAACTGTAGCTCCTGAGGCTGTGAAGCTGCGAGTTCTGGTGGAACTCAGGGGCCTTTGGCTTGGGTCCCCCAAGGTGCTCTTGGCCTGCACAGAGCAGGTGAGTCTGGGAGGGTGGAGTGCTGGTGGGGACTGCAGAGCAGGTGAGTCTGGGAGGGTGGAGTGCTGGTGGGGACTGCCATCTGGGCTCTAGGGCAAGGCTGTGGGACCCACCCAGCCATGCCCTCTCTTGGTTTCCATTGTGCTGCCCCCTGTCCTGCTTGTCAGTTCCCGCTATCTGAGCAGGGTTAGGTGGTTTGGGTCTAAAAGCTTAAATGCTGAGCAATCAGGATTCAGAGTCCAGGCACGCCCCCAGGGTAGCCAGTCCTGCTGACTACCAGAAACACTGGGAATATTGGATTCTTTCTGATTAAACTTATAGAATATAAAAGATCATGTGCATTTCTTTAAAGATCATATAATAATAGAGTATGGAAGTCTCAGTAAAAGTGAAAAATTACAAAGTGAAAATGCACTTTTTCTTTTGTCTTTGGAATCCCCTTCCATGCAGACTCCCCCAATAGTCGCTTAAAATGTGCTTTTCCTGCACACATAAAGATACATGCACTCACAGGTTTTGTGTAAAATAGCTCGTCTGTATTGATTCTTTTTGAAAATTCAGCAGTGCACTGTGGATGCCCCCACCTAACTGTATTAACTGCATTCAGGCACGTTACCTGCGCAATGCCTTCAATATTCAGTCGTAAGGACAAACCATGTTCTGCAAGCAGCACCCATCAATGGATTTTTTTTTTAGATAGAAGGACAGAGGGAGAGAGAGAGAGAGAGAGAGAGAATCAGTTTTTATTGAGGTTTTCACATGGCTTTCGTTGCTCTGACACTTAGTTGTGTATGTGGTGCTGGGGTTTGAACCTGTGTACTTGAGCAAGCTGGGCAAGCACCATACCTACCGAGCCACTGCTCCAGGCCCAATGGATTTTTTTTTTTTTAAAAGAGAGAAGGACAGTGAGAGAGACAGAGAAAGAAGCATTTTATTTTTAATTTGGTCTTTCATGTGGCTTTTGTTGCTCCGAGACTTTGTTGTGTACGTGGTGCTGGGGTTTGATCTTGCGTACTCGCACATGCTGGGCAAGAGCTCTAACTGCTAAGCCACTGCTCCAGCCCCCCATCAATGGATGTTTATGTTGTTTCCAGTTGTCTTATTTTCTATTATAAATAGTGCTGCAAGAATATCCTGGTGTAAGTTGGGCACAGTGGTGCACACCTATAATCCCAGTGGCTCAGGGGGCTGAGGCAGGAGGATCACAAGTTCAAAACCAGCCTTAGCAACTCAGCGAGGCCCTAAGCAACTAACAAGACTCTATTACAATAAAAAATAAAAAGGGTTGGGGATGTGGCTCGGTGGTTAGCCCCTCTGGGCTCAGTCCTGGTACGATGTAATATATATATCTATCTCCATATCCTGTCATAGGTACGTTGCTTACTTGCATTGGATGAGCTCTTAGGGAATTGCTCTGTCAAGGGGAGAGCATATGTTAGAATTTTAACAACATTGCCAAATTGCTTCCCTCAAAAGCAATTTGCATGGGGCTGGAGCGGTGGCTCGGTGGTTACAGTGCTTGTCTGGCATGCGCAAGTACATAGTTCAAACCCCAGCACCCACGTACACAACTAAGTGTCAGAGCAATGAAAGCTACTTGAAAAACTCAATAAAAACTGATTCTCTCTGTCTCTCTCACGTCCTTCTCTCTTAAAAAAAAAAAAAGAAAGCAATTTACATCTCCATTCATAGCTCCCCCCCCGCACCATTATTGACAGTGGTTGTAATCAATCTTTTCCATCTTTGACAAATCTAATAGGTTAAAAAATGATATCGTCTTGTTTTAATCTGGATTTCTGAATTGGAAGCTTAAAAGACAATTTTGGGCTCCCGTCCTGCCAAGGGTGCTGCTCAGAATGCATAGTTTTTAAAGATTTCTGGAGAAATCTAGTGATCGTCAGGCCTGGAAACTAGGGTCTTAGCGCCTACAATGAAGTTAATTTGCAGATTTGGCTCACAGCACAGACACAATGTACCTGATCTTCTAGAAGGTGGTCTGGCCTATTGGCAGAAGCCTGGCATAGGCCAGTGGGGGCAGAAACGAGCCTACATTCCTCAGCGGCCCACAGTACTGCTAGGGTGGGACCCTTAGTTTCTCAGATGGCTCCCTCCCCACATGGAGTCTGGGTCCTGGACTCTGGCGGCAGCCTGACCTCATCTGGTGTCCAGGCAGTGCTCTGCCCACTCGCAGTCTGCTTGCAGTCTTAGTGGTGGCCCTTGTCATTTGGGTGCTGACTTGGGGAACAAGTTTTCTCTCTGAACCACCTGCCTGACTCTGGTGGTCACAGCTTGACTTGGCTACTTCTGGGTCTTGAATATGCTCAGTAGCAGTCAGGCTCTGCAAAATCTAACCCAATGTTTCCCTGAGAGGTGATGGCGTGGTGAGGGCTGAGAGGCCAGGTACACCTACCCCTGACCTCTCCAGGGTCTGCCAAGAGAAAGGCCAGTGTGCGCGCATCTGCTCCACCCCTGCTGTCTTCCCACAAGCTGTGGGCCAGAAAGAACTGTGCTTTAGTTTTACTTTCCTTCCTTCCTCCAGAAAGTCTCAGGTTCTTGCAGATATAAATATTCTTTTCAGTATCTATTATTCAGCAATTGTTTGTTGGCATTTCTGCTCGCTGGGTGTTGTTTCTGATGCTGGGGTTCCACAATGAGTAACAGCCATGAGCCCCTTCCTCAAGGCGTTTACCCCAGTGGAAAGCATCTGCCTGTCCCTGCCTCTCTGTTTCTATGGCTCTGAGAGAGCAGGCCAGTGGCAGTGGGTCGGGGGACAGCAGGCATGTGCTGATGTAAGAGGGAGGGGACTGGAGCCACCTGGGCTCTCCAGGAGTGGGGTTCCCCTTATTGTGTTACAAGTGACGAGAACAGGAGCACACATGTGGCCAGAGCTCACTGATGGTTAAAAACTGAACAAGCACAGAACGGACCCAGGCTGGCACTTCCGTGTGCTGCTCATTTCCCAGGGAGCTCTTTGCTCACTTGACGTGCCCTGATCGCTCTCAGCTCACGGCACAATGAAGAGTCCTTTCCAGGGGCAGCTCGGTAGAGACCTGTGCAGGAGCGAGCAGAGATGAGACGGTGGTGAGGAAGGACGGGGGGCCCTGCTGAGCTCACGCAAGCTGAGGTTGGGGTTTCTGTCTGCCTGTGCATGGCCCCTTTCACCAACACTTTTGTCTTTGCAAATGCAAGATTACAGCTCTCAAGATCAAGTACAACCCGTTTGCCAAGGCCTTCTTGGATGCCAAGGAGAGGTGAGTTGAAACATTTCAGTGAAGTCTTATGAACCAGCTGAGAGGAGCTCGCCTCATCCTTGATAGAAGGATGCTTCCAACATTCATTAAAACAAAATTAGCCAGAGCCGACTGGATCCTCAAATAGAGGTCCGAGAGACCCCTAGCCGGCACCTCTTTGTTGGTTCTTGAAAGTAACACAAAAGTAAAACGTGATTTCGATTTTTAATAATTCACTGTGCCCTTTCCCCAACTTTTCTCTGAGTAATACGGTTTTAATAAGTCGTGCTTCTTAAAGCTACACTTAGCCCAGGAAAGGAGAGCAGTGGTGGGAGGCCTGCCTTGCTCGGGTGGGGAGAGTGATTAGAGATTTACGCTGTGTTTGACAGCTTTTTCTCGCCGTGACCTGACAAGAACAACGGAGAGGAGGGAAAGTTGATTTTGGGCTCATAGTTTCAGAGGTTCAGCCCTCGGTCGACCAACTCCATGGTTCTGAGCCTGAGGGGAGGCAGAGCCTCACTGCAGAAGGTCAGAGGCAGAGGCAAGCTGCTCAGCTTGTGGCAGCACCGAAGCAGAGAGAGGAGCCAGGGACAAGATATAGTCCAAGGCTACCTGCCCCTGGCCTGTCTCCTCCAGCTGTGTCTGGCCTGCCATGGTTACCACCCAGTAGTCCTCTGAGATTATCCATCCATCAAGTGGATGAACCCATTGGTGAGGTCATCGTCTAATCTCACCCCCGAACATTCCTGCATTGCCCAACACAGGAGCTTCTGGGGGGACACCTCATATCCCAGCCAGGACTCTAGCACCCGGGGCCACTGACTTGCCATCTCCCTGGCTTTCCTTTCTATTCTTGGGCAAGCAGATAGTGGTACTGGTGGTTGACTTTTCCATTGACAAGGCTTGGGGTGTCAATATGACGTCCTATAAAGTGTTCAGATTTTATTGCCTGGATTTCTAATCTTTTCATCCAGGTTCATAACTGTCTAATCTGTTTCCATCCTAAAGCTCTGACTTAATGGACAGATGTTTATAAAGATATCTCACAGGAATCTGTCCTGTTCAGTACTTGAATAAATTTTAAAGATGTAGAGGGCATACTTTTAACTTCTTCAGACAACCAAAGTGCTAAAGGACAAGCTGACACGTGAGATGACAGGATCGTGGCCACCATCACAGGGTCCAAAATGGCAGTAGCATGGTATGATGAGAGTCATTCAGAACTCCGAGCAAGAGCTTCTGCCTTGAGTCCTGCGTTGCCATTCCTGCCGGTTCCATCTTGCATGGGTCATTTTGCGGGGAGCAGAATTTCCTCCACAGGGTTGTTGGTGGAGCGAGCAAATCACACGTATAATCGTGCCCTAAAGACCTGTGCAGATCTTCGCTGCTGCTGTCATTGTCTGAATTCCATCAGGCAGGAGCAATAATCATGACCCAGTAAGAGAGAACCAGCCAGGGAGAGCTGTGAACGTGGCGCTAGGGATGACAGCAGCTCTGTAATGCGCAGGGCCACCGCACAAGTAGAAATGGTGCGCTGGGAGAGGGGGAATGAGGAGGACAGTGGCTTGAGAGAAGAGGGTTACTCTCCTGAGAGAATTTGGGGTGTTCTTTATGCTGGACTTGTTCAGTGAGCTGTAGCTTTCACTACTCTTCCAGAAACCACCCTAAAGATGTTCCAGAGGCCGTCTGTGAGGGCCAGCACGTGGCCTACTCTCACGGTGAGTCGGGTGAGTGGGAGTGGGAGGCTGGTGGGCTGCGGGGCACCAGCCCCCTACACGTCACCTCTGCTGAAGGCCTGGTCCCACTCTGACCCCCCTGCTGAGTCCTTCCGGTCAAGGCAAGTTCCTGCCCTTCCCAGAGTCCCCAGGCACAAGGCGCTAAAGTGCTCTGAGGCAGCAGGTAGGAGTGGGAAGGAAGACTTTCTCAACTCCAGTTTCATGGGAGTGAAGCTCTCAAAGCTGCCTTCGGGGCTGATCCCCCGCCTTCACTCCCTCAGATCACGTCTGATCTGGACTTACCCCGTTCCTGGTATTTGCGAATTTTGGAGTGGCTCACCATTGCCACGCCTCAGGCAGGCGGTGGCCTCGCAGCTTGAGTCTGCATCTGTGGTCTGGACGGCCACGGGCGAGCTGAAGTCCAGCTGGATCTGCAGGCAGCGTTGGGCGCTCCCCAGAGGGCACTGCTGTCTCCATGTCCCAGTAGGGAGAGGCTTTTTGGTGGAGGGTGTCCTTGGGGGCCTCAGCAGTAACCGTCAGGGCAGGAAAGGTGACCTCTGACATGCTCTTCAATTTGGGTTGTAGTGGCTTCCCATTTTAAGGGTGTGGAATTCTTCCCTCCCCACTTCTCCTAAACCTAATGCATCACCAGAAATGGTGGGATAGCTGTGGAGAGAAACAGCGTAGAGAAAGGCACTGACTTTTCAAAGTGGCACTAACCTAACAAAAGCCCTCACGCTTGGGCGAGGCCACCTGCAGAGACACGCCACGCCCAGGTCACGAGTCACAGTCTTGGCAAACTTCTCAGTGTGTCCATGACAAGTGACCACTAAGTGGTCCAGCGGCTGGGGGTCCTTGCCTCGTTTTGCCTGTTGGACCCCTGGATCTTTAGTCCATTCTTCAGGGTAGGGAAGTTTTCATTTTTCTTATGAAATAAGCTAACAAGAGATGGATTAACAGGAGAAAAGCACACGAGCTTGTAAGTGTACAGAAACATGAAAGCCGTCACACAGTACGGTACTCGGACATAGCAGGTGGTTGAAGCTTCGATGGTATTTGCACCACAGAGGCGGGGGCTCAGTGGGGAGGAAGGAAGTGCGTGGAGCAGGGGTGGGCTGATGAGGACACAGTGCCGGTTGGTCAAAGAGTATGTGACTTCCTGTGGGTGAGTGCAGATGCGGCTGAGAAGGGGGCCTGGGGAGCCTGTGTGCACCCCTGCTACTCCACCATGCTCCCCCACAAAGGGACAGCTTTTCGGAGCTATTCCTGCAGCCTAGCCCCTCTGCACGGCCATCTAGTAATAAGCTAAAGCAGCATATTTTGGGGGTGGCCTATCTGATCTCACTCTTCGGGTAGGGACTTCTTGGGTCAGGTGGTTATGCAGCAACGGGAGGAGGACAGGGTTGTCAGGAATGGTGGCCCTCACATTGCAATGTGAACTCTGTGCGGTTGGCTTGCACTTCACAAATGTTGAAGCCATGGCCGTGGGTGCTAGCATCATGCTGCAGTCCCGTTGCCGAGGCCCAAATGGCAGCCCTTAGTTGGTGCTCTTCAGAGCAGCTCTGGCCCTTTCTGAATTGCCATCTGCCATCCAGCTGAGGTCTGCCGGAAGAACGTGTTCCTCGTCCAGGCCTACACAACCCAGCCTCAGCTTTCGCCCAGGACTCTCTTAAAGTAGAATCTGCTGTTCAGAATCTTCACGGACCAATTTCTATGAAATATTTTTCAGTTTTCCAAAATACTCAGCAAAACATGTGTGAGGCCCGCACCCCTCCTTTCTTGGTGCTATCAGAACTCTGAGTGTGGTGGGTGATGGAAGCCATTGCCTTCCCACTGGGTCAGCTGGCTTTGGTGTGCAGTTCCTGAGTCTTCCTCCTGTCTGTTCCAGTGGGAGGCTGGATCTTTTCCAACGCAGATGGCGTGTGCACAGCAGGAAATGCCAACTACCAGTATGCGACGCCCTTGCCCCTGCCGGCCCCCCACACGCACCATGGCTGTGAGCACTATTCGGGGCTCCGAGGACACCGGCAGGCTCCCTACCCTCCTGCGTACGTGCACAGAAACCATTCTCCCTCAGGTGCGTTGTGCTAGGTAAACTCTGGGGCGTGGCTGAGGGGAAAGAGGAGAGCTATGAAGGGAGGTGTCAGAGAGGGCACCACGTCCAACGTGCTTGCAGAATATCGCAGTTTTGTGTTGTGTCCCCTCGTGTGCTAACCTTCATGGCCTAGTTACAACAGCCCTGGTGCTTTGCAAGTATTCCAGGGAACCCTGGGCTCCTGCCTTCTGCGAAAGGCCTCGCCCAAGCAGCGGGGGTTCCGGGCAGTTTCAGGCTGATCACTGAAGGCCAAAGCAAGGTGCGGGGTCCGAACTGCTCACCTCGTTGCCTTCATGTGGCTCTTTCTCATATTGGCATTTGTGGCTCCGTGCAGGGATCACTGAGGGTGTGCAGGGAGTCTCTGGAGAGCTGTGTCACCGTGTGTTCCCCTTTAGTTTGATTTGGTTGGAGTTCTACAAACGCAACCTTAATAATTTTTGCAGTCCAGTGGTTTATTTCTTCATCTTTCATTTCTCGGACACTTCGTTGTGTATGTGGTGCTGGGGCTTGAACGCGTGTACTCGCGCATGCCAGGCAAGTGCTGTAACTGCCGAGCCAACGCTCCAGCCCCCAGTCTAGTATTTTTAAAGCTGCCACTAGTATTTGTGAGCTTTTTTCCCTCACTGTCTGCTATCTCGTCTACCTTGGCCATGTGTGTGCCCAGACTTGCCTGGTATTAGATTTGCAAAAGAGAAGGTGAGAGAGAGATAGAGATACAGATGAGAGGGACAGAGAGAGACAGAGAGAGAAGGAGAGAGAGAGAGAGAGAGAGAGAGAGAGAAAAGGAGGTGGGGGGAGAGACAGGGAAGGAGAGGGAGGGAAAGGAAAGGATTCAGTGATTCATGCAACAGTCATTTATGAGCACCAACTGTGTGCAGTCTGTTTCAGGCACATGAACACAATAGTCAAATAGCGACCACTGTGGGGCTCCTACTCTCGTATGAAGAGGTCAACACTGAATAGAATAGATAGATCAAGACAGGAGATGGCCAGGTGTCCAGGACCCAGTCTCCTTCCTTCCTCAGTGACACCTCAACTTCTGCCTTGCACAGGGCTTTCCTGGTCACAGCTGCCTGTCCCTGTGCCCCCCAGGCAGTACTGCTGGCAGTGCCAACAGCTGCTGCCTGGTGGGGAGCATATGTGGCAATGATACTGGACGCTGAGCTGTGTCTCACTCTACTGCCAGGTGCTTTCCTTGCTCAGCACACAAAATGCCTCTTTGAGCACCTGCCCAGCCCTGGTTCTTTTAGATGGCAGGGACAGGAGGGGATGGATACATAGCTGCTTCCCCGGGGATCCCACGCTTCACTGATAAATGAATAAGAAAAATAAAATGCAGCGAGTGCTCTGATGTGGTCCTCGGGCCTGCAGTGTCACTGGGAGCTTGCTGGAGCTACAGACGTGCAGGCTCTGGGACCAGAGTCCACCTTCTAGCAAGATCCCCAGGAGACTCACAGGCACCTTAGAGGCTGAGAAACAAGGTGCTGTGGGAATGAAGAGAGAAGAGCGCCTGGATCTGCCCAGCGGCGTGAGAGTCTGCACAGAGGTTGGCCATTTCCATCCAGCCTTGAAGGATGAGCAGGCAAGGTCGCAGCTGGATGGGGCAGCTGTGACGGATGGATGGCATTCCAGGCAGAGGGAGGGGAGCCAAGTCTCAGGAGCCTGCGCTATCTGGGGAGCAGATTTGGAGCAGAGTGTAGAGGGAGGGGACCGCTGGAAGAGGCAAGAGCTGAGCCAAGAGGCTGCAAGTGACAGGTGATGAGAAGGAGCAACTGGGCCAGGTGTCTCAGTTCATTTCGTGTTGTCATTTGTGAAGAACAGAGACTTATCTCCTTGCAGTTCTGGAGGCTGCATTTGGTGAGGTCATCCTGCTGGGTCATGACGTGGCAGAAGTCACTTCATAGATGTGGGGGAACTGGATCCATTCCGTCATAGGGACTGCTCCATGCCCCCTCCCATGGCAATGGGGACCGTCCTGCTGGGTCATGACATGGTGGAAGTCACCTCATGGTGGGGCCTGGATCCATTCCGTCATAGGGACTGCTCCATGCCCCCTCCCATGGCAATGGGGACCGTCCTGCTGGGTCATGACATGGTGGAAGTCACCTCATGGTGGGGCCTGGATCCATTCCGTCATAGGGACCGCTCCATGTCACCTCCCACAGCAATGGCCTTGCTCCACCCATGAGGGCCCACCTCTCAGCACCGCAGCACTGGGGATCATGTTCCTAACACAGACACTGTGGGGGACATGTTCAAACCACAATGCCAGGGACAGACATCGAAATCTTCCTCTTCTCTCTCTGCTTTCTCCCTTCTCCCTTCTTCCTTCCTCTCTCCTATAGTCATAGTTATACAAATGAAGATTCAAAAAAATAGAAGACACTATTATTTCTTTCCCTGTAAAACTGCATATGTTTAAGGTGTGCAGTATGTTTTGAAATGATTGCTGCAGTCAAGCATGCCAAAATACCCATTTTCTCATATAGGCACCTTTTTGTTCTTCAAATTTGTTAAATTTTTTATTTTTTTAAGGCAAGAGCACCTGAAATTTGCTCTTAGAAAATTCCCATTATAGAACAGCGTTACTAAGTCCTCATGCCTCATGCCGTATGCTGCCTCTCTAGGCTTATTCATCTCACATACCTGCAGGTTGTATCCTTTGACCAACTTTAATTTCTCACCTGTATACCCCTGCTCCACCAGGCCACTCTGCGTCCACCTCTGGTCCACCGGGCCATAAGAAGCAGACCAGGGGTGGACGCAGAGTGGCCTGGTGGACCAGAGGTAGACGTATTGGAGCCCATCCTTGAAACAGAGGTGGGAAGTCGTGAAGATCACAGCTGGGGACAGCACTGGCTGCGTCAGTCAATCAGCCTGATCCCCTTCCTCTTCAGTTCCCCTCAGACAGCAAAGTCATTGGCCCCTGCCACACAAGCCACAGCTGTAATGTCACTTGGTCCCCGTCTTTACATGCTCTGTGTCAATTTAGCCCCTTGCTATTTCCCCATAGTGAACTTGCTAGAAAGCTCGAGCAACAATCTGCAAGTCTTCTCGGGACCTGACAGCTGGACTTCCTTATCCTCTACACCCCACGCCAGCATCCTGTCCGTGCCCCACTCCAATGGACCCATCAACCCTGGGCCCAGGTAGGCTTGCCTTTGGCAGACTCAGAGGTCGCTGTAGCTCTGGAGAGGCCCAGCCTCAGCTGCGGTGCCAATTCCTAAGCAGCTAAGTGGAGGACATAGGAGGGTGCACATTTCACAGCTGGAGAAGGTGGTGGGAAGGCACCCACTGGGTGGCTTTTTTATTGTTGTAGTGTTAGCACTGTATCCTTTAAAGGGAAAACACGTGGTCACCTGGGATCATTTGAACCAGTCATAAACACTTTAAACTGAGGTTGTAGCAAATAAGACACCCCCCCAAAAAAAAAGAAAGAAAGAAAAAGAAAAGAAAGAAAGACTAAAGGACCTCAGGTAAGTATAGGTGCATTGTAAGGGAGAGAGGAAAAAATGCACTGGGAAATCAGGAAGTGGGTTTCTCATATTCTTGCAAGTCTCCCTCTCTAAGAAGGGACACATTGTGAACACCAGGCTTGCTGTCCTGGCGTTAGGGCCAGGAGTAGTCCCCAGGACCTGGGTTGTGGTCTCACCCCAGAGTTGCATCCTGCTCTGACATCTGGGGATCAGAACATGAGTACGGTGGAGTGGAAAGGGTGGGGCCTCGGGGTCTGACAGCTGTGATGCCACCTACGTGTTGGTGACTTGGTGGCTTTGGGCAATGCTCCTGGCCTTCCTGAGCTTTGGCTTTCCTATCTGTAGCACAGAAATAGTCTGAGCTACCGTGTAGAGCTATGCTGAGCATCAAAATGAGAAAATGCGTTAGGAAGTTTTGTCTGCAGGGCATTTCTGTGTAAATGTCACTGTGATTCTCAGCACGGGTACGTAGAATATTGACACCTTCCAAGATGGCTTCACATTGACAAAACATTTGTTTTTCTCTAACCAAACCCTATGGCACCTCCTGCCGGTGCTGTGCTTCAGGACCTATGGTCCTGCTTGGACCCCGTGAGCCTGCCCAAACCCATCCTTACAGCCCTCTGAACCCACTGTGCTTGCTGGGATTTGGTCCCCACGATACTCAAGGCCTTCTGGAGCCCCCCGGGCCAGCGCCCAACCCCTGGGCTCCAAGTTACTCTACCTATCGTAGACCTTAACATCTGAGCTTCTCTTCTTCATCAGGAAAGTCAGATGTTAATGCCTGCTCTACAGATGTCTCTGAGCACCAGGTGACACATTAGTGGCTGTAAATGTTCTCCAAGCCCTCATTTTCATTCTCTTTCACATCCTACCACAGCCCAAATCAGAGCCCTTCCCTTGGATCCAGACCAGCAGAAGTAAAATGTGAGCCGCAAACGCCAGCCACACACACAAGCTTAAATTTCTAGTAACTACATTAAAAAAATGAAGAAATAAGCATGTTAATATTTTATGCAATCAAAAACATTCAAACTATTATCATTTTAGTATGTATTTTATGCAAAAAATTTATCAAGATATTTGTTAAGCTTCAAACCAAGTCTTCAAAATCTGGTGTGTTTGGTATAATTCCCACGTCTCAGCGTGGACTGAGTTTCAGGAGGTGGCTGCCCTGCTGTGCTGGATGGCAGCTCTAGACCCTGTTGGGCCAGCACAGAGGCAGCAGTGCCAGGGGGCTTGATCGAAATGCAGACTCTCTGGCTCCAGCCCAGACTTGCTACCCAATGTCCCCAGCTGGTTCTTTCTTTCTTTCTTTCTTTCTTTCTTTCTTTCTTTCTTTCTTTCTTTCTTTCTTTCTTTCTTTCTTTCTTTTGTTCGTTCTTTCGAGAGAGGGAGAGAGAGAGAGAATTTTTATTTAGTTTTTCATGTGGCTTTCGTTGCTCCGACACTTCGTTGTGTACGTGGTGCTGGGGTTCAAACCCACGTCCTTGCACATGCCAGGCAAGCGTGTAACCACTGAGCCGCTGCTCCAGTCCCCCAGCTGGTTCTAACGCACGTTAAGGTGTGAGAGCAGGCCAGGAGCATCACATTCTGCTTCTAGACCTAAATCAGTGATCCAGTGTCTCCCCAAGTCCTCTTTCAACTTTGAATCTGTACTGATGTTGGAGTCAGTTTTCAAGCAAGTCCACCGCAGGCAAAGCAGGAACTCTGGGGAGTCGGAAGAGAGCTGTGGCGAGGCTCAGCGCATTGGCAGGTACTCCACTGTCCACTCAGCTATGGGCACCTGAGTTCTGTATTATTAATGTGCAAACTTGGCTGCACATTACAATCAACTGGGAAGCATTCAAAACTGCTGCTACCCAGGCTGCACGCCAGACCAGATGAATGAGAATCCCTTGGGGATGGGACCCGGGCGTCGTTTTTCTTTTTTAAACTCATCCAGGAATTCCAATGTGCAACTGAGGTTTTTGTTTTGTTTTTTTTTCAAGAAAGAGTGACAGTGAGAGAGAGGGAGAGAGAGAAGCAATTTTTGTTTAGTTTTTCATGTGACTTTTGTTCCTCCGACACTTTGTTGTGTACATGGTGCTAGGGTTTGAACTCGCGTACTTGCGCATGCCAGGCAGGCGCCATAACCGCTGAGCCACCGCTCCAGCCCCTGCAACCGAGTTTTGAACCAGTACTGTAGAGGTAGAGTTGCAAAGTGGTCCATCCCCTTGGCTTCCTGCCAGGGACCCAAGCTGACAGGTGGAGACCAGGAAGGGAAGAATTCATCACAGCAGCTTCCATTCACCGAGTGCCACGTGCTGGGCACCACATACTCACCTTTCCATTTAATCTTCTCGACAGTCTCTAAGGCGTGCAGGATACCACTCTGCCCAAGGTCACAGGGTACAGCTAGGATTCAAACCCAGGGCTTCTCACAGCGACGTTGGGCCACACTCATCTCTCGGCCAGGGAGGGTTCATTCTCACCGCTTGCATGGTTCAGATACCTTCCTTCCCCTGCCCTACCTATTTTTTATGGGCTGCAAGCAAGACCCAGAGAAATGAAAAGCTATACTTAAAATATCAGGACTTGTTAGTGGTGGGGCCAGCACCGGAATGCAGGTGCCAGGATGACTCATTTCATTCCTCTACGCCTGGTGGCTTCTCTTTGGTTTGTCCACAGGAATGGGGCCAGCCTGTGCCAAGGCTGGAAACACAGGTACAACCTCTGCTGCCACACCCTTCTCAGTGCTGGGGACTGCTGGGGTGTCCCTCCCTTGGCATGCCATCTGACGCTCTCTCTCTCCTCTGCAGCTCCTACCCGTGCCTGTGGACCATCAGCAACGGAGGTGGGGGCCCTGCGGGGTCAGGCCCAGAGGCGCACGCCAGCGCCCCAGGAGCCTTTCTTCTTGGTAACCCAGCCGTGACGTCACCCCCTGCGGGGCTCCCCACCCAAGCATCCACTTCTGCTGGTGTGGAGGTCCTGGGGGAGCCCTCACTGGCCAGCATTGCTGTGTCCACCTGGACAGCAGTGGCCTCGCATCCCTTCCCAGGCTGGGGTGGCCCGGGAGGGGGTGGGTGCCATTCTCCCTCCCCTCTGGACAGTTAGGCAGGATCCTAGGCGCCTCCAGGAGCAGATCGCCTGCTGCAAGCAGAGCGCCTAGAAGGCTTTCCATGGTCCCTGCAGGGGGAGGCCGGGGGTCACACTGGGAGCCCTCTGGGCATGGGTTAGCCCGGGTGATGCTTTGTGCCTCTCGCATCTCTCTGCGGCTGGTGGCTCTCCTGTTTTCCCTGAGTTCATCCTTGCCCTGCTTAGCTGACAGAAGTTCTGCTGAGTTGTTCCTCGGGCCTGTCCTTACTCTCAAGTGGTTCTGGAAGAGTGCAAGCTGAGATGTGGCCTTCACCTAGCAGGGCCTCTGCTTCCCAGCCTTGGGCAGCGCGGGAAGGGGCGTGTGGCCCAGCCCCGGCTGGCGTCTGCTTTGAGTGCAGAGGAAATGAAGAGCTATTGCTCCCCACAGCAGTGTGCCTGAATTGAGGACACGGGGTCACCCCACGCCCTTGCTCTGAAAGCTTCCGTGGCTGGGAAGGAGGCCTGATTTCCCTCCTGCAAGGAGCTTCTCCACCAACTTTCCTCTTTCCAGCTTTGGCTGCCTCTGTTGACCCTGCAGCCTCCACGTTCCGGCCAAGGTGGATGGCTCTGTGCTCTCTGAGATCCCTCCTTCCCTCCCCTGGAGCCTGAGGTGTCCTCCTCTGTCCAGTCCACCTCTGTGATTCTGGCTCCCCTCCCAGGAAGCATTGGCCATCTGAGCCGGCCTATTTGATCTTCCCTGCCTGCTGCCCTCCCGCCTCAGTCACAGAGCTCACCTGGTTCTGCCTCTCATTGTCCTGTGTGAGCTGGTTCCCCCACCCCGGCCTGTTAGCCTCTGGAGGTGAGGCCTGGCCTTCCTGCCCCTATGCCTCCACTGTCATAAGTGCCCAATAAACATTTGCTGAGTTGAACTGGTCTGAAGTGTGTGTGTGCTCAAAGTGTGGCGCTGCCTGGGTACTCAGACAGTGTCCCATGACACAGGAGCATGTCATCATGGGGGGCCAGGACACACTGGTGTCACCGGTTCCCTGTGGCTGATAATGGTAAACGGAGACAGGGTTCCCAAGGTGCAGCTCCTTGGAAGCACCTGGTAGGAACACAGATTCCTGGGCACTCCCCGCAGCTGATGGAGCAGAATCTGTGGGGCTGAGGGTCAGGAATCTGTATTTCAGACGGTGTTTTGGGCTTTGGCCACAGAGCCAGGCTTGGATCTACTTGTGCAGTGTAGAGGGGCCCCCAATTCAGATGCATCACCCTGTCCTGGCCACGGTCACTGCAGGGACTGCTGCGGCAAATCAGTGGACGTTCTGCTTCCTTTCCCACCCTCTATGGGACGTGCTCGGCTCCACGGAGTGAGGCTCTCAGATCTGAGTGGTGACGCTTCTTCAAACACTGCCGTCAGATGGCACTGACGAGCCATGCCTCCTGGGCTACTCTGAGCCCCGTGGCTTCTTCCACCAGCCCATCGGCTGAGCCCAGGCCGACATGCTCTTCTCCTGGGCTCAGCTGTGAGGCCAGGCATGGCCCTGTTGGGTTCTGGCCCCTTCTAGACAGCAGCCCTGTGGTAGGTGGTGGTGAGGGGCAGTTCTGTCTTCTGGACTCAGATCTCTGGAAACGATACTGCTTCAGCTACGTGGTGTCCCGGGAAGCCACATCACCTGCTCAGGGCTTGCCTGGCTTGAGCTCTGGGCTACTAACCTGTGTGTGAATGACTCCGGCACCTTGCCCTCATGCAGCTGTTCTCTGAAAAGTGGACTGGTCGAGCTGGGTGTGGTGGCACTCACCCGTAATCCCAGCGGCTCAGGAGGCTGGGGCAGAAGGACCACAAGTTCAAAGCCAGCCTTGGAACCTTTGACCCTGTCTCAAAAAATAAATAAATAAATAAAAGGCTGAGGAGGATGTGCTTCAGTAGTTAAGTGCCCTTAGGTTCAGGCCTGGTACCAAATAAAAGTTCCCTGGCTGGCACAACCCCAGGTGGCACTGACACTGCTACTGCAGTCCCTCTGCGATACCTCCAGAGGCCACTCAAATATCAGTGCATTAGCATCTTCAAGAAACCGCGTTGTGGCAAGACTAGAGAAGTGGCCCTTCGCATTCCACTGGCACTTTAGGCCACTGTGGCCTCTGGTTGCCCGACAATCGTCATCAGTCTCCATGGCTGGTGGTCACACCGGGTGCTCACAAATGCAATCAGCTCAACGAGACCCACCTTCAGCTTCACCCTTCCCTCACCGCCTCCCAGCCTGAGCAAGCAGAGGACGGTGCAGAGGCTCAGAAGAGAAGGCAGCCGGGCCTCCTCATTCCTTTTCAACACTCACGTTGCTTGAGTGGGTCAGTCCTCTGCAGAGCAAAGTGAGCGTTGCTGAGTCTGCTCCGTGTTACAGGGTGCTTAGCTCTGAGTCCGCAATGATTCCTAGGCACACCATCTGCTGGCCGGTCCTGCAGGTGGGCCCTCCATTGCTTAGCTGCCCAGCCTGAGCCCTTTGCTGAATGATTCTCCCCCCAAATAGTCCAGGGACAATTTCCAAATGGAGGGAACAACACGAATAACTTCAGTCTGTTTAAATCAGCGACTAAACCTCTGACACTGGACAGCATTTGGAACCCATGTACCATATCCTTGTTCATGTCATCGTCTTTCCCAGCTCATTACCAACCAAGATGGCACCACTTTGAGTTTTCTAGCATTTCCCATGAAGTTTAAGAGAACCCGGGATCTGACCTGAATAGAAAGCCTTGCACATTCTTTTAGCCAAATGGTGGAGCTTTTAATTCTGCTAAAACCTGGCTTATCTGAAAGTGTTTCCCCTTGGGTTTATTTGGGCTCACCAGCTCCCCTCCCTGGGAGAATCAGCCTCACCACCATCCACTGTGCCCACCAGACTGGACCCAGAACTTCCTCCCAGAACTGGAGGGGAGGGGGTGTTTCTAGTACCTGAGTAAATTGAGAACCACAGAAGGTCTTTGAAGCTGGTAGGTGTTTGCAACTGTGGCCTATGACTAGATGAACTTGCGTGAATATCAGCACATTAAAAGAATAATGTCTTTGGGTGCTGGAGTGGTGGCCTGGTGGTTACAGCACTTGCCTGGCATGCGCAAGGATGTGGGTTCAAATCCCAGCACCACGTATACAACAAAGTGTCAGAGCAATGTTGGAGCAATGAAAGTCACATGAAAAACTAAATAACTAAATAACAATTGATTCTCTGTCTGTCTCTCACTGTCCCTCTCTCTTTGAAGAACAGGTTCTGCTTCCGGGAAGCATGTGTCCGTCAAAGATGAGCAATGACATGGGAGGCATCCAGTGGCACTTCTTTCAGCTCCGCCCTCTCCCCCTTACCTAGCCACTTGTGCTTCCTGGCCAAGTTGGAGAGCAGGCGCTTCCTGGAGGGCGAGGGAAGGGGACCTGTGCCTCAGAAGGTGCAAGGGAGGAGCCTCCGCCTGAGGTGCCAAGACCTCCCCTCATGGCTGTGTGGACAGCAGGGACGCCTGTCCAGCACCCAGCTTCTGGGAACAGCCGCCACACACTTGGGGAGCTGCCCCCTCCTCCACGTCCACATGCCTATCCTGGGGGCTGCCAGGCTGTGCTTGACCCCGGCTTCTCCGCGCAGAGCTGCTTGGTTCACCTGCACCAGGGTCCCTTCTGCTACAGAGAGGAGCTCAGCAGCCGCGGAGGCACCCAGCACACTGATTCCAGGTTTCACTCCATAAGGGACACATGGGGCCCTAAACGCAGCCCAAATGGAGCTGAAACTGGAAATGTGTTGTAAACCAAGGGCAGATGAAGGCAGCCATTAAGGCAGGCTCAGAGGCTTGCTCAGCCTGTCCCTGTCTAGCAAAGAAGGACCCCAGTCGGTCCCACTGAGGTCCAGCGGGTGGGTTCTCAGGTTTGTACTGCATTCTGTGCTAAGTGCAGGTCACACTGCTAGGTAGACAAGCTCTCTCTGGCTGACCAGCAGAGATCCTTCCACAAGGTGACTGGGTCCTGAGTGTGAGCGCTGTCCCCATGACTCTGCAGGTCTGCCTGGGAGCTCTGTGGGCGACTGGTCCCAGCCGGTGACTGGTGTCTCGGATCATAAGGACATGCCTGGAAAGGGCTGTCAGGCAAACTCAGCTGCTTCTAGATCCCTGGGAACCTCTCAGAATCGCTGCATTCTGTCACTAGGGCTCAGTACTTGCTTGTGGAAACTAGACGTCCAGAAAATATCATTTTCAAGATACAGTTCAGTTGTCTGCAGTTTATCAGCATCCTATTTAAAAGTTTTAAAGTTAGTATTGAGATGTAAGTTTCAGCAAACACACAAATCACGAGTGTAGATTTGTGTACAATAACTGTGAACCCCAAAAGGTCAATATAAGGACATCTGGCACCCTGAGGCCCCCCGTGCCCCCTCCCAGGTGATCCCTGCTCCCAAGGTCAAGGGCACTCCAAGCCTTATCTCTACAGCTTTGTTTACCTGTGGTGACCTTCATCTAAGTGACCCAAATGATGCGTCGGTGGCTCCCTCTTTAGCTCCCGCCTTGCCCTCATTGGGGGAGCTCTTCTTTCCACTCCTAGGTGAGAAATCCTCAGCAGATGCTTGGTGTTCAAATCACGAGACCAATGCTCAGAAAACTGGGCGCTTGTCTCCCGAGTCTCCGTCTCCTCTCTGGGTGCTGGCAGGGGGCATGTCGCCTGTCCCTGTGGACCCTGCTCTCTGCCCTGTGTGATTGCACAGGATGCAGCATTGTCAATTCAGCCTCTAGGGCCTTTCTCTCGAGGGCTGTAGCGAGTATTTGTTGTGGTCGGAGCACTCTGTAGGTGAGAAGGCACCGTGGACATCACCCACGCACGGGGAGGTCACAGCACATGTGTTGGGGGTGGAGAAACCCAGGACTCTCTCCAGGTCCCTGACCTACTCCATTTTTGTTTTCCTTTTGTGACAGGACAAGAAATCTTTTATTATGTAAAATAAATGCAGTAAGTCCCTATCTGTATTTAGTCAATTTATGTTTTGTCTAAGCAGCAAATAATAATTTATTACTATTATTTATTTTCACACAATGCAAACTACATTGTTTAACTAGCAATTTGTGACCTGCTGAGAGGACACCATGCAGGTATATTTTATTATCGGGAGATATTGACGGTCGCATCAAGTGCGGCTGGGCAGGGGGTGGAGAAAACGGACCGGTGTGGGAAGCGTTAGGTAGTGGTCATCTCCGCCCCCTCCCCAGGGCCTCTGTTTCCCACCCAGCTGGAGCTGAGGAGAGCTGGGACAGTAGTGGAAAACAAGCGGGTAGTGGACTTGATTTTTTCTTTCTTGGTACTGGGGATTGAACCTAGAGGTGCTTTACCCCTGAGCTTTATCTCCAACTCTTTTTATTCATTTATTTATTTTTCATTTTGAGACAGGGTCCAAATTGCATAGGGCCTCACCAAGTTGCCGAGGCTGGCCTCGAACTTGTGATTCTTCTGCCTCTGCCTCCCAAGTCATCTGCCTTGACTTAATTTTTGAATCACTGTACGAGCCCCACCAAGCACCATGTGTGACCTGCACGGGGGATAGAGAGGGCCTCCTCTGCTACCGAAGCCCAATAGGGCTATGACATTGGTAGGTGTTCACACTTGTGCCGAGGTTTTTACGTTTAATGCTGTATAAAGTAGGACTCCCTGTGGTGAAGACCCTGAGTGGTAAGATTTCAGCTCTGGAGAAGGGCAGCCTATGACCGTGGTGGGACAGAAGAAGAGACATGAATTTAGGCTTCACCTTGCTGTTTCTTCATCTAGAAAATAATTCTATCATAACACTGAGACCACTATTTGAAAGAAAACTCAAATCTCCACTTCTGCTAGCAGGTGGGGCCTGTGAAGATGCAGACCTCTGCAGCCCAGAAAGCCGCTCAGCATTAGCAGCTGATCACAGCCGATGCCTGGCAGAGTCAGCTCCAAGGGTCGCACCAGCAAGCCGGTTCTTCTCCCTGCCATCGAGCGGCTAGGCAGATGTAGATGGGAGCAGTGCCCTCCAGAGCTGCAACAGATCTCAGCAGCTCACCACCAGCTTCCTTCCGGGTCCAATAGAAGGTAATCATGAGGAACAGAAACAGACCTCTCACAGGGGCGGGGGAGACCCTGATGGCATGCTGCTGCCCGAGTGTGCTGGTTAGGGGTCTATGTAGCACTTGGGTCAATGCCATTGGTCCAAGCTCACGCTAATCAGCTTTGGAAAAGTACCAATGCTTTGGGTGACCTTGGTGTCTGAACTTCAGGCCTGCCCCACTTGTGTTTTCTTGCTAGGAAGTGGGAAGTTGAGGTCATGAGATTGTGGGTGCTGGGAGTTTGGGGCTACAGTGCAGTTCAGTGTAGGTATCCCCATCAGCCCAGCCTGGTTGCGGAGATGTAATGGGTTGCTGTGCCTCGGCTCGCCATGCCTCTGGTCTGGGCCACCTCTGTCTAGGCTGCTGCTCTGGGACAAGGGCTTAGCTTCAGCGGTATTCCAAGAAAATTCAGCTGGGAGAACAGACTGGTATAGGCAGCCTGAGAGACTGAAGAGAGGCAGATCAAGTCAGGACGGCGGAGTGCAGTTTGCTGGGGACGTACTGACAGAAGCATGGTCATGGTGTCAGCAAGACCAGTGGGTCCCTGTGGTTTGGGTCTGACAGAGGGGATTTTTTATGTGGTCAGGACAAAAGGGACTTCATCCAGCCTGGATGAGGCCTGGACCTGCCTCATTTACTAAGCTCATATCAAAGACTCAGGCACTTTCCTAGCACTGATGGTGGCAGGAGCCAGTCAGAAAGCTCCAGATACCACTGTGTTCCTAGCATTCTGGGAAACTGCGTGGAAAGGGAATGGGGCAAGTCAGGGAGTTGCTGTCATGACTCAAGAGGGCAGGGTCAGGTCAAGCTGGGTCCCTACACGCAGATCCTACAAAGGACAAGCATCATGAAGCACAACAGGCTTCTGACCATCTGATGGATTAATTGTAAGGGACTGACTTTGCACTTGTGGGGGTTGGCTAGGCAAGGGTGAAGTCTGGGGGTACCTGGAGTGCACCCTGTAGCCACAGCAGGGATTTCATCCTCCTGGGGAAACTTCTTTTGCTCCTGAGGACTTCCAGCTGACTGGACACTTTTGAGGATTATCTCCTTTATTTAAAGTTAGTGGAGGGTCTGGTCCTGGCATGCACAAGGACCTGGGTTTGAACTCCAGCACCATGTTTACAACAAAGTGTCAGAGCAATGGAAGCCACATGAAAAACTAAATAAAGTTGATTCTTGCTCTCTCTCTCTCTTACTGTCCTTCCCTTTTCCAAAAAAAAAAAAAAGTCAGTGAAGGGTCTGGAGTGGTGGCTCAGCAGTTGGAGCACTTGCCTGGGATGCGCGAGGACCCAGGTTTACACCCCAGCACTATTTTTTTTATTATTTTTTCTTTTTTTAAAGAAATTTAGTTGTTGAACAATCACACATGCTTCCAATGAAATAATATAATATGTTTATATTTTGAAAATTAGATCTACTCCCTAGAGCCCCCCCTAATTACCCACCCTTGTCCCTTCCCCCTTCCCCCTCCTTCCCAATACATCTCTATGAATGCCTTAGGTTGTGTGTCACTACATCTTACCAGGGTTTAATACATGAGAGTTGACCACCTTTTGCAATGGTCAGGGTTTAGCTCCAGCCTCCACAGATGAGTGGAGACATTCGACCCTTGGTTCTCTGGGTTTTGCTGACTTCACTCAGCATGATTGCTTCCATCGCCATTCATTTACCTTCAAAGGCTGCAATATCATTGCTTCTAATTGCTGAGTAGACCTCCATGGTATATATGTACCACAGTTTTCCCCAGCACTATTCATGCAACAAAGTGTTGGAGAAACGAAGGTCAGATGAAAATATAAATAAGAATTTATTATGTCTTTCTCCCTCTCTCTACTCTCTCTTTTTTTTTCTCCATTTCTTTAAAAAAATAATAAAGTCCATGGACAATGATGTCATTTGCATCTGCAAAATGCCTTCAGCCTCACCAAGGTAGCACATAAACTAGCTGTCCCATACTTACTTTTCATTGCTGCTGCCTTAGGAGAGTTGGAGGAGCATCGCTGGGGCATCACTAACGTAGGATGGAAACATGCCAGGCTTCCTTGGAGAAGACGCTTTGGTCCTCTGAGAGCCAGTCTAGGAATTGTCATGAAGGGTGCACTGCTCAGTGTCTGAGGTGAAGATGCAGAGACCCCACCCTCTTCCAGCCTCCTCACAGGCCTGAGAGGGAGGAAAAGCAGCGCTGGGAACCCCAAGCTTCAGAAGGAGAGTAAGAGTCTGGAAAGTGTGGAGGCCAGAGCAACTTGTGAGGTCCATGTTAGAATTAAAAAAAGAATCACCCACAAAGTCCGTGAGGAGTCAGCCAATCTGAAATCCACTTTTCCTGTTCATGAGCACTCTGATTTGGTGCACCGAGTAGGAGTAACTGCACGTGCGTGTGTGTGTGCGTGTGTGCACAAGGGAATATGTTTAGCAGGTGGTCTCCTGTCCTTAGAGAAATCAGGTCATCTATGGGGAGACTCATTTTATTTTGGAAGAACACTTTTTTTGGGGCTGTGGGAAGAGTGTAACAGGGAGTTTGAGGTGAGCCAGGGCTGGGCTGAGGCTGTGGTGTCCCTCACACATGCTTGTGGGATGCAGAGCTTGAAGCTTGGCTGTTGCAGAGGAGGGATTAGACAAATTTAGATACCTAGTAATCTCTCAGAAGGAAAAGACTCAGATGTGATCTTTTCTCTCGGTGGTTGGAATTCAGTGAAAGATTTTGGATGGTTGGAGATCACCCATGCAGCAGGGAAGGGTAATATGGCCTTAGAGACAGAATGGACCAAGATGGGTGGGTTAGCTTCACCCACCGATTGGCCTCCACACAAGAGCGGCTGGAGGTCAGACGTTTCTGGACCCAGCGCGGACTCCTGCAGCCACCTGGACACTGGTAACTTGAGAACAAGGGCTGGTGCGTGGGTTGAAGGAGTGGGTCCTCAAGAACTTTCACCCTTGGGGCCCGGGCTGCCACTGTGGAACAGGACACCAGGGGGAGAGTGTCCAGGGCCCTTGCTACAGTAAGTCACCAGAAGGGAGAGGCTGCTTCGCAGTTGTCCTTGACCTTGGGCAGGTGGGCACTGACAGCCATGATGGTGAGAAGTCTAAGTCAGAGAAACAAAGTGCTTTGCTGGTCCGGGACAGAGGACAGTCTGACCTCCTGCGCTATATCTCCAAGCCCTGCCTGGTGCCGGGTTTCGGCAGCGTCATCCAGAGTTTGCAGAATTTGTCCTGTGCTATGGGAAGTTTAGACAAAGGCTTGGGTTGGTAGGAAGATGTGCGTCAAGGCTGTGTCAGGAAACTTGCACAGCTTGGGGTCCTGCTTTTGGAGCGTATCTTGCTGCTTACAGGTCCTCTGTCCCCTCTCCCCTTCTCCTTTTCCTCTTTTCTCTCTTTCAGAGTTGTTCACAGGTGCTAGGTCCTCTGGGAAGCCAGGGCCAGCTCGCTCCTGGGAGCACACAAGGACGCACTCGCTGCGGCTCGGTCTACACGTGCTTGTCCACCCCGGATGCTGTTGAAGAACAAAGGCAGGGTCTTGAGGTTGGGCTGCTGTGTGCTGAACACAACACTAAAATTTATTTAGCACTTACTGTGTGCCAGCCACTGTGCTAAGCACTTAACAAGCATCAACTAACCGGATCTTTACGATAAGCCTGTAGCATAGGTATTGTTATTTCTTTCTTTCTTTCTTTTTTTTTTTTAAGAGAGAGAAGGACAGTGAGAGAGAGAATCAATTTTATCTAGTTTTGCATGTGGCTTTCATTGCTCTGACACTTCATTGTGTACGTGGTGCTGGGGTTTGAACCCACATCCTTGCACATGCCAGGCAAGCGCTGTAACTGCTGAACCACTGCTCCAGCCCCAGTATTGTTATCTTTAATGACTTTATTAAATAAAATTTATATATCATAAGGCTTACCTGTTTAAAGCAAATAATTTATTGGCTTTTAAAGTGTATTTGCAGATTATCACCATAATGTAATTTTAGAACATTTTTGTCATGGATAGGAAAACCTTGCCCCCAGAGCGGTCCCTGCCCATTCCCTCCTGCTTGCCCCCTCCTTCCTGCCCGCCAGCCACAGTGTAGTTACTGGCTTTCCCAGTGGATTTCCCATCCCAGATATTTCATGAACGTGGAATCATGGTCTTTTGTGACTGGCTTATTTTCCTTAGCAGGCAGGTTTTTAAAAAAAAAATTATTAAGGAGTTGAGCTATTGTACAACCATAAACGCATATAAAGTAACAATATGATATGCATTTGTTCTTAAACCAGGATTACACCCACATTTCCCACACCCCAGTCTCTTGATTCCTCTATATTTCCACCTGTACAAGTGATATAAATGCTTAGATTGTGAATTTTCCAGAATTAAATGATTGCTTAAGTATTATTTGGAGTCTCAGGGGTACAGAGTGTAGCATGACAGTTTTTGAGGTTTTTGGTGTGGCAGGATTTAGAGGCCACTCCTCCGTGCTGCCAACACAATTCCGTGGTATGAACATAGCTCCATGTTCCCTGTCTGTTCAGCAGATGGAGCATTTGGGGTGTTCCTACTTTTTGAGCATTTGCGTACGCTTTTGTTGGGGCTTGATGCGGTCACTGTCCCCACTTCACATGAGGAACAAGCTCAGGTTTAGGTGGGGCTTCTGGTGTCACACTAGGCAGAACTCAGACCACAGACCTCGCGTTACTCCCGTGTTGAGGTGGGCCACCCCGGACAGGTACGTGCTCTGTTGGTGCCTCCCTTGGCTCCATTCACGCCAGCTGCAGGACTGCTGTGGCCCCTTCAGGAAGGGTCTGTGCTCCTGCTGGGGGGATGGAGGGTGGAGGCTGGGAGGAGACAGGGAGGCTTGGTGCCAGCAGGGTCTCAGTGGGCACAGGCAGTCAGGGGCCTGGTGGTAGATCACTGGTCCTGCAGGAAGCCTGGGCAGTGGGGAGACATCTCTAAGGGTTTCCCAGAAATTCTGCTGGGCAGTTCTGGTAAAAACTGGATTTCCTGGAGTAGTAGAATGTGGGCTCGTGTCCATTAAAATTTGGATTATTAATGGAAATGTGATCACAAAGCCTAGTGAAGTCTGGCAGATACTAATTGTAATTAAGAAAGAGGTAATTGATTTTAGGACAGATTTTAAAAAGTACACTTACTGACACTTTACAAAAATGTGCCAAAGCACTCAGAAATCCAAGAATAACCTTGCATTTTAAAAATTCACAGATGTGGTGAAATGCAGGATTCTGTATTTCTAACGATCAGGCTTTGCACCAGGCCATCTGTGGAAGATGGGACACTGTTTGGTGAGCCTGCTGCCAGGATGGCCACTAGTAGGACGATGCCACTCACCTCCTGCCCTGCAGAGGACCAGGCCCAGGGCACCATGGATGCCCCTGTGCTGGAATGTGGGTGGTTCAGCTTAAAACCAGATCAGCCTGGACCTCCCAGGGCGAGCAGGTCAGCTACAGCATGTGCTTGGGGTGACAAAGGGGTCAAGGACCCTGCTGTCTTGACCAAGGGGAACGGAGTGAGGCAGCAGAAGCCACTCCCCTTGCGAACCCCTCAGCTGCACTTCTCTCAGCGTCCTGCAGGTGGGGCTGTTGCTCAGCTCAATTCCGTGCAGGGGGAAGCCTGTGGCAGGAAGCCTCTGGAAGCCTGGGTGGCAGACCAACCCATGCATCCACCCCAATATGGAATTGGCCCCCGGGAGCTTGGTCATGACGTGGAACGCAGGGATGCTGCATGTGGTCTTAAGATTTTCTTTCTCCAAGTTGTGAAACTCCAGGCTCGGAGCACGGCCAGAACTGCTGGGATTTCCCACCACAGGTGAAGAATCAGAGTTGGTGGGGCAGCTTGCGGCACCCTGTGCCGGGGCCTGAGCCCAGTCACCAGTGCAGACCCTAGCATCCAAGGATCCTGGGAGATGACTGTGTCCAGGATCGCTTTTACGCTGTTGAGTGGAGATGGGAACCACCTTTCTTTCTTTCTTTCTCTCTCTTTCTTTCTTTCTTTCTTTCTTTCTTTCTTTCTTTCTTCTTTCTTTCTTTCTTTCTTTCTCTCTCTCTCTCTCTCTCTTTCTTTCTTTCTTCTTTCTCTTTCTTTCTTTCTCTTTCTTTCTTTCTTTCTTTCTCTTCTTTCTTTGAGAGAGAATCAGTTTTATTTAGTTTTTCACAAGGCTTTCATTGCTCTGACACTTCTTTGTGTACGTGGTGCTGGGGTTCGAACCCGCATCCTCATGCGTGCCAGGATGTGCATGCCAGCCCCAGCCCCTCTGTGGGGTTTTAAGGGATGGAGTGGGGTAGAGGAGACACAGGATCCTCCCAATTCCCTCCTGTCATGGAGGGCTGTGCTGCAGATGGGACGGGTTTGGGGAAACTGTCTTGAATGTCCTCAGAGTTGTTCAGAGACCTGGGGCACTAGTGACTCCTAAGTTAGAATTTGGTGTAGGCAGAATACTGGGTGTGCATGGGGTGATTTGGGGGAGACGGGGCTGGGGGTCAGGTAAGGGTAAGGTTTCTGTGAGAGCAGGCTGTGTCTGTTCTGAGTGACTTCACGATGTACAGAAGAACAATTCTCAGGCTGCGCCCAACACTGAGTTACTCCACTTTATAAAGCAGTAGTCTGCTGTAACTTACTCCATTTGAAGTCTAAGTGCTGAGGCGGGATGAATCTATGCCTTGTTTGTACAAGTGACTACCAGCTGCTTGGTACAACCCTAAGATGCAAATTGACAAACAAATCAGTCCCATGTGGACTTACCAAATTAATCAGAGGGCATGGACACATGGGCGTATCCAACTCACATGGGGAATACCAGGTCCACGAACTTCTTCAACATGCCAGACCATGAATGGAACAACCGTCTCACTCGAGGCCCATAAAAGCAGGAGCTCTGCCGGTGGGACCCTGTCCCCATCACCTGGTCACTTGTCACCAGCCTTGCCCAGGAAAGCCATAACAGTGATGAAATTCTAATTCCCTGTCCCGCTGGGCTCCAGTGGAGTGCAGTTTCTCCTGCCTGCGATGACCATGTCTGGCCCGCTCCCACTCCAAGCTGACGTTGCCATCCTTCTGGACCTCAGCTCTAGCCCTGAACAAGTTCTTGTGCTGTTTTATCTGACACCTAAAACGACTCTGCTTTCACATCCGCTCTCTGCCTGCTCTCAGTTCAGACCCGGGACCCCTGTGGCCTCCTTGACCCTTCCTTAGCCTTTCTGTAACCTATGTGCGTCATTGTGGGAAGTGAGCTGTTGGCTGGAGTGCTGGATCTTAGAAATTAAGACTGGAATAGAAGGGCCTGGCTCATGACTGCCGGGACCCCCAAGTGCTCAGTGTTGTACCTGTGAAGTCACAGGTACAAATTCCAGTGTTGTGGGCAGACACAGATGTCTTTGGTCTGTGTTAGTGGCCAGCACGCTCACAACAGGACCTGTGGCTCTTACTAGATTTCCGATGGGATCAGCAGCTGCCAAATTCAGATCTTCTGCTGTCCACGCTTGCTGAATGGCCTGCGCAGCCCACGGTTCCCGCTTTTGAGGTGCGTGCGCATGGCTTATGCAGGTCTCCAGCGCAGGCCACAGGCACTGCACAGCGGGGCGGTTCCACTTTTCTGCTCTGTGGTGTATCTCCTCTTTCTCTGTGTTTTCCATTTGGATGAATGACATCGCCATCTACTGTGGTGTTGAGGCTGGAGACGTGTGTGTTATCAAAATTCTCTCCACTTCCTCATCTGACTAGCCAGCAAGCCTGCTTGTGCGAGCCCAGAAGTATTTTTTTTCTTTTCTCTTTTTTTGTTATTAAGAGTTGAGTTGCTTTACAATCATAATGCATATAAAATAACAATATGCTATGCATTTGATCATAAACCATAGTTATCCCCACATTGCCAACAGCCCAGTCTCTTGATTCTTCTATATTATGCCCCTAACAAAATAATTGACTATATATATATATATATGTATAAGATTGTGAATTTTACAGAATTGAATAATTGCATACATAATATTTGACTTTTCATGGAGGTTAAATTATGCTACGTTGTTGGTTGTCTCTGTAGATCCCACCATCTTCCCTCCCTCCCCCTTCTGCCTCTCCCCACCCAGTCCCCATTACAAGTCTATGGTTCCCCTTGGTGGGTCCAATACATGAGTTTGACTACCTTTCACCTAAGCCTGGGTTTAGCTCTAACCTCTACAAATGAGGGAAAACATTCAACCTTTGAATCTCTGGGTTTTGGGTAAGTTCGCTCAGCATGATTTCTTCCAACGCCATCCATTTACCTCCAAAGGCTGCAGTATCATTATTTCTAATAGCTGAGTAGAACTCCATTGTGTGCGTATGTGTGTGTATATATATATACACACACACATATACATATGTGTATATATAAAAATATAAGATATATATATATAATCTCACAGCTTTTGGATCCATTCATCCAAAAAAAAAAAAAAGGGGGCATCTGGGTTGATTCCATAATTTAGCTGTTGTAATTTGAGCTGCTAAGAACATAGATTTGGCTGTGTTGCTGTAATGTGCTGATTCTAACTCATCTGGGAAAATACCCAGAAGAGGAATAGCTGGGTGGTATGGTGGATCCATCCTTAATTTTTTAGGAATCTCCACACTGCTTTCCAGAGTGGCTGTACCAGTCTGCAGTCCAGAAATATTTTTTGATTCAGCCCTGCTACCACCTCTGTCAGGGCCAATCACTTTCAACCAGCCAGAAGAGAACGGAGCAGGAGTCCCGAGCTCCTACTCAGCTGAGAAGGCTCAGGCAGCCACCGGCCTCGCCAGGGAAAGGTAGTCAAGACTTCTTCTGAAATTGAGGTGAATCTTTTTTGTATCCAAAGACTAATTGTGGGTTTCTTGTGAGCCTTAGCACCAAAGAACAGGGACCTGGAGTGGTGTCTCCACTGGGAAAGGGCAGAAGGTTCTGGAAATGCTGCTGAGGGCCTGGGTGAATAGAGATGGGTTTTCCAGTCAGAAGCAGCAAGAAGGCACCTGGCTCCAACTGGTTTCATCTTTAAAAAGTTTTAAATTTTCTTTTAAGAAATGTTTAAAATTATTGAATATTTAAAACATTTAGAGAAGCACAGGTCATAATACAGTGTGTGGATATCTATCTGTGTGTGTGTGTGTGTGTGTGTGTGTATATATACACATATCTTTGCCACCAGTATTAAATAGATGTTGACTTTTTGCCTAGTTCAAATATTCTTCAAATCATTTTGCCTTAATTTTTAGTTTCCTCTTTCTTTTGTTAGAAAGTTACAGATACAGCCATGGCTGTGCGCTCAGTAGGATTCCCCACGTTGCTGTCCCTGAGGAGCTGTTGGAGACAGCGTTCACGGTCCTGTACCTTGTGAGCAGACCTTCCGTTTTGAACTTCCGTGTCAAGGGTGTTTGCTGAGCGGCCAGTCCTGGTGGGTAGAGACAGAGTCCCCCTCTGAGGAGACGGCAGCTTTGTCTCCCTCCAGGCGAGGGACACTTTTTCTTGCAGTGCGTTCTGAAGGCCTGCAGCTCTCGGCTATGATGCATGCCCTCGGCACACAGAGCACCCCGCTGGACTGAGCTCGGCATCCTGACTCAGAGGCCAAGGGACCGAGGCCAGCCTGGCATCTTTGAGAGTGTGTGTGTGTGTGTGTGTGGGGCGGGGGTTTGGCTTGATAGCCTGGAAGGAGGGCAGTCTCAGGTCCTTCACCATCCTTGGTAGGAACTACAATCTTGAGTTTGATGCTTATCACTCTCTTGTAAATATTTTAGTATTTGTGAATCCACAACAAATAGATGCAGTTGTTCTTTGTGTCTTAAATTACATGTGATAATACCAGCCTCAAAAGTCATGCTGAAACTTATTTTTCTTTTTTTTTCCTTTTAGAGAGAGGGACAATGGGGGTGGGGGGAGAGAGAATCAATTTATTTAGTTCTTTATGTGGCCCTCTGTTGCTCTGAGACTTTGTTGTATACGTGGTGCTGGGGTTTGAACTCGCATCCTTGTGCATGCCAGGCAAGCACTGAGACCACTGAGCCAGTGCTCCAGTCTCTGAAACTTAGTTTTAAACTCAACAAATGTTTGAAAATTATATTGGTGCTTATAAGCCTTGACGTAGTTGATGTATTCTAGTGACTTTCGGGTCGTTTGTGAGATGGTTTCCGTTTATGAACACACTTTGTGTATTCCTCGATTCCCGTCCCAGGGCCATCAGGTCGATTTTGCTGGTTTTCTGTCTCATGCAGCCGAGAGTCCACAGGGTCCACGTGGGGGTTTCCGTGTAGCAGGTACCTCCGGGACAGCCCTGAGTCCAACTGCAGCTCTGCTTTCCTGGGTGTGGCTAAGGTGCTCTCTGACTTGGTGGTCGGGATTTGCAATCCCTCAGTGAAGGTCACTTCCCACCTTGCGGACACCCTGCGCTATGGATGGCTCTTCAATCTGAACGGTGCACCGTTTCATCTCACTGTTTAGGATTTCACCTTAGATGAAGCTATATCTTCTCTTCGTTTCTCACCGTTTGGCTTCTCTCTCTTTTGAAAAGCCTTTTCCCGGCTTATGCCCACTGTTCTCATTTCTTTGTCTTTCGTTACAGGTTCTGGGAGATGTTTCTTTGTGGACAGAGATGAATCTAGTATAAAGCTAATACAACTTAGCTTTGGGGCTTCTTGCTGTATCGGGGCACAGATATATGTTTTCATGATTGTATTTTATTTTAAAGAGAGAGGGACAGTGAGAGAGAGAGAGAGAGAAAGAGAGAATCAATTTTATTTAGCTTTTCATGTGGCTTTTGCTGCTCTGACACTTTTGTGTATGTGGTGCTGGGGTTTGAACTCATGTCCTCATGCATGCCAGGTAAGCGTGAAACCGCTGAGCCGCTGCTCCAGCCCCTTCATGATTGTATTTTGATCAAAAAAGAAATTTGCAAATCTATGCTAGCACAGTTTGGTTAAGGCCAGTTTCTCTCCACTCCTGCTTCCCTTCTGTGACACCTCTGCATTGGGTGATTGGCGTTTTGGGGTCTGACTGAAGGGAACCCAGCTGTGATACCTTTAGTGTGGATTTTCTGAAATATATTCATGGTGTTCCCAGTTATTTCCATGTTGGTCGCTGCCTGTCCCCCTGCAGAAGTGCTTTCCAGGGCTGCTCCTACTGCTCCCAGTGTGAAGTAAAGGGTTAGAGATTGCTCTCTGTTGCAAATGTGTCCGGCGGCACGAAGAACAATCTGGGTATGCAAGAGAAGCGAGATGGAGGTGTACAGCCGGAGGTGGAGTGAGGAGTTCCACTTGATCCAGTCATCAAATGTGCAGATCTGTTTGCAGAGAACTCAGTAATCATTGACACCTAGTCAAAATGGGAATCATCTCCTGCCAGGAATATACTCAATAAAGCAGCAAATGTGCTATAAATTTAGCACGTGTTATTTCTCTTTTGATGGGGATTATCAAAACAGGGCGTATCACACGTCCTGTGTTTGTGGGGTGTGAGCAGCAGTTCCACAAACAGCAAATGACTCCAATGTAAAAAACACGCAGTACGATTTCCCAAAATTTGACAGTTTTAGAAATTCACATGAAACTACCAGTAACTAGGTGTGAAGCAGAAGGGAATTGTTCTGAAATATCAGTGCCAAAACCCCCACTGCTTTAGCCAGCTTTTTTGTTGCTTGATCAAAAGACCTGAGAAGGACAACTGAGAGGAGGAGAAGTTTATCTGGCTCTCAGCTTCAGACGTTCAGTCCAGAGGTGGCCGTTTCCCTTCATAGCTCTGGAGGTGAGGGAGAACCTCAGGGTGGAAGGATGTGGTGGAGGAAAGCAGCTCAGGACAGGGCCACCAGGGAGCAGAGAGACCGCCACTCACCAGAGACAAAACAGAACCCCAAAGGCACGCCCCCGGTGACCACCTCCTCCAGCCACACCCCCTGCTGCCCCGACCCCCCAGTCCCTATCAGAGGACCAATGCACTGATTAGGTTGAGGCTATCATCAATATTTCACCCCTAGCTTTCTTGCATTGTCTCACAATGCGCTTTGGGGACACCTCTATATAAAGCATGACACCCAGCACACTGAATTTTGATCAGTCATGCTAGAGAAAAGACTGGATTATTCTTGCTTCTGCATAGAAACTAATATTATGAACGTTGTTTGGAGAGGTGAAGAGGTCTGAAGAGATGGTCAGAGATGACGGTGAAGGTGCTGAAACTTTATGTAAATATTGGACTATTTCAGCCATGTGACCAAGTCCTGGCCAGCAGGGTGTGTGTCTGCTCTTAGGCTTGTCACGAGGCACCACAAACTGTGTGGCTTACAACTTCAGAAATTCATTCTCCTACAGTTCTGGAAGCTGGAAGTCTGAAGTCCAGGCCTTGGTAGGGTTGAGCTCTTTCTGAGGCACCATGTGTGTGTGGGCAGAATTCTTCCATCCTAACTCTATATGATCTCATTTTAGCTAACTATATCTGCAAAGACCTTATTTCCAAAAGGGTCAGATTCTGAAGCTCTTAGAAGATATGAATTTTGGGATGGGGAACTCTACAACCCAGGTGTTAGCAAACTCTCGTATTTAACATGAGGAAAGTGTTCTTAACGGGACAGGGGGACTTAGAAGTCCTTCCCTTTACTTGTTGGGTGGAATGCAGATGTATTAACTAGAGCATGTGCAATCATCTTGAACCATGAAGCAGAAGCCACCATTTCAGAGTGGTGAATAGCAGCGTAGAGGGAGTCCGAGTCCAACATCCTCTTTCAGTCATCAATCTTTGAACTTTGTTTACAATACAATAAAATAATCTGTTTTGTTTGTTAGTTATTTTCAGTTTGGTGTTATTTGTAGCAGCCGAGTCTGACAAAGTTTTATAATGGCTTGTTATTTCTTAAAAAACAATTTAGATCACTTGAACTGTCCTTGCTTCAAGTGTTCTTCCTGAGTATTGCTCTATTAGCTCCCGCTCTTCGGCTCCAACTGTGTAGCTTACTGTGTCTGCTGACCTGCACTCAGGGTCCCCTGCTTTCTTGAGTGTTTGGAGTTCTGGTGGCGCGCTCTGTCGCTGCCTGTCTGTTCCCCGCTCTCTGCAGGAGTCTCTGAGGTTTGAGTCTTGGGAGTGTCCTTTCGAAAGGTTTGCGTTTGCTTCCGTCTGCCGCTCTGACTTGTCTGTAGTGCTCTGGCTCCCGTTGCTCCGTAACTAACTCCCCCCCGCAGCTTAGTGACACAAGACAACCACCATTTAATTAGCCCGTGGATGTTGGTGGGACTGCAGACTGGTACAGACACTCTGGAAAGCAGTGTGGAGACTCCTCAAAAAATTAGGGATGGATCCACCATATCACCCAGCTATGCATCTGCTGGGCATTTTCCCAGAGGAGTTAGAATCAGCACTCTCCAGCAGCACAGCAAAATCAATGTTCATAACAGCTCAACTTACAATAGCTAAATTATGGAATCAACTCAGATGCCCCCTTTTTTGGATGAGTGGAGGGAAGATGGGGAGGGATCTAGGGAGACAACCAACAATGTAGCATATAGCATACTCTTTACACCCCCACCCCAGAAGTCAAATAATACTCATGCAATCATTTTATTCTAGAAATTTCACAATTATATATAAATATATATATATACACATATATAGACACATACATACACACATTTATAACTGTTAAAGGGGAAATATAGAAGAATCAAGAGACTGGGCTGTGGGCAATGTGGGGGTGACTCTGGATTAGGACCAAATGCATATCATATTGTTAATTTATATGCATTCATGTTTGTACAACAATTCAACTCTTTAATTTAACTAGCTAGTGGATTCTCTTGGGTAGGAGTTCAGAGCGGGTCTCTACTCCACAGCACCTGCACCTCAGCTGAGGGTCCCTGCACTGGGGATCCCCCATCGAGGCCTCCTCCCATAGGTCTCTGCTAGACACTGAACGTCCTCAGGGACGTGCAGCTGGGCTCTAGGTGAGCTTTCAGAAGGAACCAGGCAGAGGCCGGGTCACCTTCCATCACTTTGCCTTGGAAGCCACTTGGCCTCACTTCTGCAAGGTCACACTCACCCCGGGCTGGGAGTGTGTGGAAGCCCCACTTCTGCCCTTTCACGGTAGGGGTGTCGTCCCACCTTGAGAAGAGCATGTGGCCATTTTAAAACCATGACAGCTAACCGTCCACGCTAACAGCCCAGAGCTGGGTTTAAAGTCAGCTTTCCAGCTCACATTTTCTTGTCTCCTCATTTGAAGCTGGCTCCAAATCCAAAGTCTCACATGGAAGGTTTTGGACTCAGCATGAATGGGGCCGCCCAGGCTGAGGTCTGAGCCGCCAGGGGGCGTGATCTTCCTTCCAGAGCCTGCAACGGCTGGTGGATTTCCCCCAGGTTAGTTCATTTATTTTTTTTGAAGGTCCTGGGTTTTTAGAATCGCCTCAGTTTTAATTTTTAAAGCAGCTTTCTCTTAGACTGGGTGTCATTTTCCAATCTCCATTGAACACGAGCACCTGTTAGGCAGCAGAGGTCCCTGAGTGTTTCTTTCTTCTATTTTGATGTCATATTTTCCTCCTTTATCGAATGTCCCTTCAGTTCTGCCGACTTCCTTATTCTGTACTTTTTCAAAAGTCGTTTGTTGTTTAAAGATTCCCTGGTGTTCCTGGAGTGGTACGGCCACAATGTCTGATAAATTAGTAATGTTAAGAGTCTAGCACTTACGCAACTCCTGCATCTGCAAGGCAGCCAGCATAAATACATAAATGGTGGACATGGGAGGTCCAGGTGGAGCGCTGTGTCCCCAGGCCTGGGCTTCCATGCAGTGATGCTACCATTCTTGCTTCTGTCTAAATAAAAACCAGACAAACAAAGCTCCTGCACCCTCCACGCTTGAGTCTCTACGGACACAGAGGGTCCTGTCAAGAGGCCACATCTCCAAGAACATGCAGGCTGGGGGTGTAGGGCTGCTCCCTCTGTCCTTTGCCTGTGTTAGTCTGGCTCTCCGTTCTCTTCATGTAGAACCAGTCCTTTAAAGCTTCCCTGCTGAAACCCCACCTAACCCTTCAGGTCTGGCAGACACTTCCTGGGATGCACTTCCTGCCTGGCACTTCCTGTGATGACAAGACAGCCTTTCTATTTTTAGCTTCGCTTACTGCGTTGCTCACACACCTTGGTTTCTAAGTGTCGCATTTTCCTTGCTACTTCTACAGGCGTGTGGCTTTGGTCAGGACCCTGCTTGCTGTTGTAGATGGAACCCTGCTCCCGTGGCCTGGCACAGCGGGAGTGGGCTTTGCTGGTTCCTCTTTGGCTTTTGGTTGGGAGGCGCGATCTTGTGGCTTGAGCTTCTGGTGGTGATGGGCATTTTCTCCTTCTGGGCTAGAGGGACTACATATGGGTGTGTCTGCTGGAAATGCTGCCACTGTGCACTCTCACGTTCTGCTCACTCAGAGGCAGAGGCCTGGGCGTGTGGGAGAGGAGTTTGGTGAGCAGCTGCTGCTTTCTGGGCAAGTTGCAGGATTTCCCTGCCTCCCCGAATTCCATTATTAGCCCTTAAAGAAACCCTGGAGCATGGCTGGCCCCTAGGAGAGGTTCCAGGTGGGAAGATTTTGCCGCCTCTCCCCCTTTGCTTGTCTGTTCGGTCCGTTGCCCTTTTCGAATGCAGTTGATTTGGTGGTCGAGTTAAGCTGGGCTCCCTTCTGTTTAGTTTTTATTTTTTAACTTGCTCAAAGATGATTTTAATGCTAAGGAAAGTCAGACTATAGTGTAAGCTCCAGAAATCCACCATGATCTTTTTCACATGGAATTTCGAAAGCTTCCTTTGATTATAGATGATGTATTTCTTGCTGTCTATATTTTATTTATTTATTTGCTTTTGTTAGTTCAACAGTCTTACAGATTGGAGGGATTCATTGCTACACATTCATACGTGCAAACGTATGGTGTAACTTGAACCTGATCCATGTCAGGATCTCCCCCCTCGCCCACTCCCCGATCTCGGTCTTCACTGTAATTCCCCTATCACAGATAGAAAGGTCCATACACATGCATATTAATTTTTGGATTTCTAGTTTTAAATACCTGCATGAGTATTATTTAGCTTCTCAGGGGAGTCAAGCATACCCTACAGAGTGTGGGTCCCTTTTGTACCCACGCTTCCGTGGCGAGCAGGCTCTGCATCCCGACGGCAGCAAAGGAGCTGCCTTGGCATTTTACAACCGAGTCTCCCTCCCTTGCTCTTAGATATTTTCTGTCCCAAGGAAGGTCTTTGCTCTAAACCACAGGGAATGAATCCCCTCTCCAAGTTTTCACAGAAAATGGCTAGATGAGGACAGGACCACAACTCCTCTTGAAATAAAGTCCTGGAAAAAGGATGAGAGTTAGACTGTGGGTTTGCAGAGACCTGGTGGCCTGTGATGTCTCTTCAGAGACGATGGCTCTCCGTGTCAGGGGATTCTGGTTGAAGCAAGAGCTGCTTCGTCTCGAGGTATCTTGGATGCAATCATCAGGGGCTCTGCTGGAGAGGCCAGCCCCTCTCTCTTGTGGCAATTAGAATCTATTAAGAGTGCAATCACGATGAACCTGGAAGTCACCTCTAAGTCTGAGCTGCGTTACGGGGAGGAACACTGTCAGTTCTTTGTCCAGTGGCCTCTGGGCACGCCATAATTGCTGGGAGTGTTCAGCGCTGAGGCTTTGTGATCCTGAAGTAGGAGAGCTTACGGACAGCACCGGGCCGAGTTCAGTTCAGCAGAATAGCATGTGGACAGCGGCACGGGAGATGTGCAAAGGTGGAGTACGAGCCACATGAACTGTCATCTCCTGCTCTTCTCGTTTCAGCTCAGTGCACTACAGTATATCTGCCACACACGGGTGCTGGGGACACTGAGCTGAGAAAATCCAGTTCTCTCCAGGTGGAGGGAGAGACGCACCTACCTAGTGAACAACTACACCAGCTCTGGACTGAGGCACTGTAACGCGGTGGCCCTGCATGGTGGTGACAATGTCACCCATCCACGGGGCAGCTGTGCTGGGTCATGGAGGGCAAGGTTCATCTCGGCCACTGGGTGGACCCGTCAGCCTGAATCCAGCCATCCTATTGGTCATGAAAATCCAGTCTCTGGAGGAGGTGGAGGGTGGTTCCCAAAGAGTGAAGCCTTGCTGTGGCCAAGGACAAAGGGAACATCTCAGGGGAAGTCTGAGGACAAATTGCACATGTATGGACCAAAATACAGAGGTAGAAGTGGACCGAGGCAACAATCCCCCGAGGGTCTACTGGAGCCCAGTGAGCTCATTCACATGGAGTGCCTTTAATATGCATGCCCTGTTCACAGAGCCTGGACACCAAGGGCCTACGGAACTTGCTGGCAAGGCATTTCCTGGAAGGAGAACCCTCTGCTAGAGAGCCAGACACTTTCCCAGGTCCATATCTGCTAGTGTCTTCTGGTCACTGGGCAGTTGCCTAGCCTCAGTGCCATGGGATTTGGAATTGTCCCAGCATTCCCCAGCTCTGACAAATGCATGGCTTTGGGCTAAGGTGATCACTTGCTCAACTGGATGAGGCTCTCCCATGGACTGGGAGACCAGGGAACATAGGGGAAGGGTCAGTGTTCTGGGGGGAACATGTCCCGTGTCCTCTGCTCCAAGGCTGGATCCTCACAGGTGAACTGAAGACCAGGGACAAGGTAGGGACCTGTCAATGGGTCTGGAGCCAGCGTGTGGGAGATTCTGAGCAGCTGTTAGAAGGGCTGGCAGTTGGATAATGAGAGGCAAAGAGATGTGAGCCCAGGGGGACGGATAATTTGAAAATGAGCCTGAGCATTTCTAGCTTTAATTCCCAAGTCTGCGTGAAGAGTTACTTTAATGTGTCCTGAAAGGTGAGCAGTAGCATGTGCAGATCTCCCCTGTGGAAGTGCTGAAGTTGGCTATGGTGATAGAAGATGTTTTCTCACCTGCTTTTTCTTTGCCTCTCGCTTTAGACATTGGAATTCCTGCGTCTGATTCCCACGGGAAGGGTTCCTAGAGCAAACACCCGAGGGTGGATTATAAACAGCTGGCCTCTCTTATTTCTAGATTTCCTCTGACACGAAGTGGAATAGATGGTGAGGGCCGCCAGCCTGTCCCCACAACCTCGAAGTTACTGCAGATCCCCTGCAGCGGTTAGACTTGGGGTGCACCAGCCTCTCTGCCCCCGTGTTCCACAAACAGGAAAGGGCCAGCTTGCACAGGATTCCAGATAGGCGCCTAGGACTCAGCTGAGGGGGTCACTGGAACCACCCCAGAAATTCTAGGAAACCTGAAACTGAGCTAGTCTCTGTGGGAAGGCATCACAAGATGTCCTTGGTTCTGACAGTCTGAGGAAGCTGTAGAGAGTGCGGCTCGGTTGCAAACACCTTCTCTCCAAGAGCAAACTGCGATATGGACGGGTCACGTGCTGCTTGACACTTCTCACAGGGAAGCTGAGAGCCCTGGTGGCCACTTGTGAACTACGTTACCTTTACCATTGGCTCCTGACCCAAGCTAGGCATCCTGTTCCTGGGAATTTGGAATCATCATCCAGATTCCAGTCAGGTTTAGCTGGTGTTTCAAATGCAAGGGATGTAGCCTTGGTTGTGAAGGGTGGCCGTGTTCTGCCCTTCAGTCCTTTCTCCCCTGAACTCCACCCGGTGCATAGGCGGAGGGCAGAGGCCAGTCCCCTGGGAGACAAGCAGGACAGGGAGTGCAGCCGGAGATCCGGGTCTCTAGGTACCGGTTGCAGCTGGTCTCTGAAGACCAGCCTCATTCCTGCTCTTGACTTCCAAGAGGCCCCTGGCTCCTCAATCTGGTTTGACTGGCTTGTTTCACTTGTCACTAAAGGGCCCTGATACCGGGAGTGGAAGTGCCCTAGGTAGCATGTGCACACAGCAGGCAGGCTTCTGACCCCTGCACACGCTAGCTCATGCAGCTCCTGACAAGCCTGGGAGATAGTGACCGGTAGGATCTGCATTTTGCAGAACAAGAAAGTGAGAAACAGAGAGGTCCAGTGTCATTATGGCAGAGCTGGGCTTGGAACCCAGGCTGCTCCGGAGCCTGGTCTTTCCCACCATGCTTCTTCTCCGTCACTGTGGGCACTTCAGGGTTGGTGTGCAAGCTCGTGTGCTGCACACATACAGGCGTGCCAAGCCTTAGAGAGCACACAGCACCGCCTTGCTCAGGCCTACAACTGTTCCGTGACATAATCGCCATCATTTCCTTAAGGGCAAGGAAACTGAGACCTTGGGGCCACAGAGCTAGTAAGCAGCCGAGCCAGAAAATGACACTTATTAGGGTGTGGTTAGGCCAACCCCTAACCTAGGAGAGGAATTATGTCTATGACATCACAAAATGGTTAGATTCTACAACTTTGTGATGGGCCCCCTACTCTCTCCCAAGGCAATCTATTTGATTGTTTTGAACACCTCTGTCAGAGAGTTCTGTTAAAGATTAAAACAATTTTTTATGTCTATATGTGTAAAAATCAGGCTGGGTGGTTCCAGCAATTTAGGTTCCTACACTGCAAACTGAAGCTCAGTGTAAACTTTACCACTCAGAACTCTACCAACCAGAACCCACCAACTAACCTCTGACCAGGACCTTCCCTCTGTAACCAACCGATACATCTTCCTTGTCCTCCTCCTGGGTCCAGCCTGTGCTGCTGCAGCAATTGCATTGGCTCTGTCTAAAGGTTTTCATTCCTTTTTCCTTTTTCTTTTTTCTTTTTTTTGTAAGAGAGAGGGACAGTGAGAGAGAGAGAAAGAGAAAGAGAGAATCAATTTTATTTAGTTTCTCATGTGGCTTTTGTTGCTCCGACACTTGGTTGTATACATGGTGCTGGGGTTTGAACCCGTGACCTCATGCATGCCAGGCAAGCACCGTAACCACCCTGTCACCGCTCCAGCTCCTAAAGGTTTTCTTTTAACAGTTCCAAATTTATTCCTTTGCCATGACAACCGTCACGTGTTTGAATACGGCTCTTTGGTTTCCCCCTGTCTTCCATTCTTCCTTTCTAAACACCCTTGGCAACCTCGGATTTTCACAAGTGACAAGTTTTCCAGAGTTTTCATCAGTGTGGCTCCCTCTCCTTTTGCGTGGTAGCAGCAGAACAGAGCACAGCCCTGAGCCCCGGTGCTCAGTAGCACCACTCCTGCTGCTCCAACCCAGCCACTCTCTGCTAGTGCTAAGGCTGTTGGGGCCTTTTGGGCAGCCACACTGGCAATCCAGGGGCCTGGGTTTTCTTACACTAACTGCTTTTAAGCCAAGTTTCTGTACCCTGTATCTGTGTGGTCAACCTAAAAAAAAATAATCTATTCCAGGTCTCTCTAGTCTTATAAACAAGGCCTTGGGTGAAATTCTGCCACATAGGGCATCATCAAGCCTCCCCATGAGATGCAGTATGGAATCTGTAGGGTGCCTCTGTCTTGGTGCATTAACAGAGCTATCCACCAGGACGCAGACCAGCCCTGAGAGTTGTAACCACCAGAGGTCACTTTCCAGGGACAGAGGGGCAACTTCTCCACTAAATCCCAGACAACTAGAAAATTGAATTTCTCGGACCTTCCTGCCCCTCTCTGATGAGCTGAAATTCACAGCTTTATTATTTCAGGCTGGAAGAAGTCTTGTGTGAACGTCCTCAGTTTTGAGCACACCTAACACACCATGGGTGCTGGGGAGAGAATGACACACCATCAGATTTATCTTTTTGCTTCTGGTTGACAGACAGGGTCCTCTCCAGCTCCGGCTCCCAGGGGCCAGGGTGGCACCTTGACGGTTTGCATTCCTGGGAGATTTCTGGGCTTGGACTTCGAGCTGTCTTTTTCTCCCTCAGTAATGGTGGTTTTAGTGCTCAGAGCTCTCTGAGGGAGAGGAGGCAGAGAAAATCACCCTGTTTTGTCCCCCTGCCTCCTCCTCCGCCCTCCGTTTATGAGGAGGGAGGAGACCTTGCGGGGCTGGTGCAGGATTCAGGTGGAGGAATCACCCAGGCGCCTGGCAAAGGTCTGGGGTGGAAGCGTGGCCCAGGCATGCGGTGTCAGGGCACCCGGAGCCGGGGGCTCTTCGAATCAGCGGATGTGCGTGGTTGGCCTCCTTTGGTCAGAGCCAGCAGTGTGCCCCTCACTTGTCGCCCGCGCCCGCAGCGTAGGCGGGGCCAGGCGCCAGCACTTAGCCCGGAGCTCTGCGGACCGCTCGCTCCGCGCCGCGCCGCCCGGGCCGGACACCAGGTGGCAGCAGAGGCCCGACTAGCTGGAGCCGCACTGCGTCCAGGTCTTCCGCAGATGAACCAGAAACAGTGATTCTGCAGATTTTAGAGAATGCGCTGCCCGTGCAAAACCAGCAGCCATGGCAGCCCCCGAAACGTCAAGATGAAGGCTGCCTTCTGCGTAGGATGCGCGAAACAAGCAACAAGCCAGAAATCTCACCAACCAACAAACACTTCAAACCAACCATCTCCTATGCTGTTCCATCCTGGGGTTTTGAGCTGACACTTCCCTATGGGAAGGGTGTGCAAGCAAACAGCTCGTGTGTGTGTGTGTGTGCACGCACGCACGCTTTGCAGTCCTGGGGATTAAACCCAGGGACGTCTACCATGGAGCTACATCCCCAGCCCTTTCTCATTCATTTTGAGACAGTCTTGCTTAGTTGCCTAGGCTGGCCTTGAACTTGAGATCCTCCTGCTTCCTCCCCAGTGGCTGGGATTACAGGTCTGGGCCACCATGGCTCAACCAGAGCTTGTGCTTTTCTGAGATCCCCTTCTGGCTGTTTGGAGTGAAGAATGTGAAGGTTTCACACACTGTGGCTCTGGAGGAGATGGTTCTGCTTGGCTTTCGAGTTCTGGGACTGTGGGGCTTGCAGAGTCACTGAGTATCTGGTAGATCATATATGTAGCCCAGGCATGTTCAGGATGGGGCGGGAGAGAAGCTTTCAAACAGGGAAGGAGGACTCCACCTGCTTCTGAGGCAGCCTCTGGAAAGCAGGTATGCTGCGTTCTACAGGACGAAGGAAGGTGAGCAGAGACAGGCAGTGGAAGCAGGGGCAGTCTGTTAGGGCTGGGAGCACTTAATCCTGTCTCCAGGTGACACAGATTAGGAGAGTGAAATGGCTAGGTAGTCAGGATAAAAGGCCCCATCTAAGAGCTAGCCAGCAGAGGTAGAGAGTAGAGATTGACAGGGCACACTCAGGGCCTTCAAATGCAAAGAGACCAAGAGGCTCACCTGTGCGAGCAACTCCTTTGTCCCAACTAGGAGATGGGGTGGACACAGGTTGGGAACTAGGAAGTATGTGCAACTTTTTTTTTAACATAGATTTTAACCATTGATGTTGATGACCAGTTTCAATGCTTGTTTTACACAGATTTTAACCAACGGAGTTGATGCATTTCTCAATGCCTGCTTTCATGAATGTTAATTATGTTCATACCCTAAATCAATGTAACCTCCATTAGATGGTGTCCTGCTTCCAGGTGCCCCTCCGCCTTGCGGAGACTCCGCTCTTTTTACTCCCTCTTCCGTGGTTGTCGGTGGATTTCATTCTTCAGATTCTCCAGACAAGGACCCAGAAGATTGATGCCGAATTCCCGGGGTGAATTTCCGCCACACCAAGAGCTGCAACGTGCCACGGGAAATCCCAGCCCTTAGCTGGGTAGCTGCTAACACTTTTGGGCTACAGAGACCTGCAACTAACCCAAATTCTCAGTTCTAACTGGGAAGAGCTGTGGACACTGAAAACGGGCTACTTTGGCCACAGAATTCTGTAGCAAGGCCCTTTTCATTCACCAGCGGGAGCAGAGAATCGGCCTCTTCTCAAAAACCCCGCATCACAGGGACAAAGCACGGTGAGGCCTGCAGGGCCTAGGAACTCAGGAAGAGTCCCCAGCCTGCTCTCCACTCCCTGCTGCAGGAGCTGCAGCTTGCACAGGGTTTGTTTTCGAGAGCGGGGGAAGTCCTTTGAGAAGCACACCCGTTTCAGCAGAGGCAGTTTTTCTGCTAGCTTGATACCTGTCTATGGAGCTCTGAGGCCCCAAGGAAAAGTGCAAATGAAGGGAGAGGAAGCCCTAATCAGAGCAAAGGACAGACAGATAACCCCTCTTTTCATCTCTCTCCTTCATCCAAGTAGTCGTGAATTCCAAGGGCAGCAGAGAGCTGTCAGGTTTACAGTTGAACTGCATGAACTTCCTCACCTTTCAAGGGCTTCCTGTGACTCACAGTGCCTATGACTCACAGTGACAGGGGCCAGGTGAGCAGTTGGCCCTATATAACCAGGTTCTGCAAGGGCCAAGCTCTTCTCCCACCGGGATTCTTCCTCCGCTCCCTCTTGTGGTGCCTGGGTGGAGGGAGGGAATGACCACCACCTCCAAAGCAAGGCTGACCTAGGTGAAACTCTGGCTCTCCGTTGCTGAGCAGGGAGACCCGGTGTGAATCTTACAGCTGGCTGAGTCCCAGCCGCCCCATCTGCAGAGCGGGGCACAGTGGCCTGTGGCAAAGCTGTTGTGAGATTAAGGGCGATGGTACAGATGCCTGGCCTGTGGCAGGTGGCAGCTCGGACTGAAGCAAGTGCACACAGGCTCCTGGCTAGAGTCTAGCAGCCGCTAGGACATCGTGCAGTTGCTGGGGTCTGAGGTCCTGGGGAGAGGCACTGTGCTCCTCCAGCCTCAACTGACCGGCGCTGGGGCAGGAGCCAGAGTCTTATCTTCGGCCTGACGCTCCCAGCTGCCAGCGCCCCTCTGCCTGCCTTCCCTCCCGCAGCAAGACTAAGAACAGGAAGTGTCCCTCTCGCTTCCAAACTCTGCCTGGGCTCGAGGTCTGTGCTGGCGGCACTCTGATTATTTCGTGTTTAATGTAAAATGTGGTTTTTTGCATGTGTTGGTGTGGGGAGAAGACCTCTGAGAGCCAGCGTAGAGTCAGCCCACTTCCTCCTCCTGATCTCAGGCCCCCCCCATGCCCTGTGTGTTGCTACACCTTGCTCAACAGGGAGGGACATTCCTTTTTGTGATCTTCTGGAAAGGAAGAAGAGTCTGCTGAATCGTTGCAAAACTAGCCCAGAGAGGTAGGGTGACAATGTTAGAAAGAGAGAGAGATGATCATATCTTCAGAGACATCATGAGAGTGGGGGGCTGGGGGGCACAGTAGACACCTAACATTCATTTTTGTGGAGACGTTAAGTCTAGTGTGACCAAGTTTCCAGGAGAAATCTAGTTTGGGAAGCTAATTGTGGTGTCTGCTATGCTGCCCATGAGGGCAGCTCCTTCTTGGACATATACCTTCTCTTCTTCACCCTTTCAAGAGATATACAAATGTCTTCTAAAACGACCATTTAAACTTCTTCCTGAAGAAATAAAGCCATTGTGGAGAAAGTCTGGAGATTTCCCCCCCAAACTAAAAATAGACATACAGATGCCCCAGCGGTCCTGCTCCTGGGTGTATGGCCAAAGGATTTTGAATCAGTGTTACAACTGCAGCCAAGGCCAGCTACATGTCCACCCGTGGGTGAATGGCTAGAGAAAGCATGGACATCCGTCTGAGGCATGTTATGAAAACGAAGGAAATCCTGCAAAGCCGTCAACGGTCCTGGGGACCAGATGCAGGGGAAATGAGCCCAAAGGCAAATGCTGCCTGATGTCACTCACAAGGATGACCTGAAAGGGTCGCACTCCTAGGAGTGGGGTTCAAATGGCGGCTGCCAGGAGGGGAAGGGCAGGTGATGGTTAAAGGGCGCAACGAGTTCTGGAGATTCGCCACAGGAAACCGGGTCTTTGGCGGCCAATTCGGGGTTGTATACTGGTGATTTGTCAAGAAGGCAGAGCTTATGCTAAGTGTCGTCTTTCCAGACGCACGCAGAGCACTGACCGTGATGACAAGGGGTGGCGGAAACTTCAGGGGGTGCTGGCTACCTCTGTGTCCCTGCTGGTGGTGATTGGTTCATGGGTGTATACTTATCCCTAAACGCTCTGAGAGGTGCAGCTTCCTGTATGTCAAATCATATCTCAATTTAAAAAAATCACAGAGAAACTTTATCCCAACAAAGTTTACTGTGTGTGGTCTTCATGTGTAATGTTTTTCTTTCTGTAAAAAAATATACTTCTGAAGTACTTAAAGAAATTTAATGAAACTATATATTGCACATTTCTCTTGTATATGGCATATGATATTTGTTTAATTGTATTTAATTTGCATATTATCTTAAAATGTGCTTTCATTTAATCGTATATTGGCAATCTCAGTGTTTTTATAGCATGTCTTTTTTTTTTTTATAAAGAGAAAGGGACAGTGAGAGAGACAGAGAAAGAGAGAAATAACTTTATTTAGTTTTCACACGGCCTTAGTTGCTCCAACACTTAGTTGTGTACGTGGTGCTGGGGTTTGAACCTGTGTCCTCGAGCTTGCCAGGCAAGTGCCAAAACCACTGAGCCACTGATCCAGCCCATATAGCATGTCTTTTAGCTTTAATTTCTGTGTAGCACCCTCTCATGCATGGAGCTTCTCGGTGTTCTGCGCGGTGGGGTACCTTGCTGTGCTGACACATGGTGACCCTGCCTCAAGTAGCCGAGTCTCAGCCACTCACCAGTGGCCAGCTGTTCAAACCCTGTTCAGGAGGAGGATGAACGCTGCGGCAGGTGGGCTGTGCGGTGCTTCACTCCCTTTTCTCTGGGTGCTGATACAACCTTTCCACATGGTGGGACAGACAGCTGCCCAGTTCTGGACTGGTGAATAGAGCCGATTAGGAGCTATGCAGTTAAATCTATTTTTAATTTTCTCTTTTAAAAATACTAGTATTGGGCTGGAGTGGAGGCTCAGTGGTTGCAGTGCTTGCCTTGCCTGCGCAAGTCTGCGGGTTCAAACCCCAGCACCATGTACACAACGAGATGTGAGAGCAACGAAGACCACATGAAAACTAAATCAAATTTGATTCTGTCTTTTCTCTCTCACTATTCCTCTCTCCTAAAAAAAAAAAAAAAGAAAAAAAGATGGGGTTTTGGATCCAAAGTCCTCATTGCGTAGACAAGGTAATTCAAGATTTTGGAGCAAATCTGCAGTCCTCGTGTTACCTTATTCATTCCCCAGTGCATTCTGAAAACAGTTTAATGCAGGCTCCCTTTCTCCAGAAGGGAGAATGGAAAACTAGAGAGGCCGGCCACTCTCCACCCTGGCAAGGCGATCCCTCGAGAAGGGTGCAGAAAGGACTTCAGGGCTTTGCGGATGACTGCTGAGCGGCCACAAAGAGCACAGGCAGAGAAGTGATATTGACACGAAGCACTCAAAACCCCTCTTCTGAAAGAGATCAGGAGTATTTGAAATGGACGCAGTGATCACTTCCTACAGGAAGGAAATAGGAGACGTTAGCATCCTTCTACTTTTTAAGGCAGTTAATTTGCAAGCTCAGAGAAGTCTGGCATTTAGGAGGTGTGCTCCGTGCTCTTGGTAGAGTGTCCAGGATGTGACGGATTCTACTGCTGGCAGATGTGCCCAGTCCTGTGGAACACGGTCCCCTTTCTCAGCCACGGGATGGTTTCTGTGAGGCAGAAACCATCACAGGTTTTGAAAAAAGCAGTCGTCTAAATATAGACTGAAGACCATTCGTGGGAGAAGATCTGGGCAAAAGAAAAGCTTAGCTAAAGAGATAAAGAGAATGCAGAGGCATGCAGGGTCTCAATTAAGGGGCCACACTTGCCCGAGTGGGGCCAGGCACAGGGCTGCCACCACAGCTGCCACCAAGGCTGCCACCACGGCTTGCACCGTGGGGGGAGGGGCGGGCTGTGGTCAGAGCAGAGCTCCAGGACAGCAGGGGCCTCGGAAGCAGGCCATGCCCAGAGCTATCGGGTGCCTTGGTGCCTTGCAGAGGAGTAGAGAAGAGAACAGGGAGGGGCTGCGCAAGGCACCTGCAAACCTTGGGGAAGGTTTGGTGTAGAAGTGGGTGCACTGGTTCTGAGGGGTTCACAAGCCAGCTCCAGTTCTCAAGCCTGCGCTTCCCAGCCTGCCCCCTGTTCACAGCAACTCCTTTCTCTTTTTTTCTTCCTTCCTGGGGATTGAACCCAAAGGCTCTTTACCACTGAGCCACACTCACAGTACTTTTTATTTTTTATTTTGAGAAAGGGTCTCCCTAAGTTGCCCAGGTTGGCCTTGAACTTGAGATCCTCCTGCTTTGGCCTCCTTAGTTGCTGGGATTACCGGTGTGCACCCCGTGACCAGCCACTAACTCCATTTTAAGAGGCCCTCTCTGAGCATCCTACAGAAACATCAGCCTCTCAGTCCTTCTCTTCCTCACCACTTGCCCTACTGTAGTTTTCTTCTCAGCACAGGTTAGCCTGGGGGTGGGGTGCCTTCATCTCTGCTTCCTTGATGGCAGAACCCCACTGTGCTCTGTGGCCTCTGAGTAGGGAAGGGGCCTGACAAGGTGACAAAGGTCATCCCTGGGCGAGAGGTGCAACCTCAGTTGACTGTGGACTTCACCCGCCTTGCTGCCCGTGGGACTCCTGTGGGCAGAGATAACAGGGAAGCTGCAGGCTTGCAAGCAGAAGGGACCCTCGTGACTCCTGAGGGCCCCGAGGCAGGGAGCCCCAGGGCCTTTCCTCGCAACTCACCAGGCTCCTGTTGTGTAGAGGAGGGGGACTCTGCTACCCAGCCTTGCAGAATCGGAAGTTCTGCACAGAAGTGGACTGTGGGCTGCACCCTGGCTTGAGCTGTCCCCTCTGAAATCTAGGTGCTCCCAATGTGATGGTGTGAGGGCCCTCCAGAGGTGCCTGGGCTCTGGTGAGTGGGACTAGGGCCTGGCATGAAGGGCCTCCCGGGTGTCAGGCTTGCTGGCTCTCTTGCTGTCCAGGGATCACTCACCTCCCGCGTCTGCCCTGTAAGGACATGGCAAGAGGACCCTTGCCAGACCAACGGCCCTGCCTTGACCTTGGACTGTCAGCCTCCGGAACTGCGAGCAAATCCATGCCTGTTTCTAACCAGCCTCAGGCGTTTCGTAGCCACATGGTTCGGGGATCGGCGGAGCACCGTGACACTCGTCCCAGCCTTTCTTCCCGCGAGGGCTTGCCTCCGTTCCTGGCCTTGCTCTTAGTCTTCGCTTTCCTCTTTTCTCCTCTGTATTCTCCTCCCCTTCTCTTCTTTCTGTCCTAATAATCTCCCTACCCTGCTCTGCACTTATGTCCAGGAGCCTCAGGAAAATCCGCCTCTTCCTTCCCTTTCTTGACTCCTGTTTTCCCTTCTTGCTCAGCCTGTTGTAGGCCGAAGTGCTTTATTATCGTTGACAGCGGCGTGAATATTGTGACCCATACATCCGTGGGGAGGAAAGGGAAGCTCTGTATCTCGGGTGAAATTAGGCAGCCAGCATTGCAGGCCCTGGAAGTCACTTTAGAAACTAGGCACAGATCTCTAATTCCTCTTTTCATGAAACCTGCTTTATTCTGAAGCACTGCAATTCATTGAGCAAAACCCTCCAGTGATGGGGAGGGAGCGAAGACCTGGAAGGCAGAAAAATAAGTAAATAAGGAAAAGTGTGAGCCCTCGAGGAGCTCCAAATCTAATTTTATTAGTTTAAAATCATGTTTTTGGTATTCATGACATCAGGTTCATTGTTTTCTCCCCTACTAAGTGATTCTTCCTTTTGCAAATGTGTATTATTTCAGCTGCATTTTGGGTAGAATTTAGTTTTTGCAGGTAGTTTTGGAAAACAGCCATGTCTTGCAAAAGTATTCCCACAGGAAAGTCCAATTTAAGTTCTTGAAAATGGACGTAGGCATTGACGGACCTTCGTGCTTGCACCTGGCACTGTCCACGTGAGCTTTGTTGGAAAACTGCTCCATGTCACTAGGCTGCCATGGCTGAGGGCAGTCTGAACTGGGTGCTATTTGGCGTTTGGGGGAAGGAAGTCCTGTGTTCCATATCTACACCAAGGCTTGGTGACCCTGGGACAGCCCCAGCTAGAGATGACACCGGCAGAGGCAGGTACCATGGGCCTGCTGTCTCTGCCAACCTTTCACTTTGATCTTTGGGTCATAACCCTTCCTTGCCACCTTTCCTGGCTCCTGCCTGACCTTGTCTGTCTGGGACACTTGACCGTATCGGTGAGCCACTTCACCCACCGAATCACATGGTAGTCTGGGGTGGACACAGCTCTGCAGGGCTGGGGGCGGGGCCACTGGGAACCAGCTGTGTGAGACATGGGTGGTGGAAGGGCTTTGTCAGCTGTGGCCAGCGCTGCCATGACCATTATTAGACACGATGGGAAGCTCGGACAGGGAAAGAAGTTAGATTCTTCTACCTTTAAATTTTCCCCCCAAAGTTATCAAGACCTTTGAACCCAAGATGGCCTGCTCCATGGAAGGGACCTGGTGGGAAGGAAAGAGGCTTTTTCTATCCAAGACCTTAGTCCCTGGGACCAATGATCAGGTCACAGACAAGTACTCGCGCCTCTATTTTTAAAAAATCATGTCCACTCCTTTCACTTGGAGTTCACATAAAGGACACCTGGTGGCAGTACCTGGTGCATATCTAGTTGTCCAAGCTCATCAGAACACGTGAAAACCACCCAAAGCTTCCTGTACACACGGGCCTTCTTCCCTGCACTCTGTCTAGGCCCCAGTAGACACCCAGGGGGCCCTCGGCATCTCTGTGACCTCAGCAAAGTGCTGGATGCCCGGTGGGCCACGGTTCCTACTGCGGCCAGGAGATGGACATGGGAGCTCAGCTCCTGGGCCTCCGGCTGTACCTCGGCCTGGGACGGGCTGCACCTCTGGACCCACTTCAAACCAGAAAGACCAGAGTGGCTACACCTCGGTGGACCCTGAGCTCTGCCACCTGGATGCTTCTGTTCCCTGAGTCGGGGCACAACTAGCAGCTCGGGGCATGTTGGAATGGATGTCACTGGGTGAGGAGATGACTTTCCCAACTTTATTGTTAAAGAGAAAGAGAGTTACCAGCCATGAGAGTTTATTTTAGGTAAGGGTTGGTCATGAGAAGTGTACTAGATGTGGACTTAAATCGGAAGGCCAGGAGGACAGGAACATTTGAGTGTCTTCTCGTTTGCATTCCTCTCAGCTGTGGTTATTTTCAAAGCATCAGGGTTCATGAGGGTGGGGAGGGGAAATAGAGTCAGAACGTGCAGATCCGCTAGGCCAGAGCCCGGGGGACTGTCGCAGACACCGAATCGTGCTTGCGCTTGAAAACCGTCCTCAGAGTTGACAAGTCAGGACTCCCTAGATAGAGTAGCATCCAATGCCGTTCTATGACCTCTCAGAAGATGGTGATGCAGACAGAAATTTACTCATTTAGCGCACGAGGTGAGAGGAAGGCGGCCTCTTGCCTGAGAAGCCCGGATTCCTTGTGAGAAGAAGATGCTAGAACAAAGAGGGCAGGTTTGAGACACAGGTCCTGGGCAGGATGCCGTGGGTCCAGGTCACGAGGACCAGCGAGGAAGGCTGAGGCCCCACGCGGGGATGGCGGGGGTGCTGTGGGGAGGGCGCGGGTCTGAGCGGGGTCTTGCCAAGGGGAGGAGTCAGAGTTGCAGAGAAGAGGAGGAACTGTGGTCAGTAGGGACCTAGCCGAAGGAGGGACCAGGAGGAGACTTGCTGAATGAGAAGAGAGGGTTGCAGGCCACACGGGACAAGGAGAGCACCCCGTCCTACAGCCTCCCAGCTGGGGCTTTCCTGCTCATGGCCTTCAGGAGCCACTGGAGATGTCTGGGGAGGCTGGCTGGCTGGTCGCAGAGTCAAGCTTTTCTAGAGCTGGGAACACCTGTGGAGAGTGTAAAAGCCAAACTCCTCATGGTACAGCTGAGGCCCAGTGGGCAGGTGGCTTGTCCAAGCTATGTGGCCAGCCTGCGGCATGGCTAGGTCTGTGAAGTGGCCATGCTGCCTGGGGCCTCCCCTCCATGTCTCAGGGAGACATCTGGGCACATTCTGGTTCTGGAGAGAAGGCTGAGATCTGCTGGCTCCTGCGGATCCCCCATCCGCCCTGCCCCAGATCCTGCTGTCCCTCTGGGATGCAGACATCCTTGGAAGAGAAGAAGCTTCCTCTTGGTGCTGAGTCCACACAGTGGTTGTGTGCAGAGTGACTGGGGGTTAGAAACATGGCTGATGATTTATTTATTGTACCGTGTGGACACTAGTCCCTTCATCAGCTATTTATTGAGTACATACTAGGTAATTGTCACTGTGTGACACTCAGAGAAGACAACTGAATTTTTTTGTGGTGACTAGAAATTTGCTTATTAGAGTACAGCATAGGATGTGCCACGAGGGAGGTAAAAATGGGCTGTAGAGGGAGAGAGGCCACCAGACCAGTGTGTGCGTGTGTGTGCATATGCTTGTGTGTGCATGTGCATGCCTGTGCATGTGTGTGTATCTGTGTGTGTGTGCACGTGTATGTGTGTTTGTGTGTGTGTGTACATGTGTGCAGGGCATGGGGTGGGGAGGGAGGGAGGAGGGTGACAGGTGCACCCAGGGTCTGTCCATGGCACTGTGTATCCGAAGCTTCGTGATGGTTGGGGTTTGCAGGACGATGCCGTGCAGGTCAGTGGAGCAGGTAGAGAAGGCACTTTCGGTTCATTTCAGAATCTTGGATCGCGGGCGGCGGGCAGTGCAGGGAACACACACCCGGAAGGCTTTCTGTGCTGGTTATTGTTCTAAGTCCATGCCAACCTCAGCAGTCCTTATGGGAATTCTGAGGGCAGGGACTATTATTATTCCCACTTTACAGATGAGAAACCGGGACTCAGGGCCACCCAGCTAGTAGTGGCAGGGTCAGGATCCAAATCGGGAAATGTGGCTGCAGAGTCTGAGCCCTTAAGCACATCCCCTGGGCTGTGTGGCTTCCTTCAAGTGTTCTAAGTAGGGAAATGACCTGGCCAGATAGCAGTTCTAGAAAGGCCTCTTTGGCCACAGTGAGGGTACACCAGGGCCAGGTGGGGAAATGGGCTGTGAGGAGCTGCACCTGAGAATGGCAGATGGTGAAGGTAGCAGTTACCTTCCGCCAGCACAAGGTGCTGCAGCTGAATCTGGAGTGGCAGCTGCTTCCCACCAGGTGTGGACAGTGCGCTAAGGCTTTGTAGGGGCCCGAGTAGACGCACAGGCGGGTGTTCAGTGAACGTCGGGGAGATGCTGAGGACGTGGAGACAGATGATGAAGGTTCTAATCGCCTATCTGAGCCAGGTACCTCCCAGGGCCGGTGGAAAACTCCAGAACTGGTCAGCAGGCAGGACACAGGAGGGGCTGGAGCAGAGAAGCAGGCTCAGGAGCATAGGCCCAGTAAGGGTGGGACTGAGAGAGGCCACATGGGCGTGGCAGTAGGAAGTAGTCCTGCAGCCAGGGGAAGCCAGAGAGGCCAGCCATTGAGAGCGGCCTTGTGCTCTGTGGCTGAGTGTGGGTTTCAGGGCAGTGAGCAGCTTGCCTCCTAAGCCCCTCTGTCTTGGCCTCACCCAGGCTCCAGGCCCCGACTTGCTTGGCTCTGGGCAAGGCCTCTGGGAGTCCCTCAGGGAGGCGGAGGGCCCAGAGGAGGCAGGATTCCTGCACTGGGGCAGGTGTGCAAGCCGTCAGCCTGGCCTCTCCTGCAGGGCTTTGCTTCCTGTTGCAGGAAGGGAAGTTGAAGAGAAAGGGGCCAGTGGGCCTCTACACTCACAGTTGAGTTCTCCACACCCGTCCTGGGCTGAGCGGGCGGCTCGTGCTCACCCACACCCTGGAGGGCTGCCTGTGGGGCCCCGGCACATACAGGAATCCTTGGAAGTCAGACTTACAGCGGGGAGTCCTGAGCCTGCAGGACCCTACCAGAAGGGGTCAGAGGCATAGAGAGTTTTGCGGTTGGAGAGCCCGGACTGGCCACAGTGGGGACAGTTGCCTGTGGGCCAGGCTGCCTCTGCCATGACTTGGAAGCCTCTGAGATGTGCTTCCTTTTGAAATAGAGAGAAGTGGCCTGTAATTTGGGTTAAAAGCTCATCTTGCAGAGGCGCCCAGGTGAGCTGCTGGGTTGCAGAGAGACTGCGCTGCGCCTGCCTCCCTCCCTCCCTCCCTGCGCAGGCTGACTCATTCCTTTCAGACAGACAGATTGCCTTTGCGTGGGAGCTGCTCTGCAGAGCTAAACCTGCACCCTGGGAGTTGCAGGAACCACAACCTGCTGACAGGCATGATTGCTCTAAATGTGTGTGTTTTTTTTCTTAAATGAGATTTCATTTTTATTATCACTTATTTAATAGGTTTCTAAGGGGGATTAGCAGGTACTCTGCAGAAAAGTCTTTGCTTTTCTCCTTGGATGCGTGGTTTGTTGGCTCTGAATCCCAGGCCCTGCAGATGGCCAGGTCTGGCTTTTGTGCTTTCCATGTCTAGGCTGCTGCCATGGGACCAGAGTCTCCGGGTGTCCTCTGCAGCAGATGGCGTCGCCCTGGGAGCTGATGATTCAGCAAGCCCCCGAGAGGTTTTTCGTGGTCAGGCAGTGTCAGAACAGAGCTGTCAGCTGCCTCGGGCTCCAGGAGACAAGATGGGCAGATATGGTTGCATCTTTGCCCAGGTGTGGGGTTCCCCCTGCTGTGTGTGGCACCCTCAGCCTGGGTGACGGCTCTGGTTCTGTTCGGTGGGAGATGAGCAAGAGCCGGGTCTCCAGCCATGGGTGGTTCACAAAGCTCTGGCAGTGCTTGGTGGCTGCTGATAAAGCAGGAGGCATTCAGGTCCATTGGGGTTGAGTGGCTACGAATGAGAGAGGGCCCCGGAACAGCGAGGGCTCCCTGGGATGTCAGGAGGCAGGCGCACGGTGCCCGCTGGCTGACTGTCCAGGGTGCTGCCCAACAGAGCACAAGTGCCTGTGGCCTGGCCTCAGGGTCCCTGCCAGCTCCCAAAGAATTTGACAGAAGTTCTCAGAACTCAACTTCAGAACTCATGCCCAGAGCAAGTACTGAAGACCTAATGATATCCTTAGGAGAACTTATAGGGACTCTGCATGTAAAGAAAGCACTTGGCACACAGAGGATGAGGCTTTGGGACTGGTCAGACGTGGAGCTGGAGAGGCAACGAGATGGGAGGGGGACTGAGCCTGCCCGTGACAGGCCAGCTCAGCTCTCGGGTAAGCAGGAATCCGGGTGTGGTCAGTGTTTGAGTGGGAGAGGATGGGAGTGAGGGGCAGGATGATATTTCTGATCACTAGGACTCTACCAAATGTAAATGGATAACCTTCCTCCTTCTCTAAGTCCTGGGTCTATGACAGGCCCAATCAAGTGAGTAACCATGGAAATTTTATGGCTAGAAGATCTTCTGTCCATCAAAACCTCAGTCCCCTAGCATGGCCTCAATTTTCCCTCTCAGGGATATCTGAATGTTCAGGAAGGTTCTAGAAAAAGGCCTTGATGAAGTCAAGGGAAGAACAGTAAAGGTCTCTTTAGGCCTGGCCAACCCTGCAGACCCGAGCACTGGGCTCCAGGCAGGAAGGGCAACGCTAAGCTCAGCGGCTGGGAATGCTTGGGGTTTCCCTCCCTGTCCTCCACAGTTGCTGTCCTCCCACCCCTTCTTATCTTTGAACCTTGTAAAGTGTCCTGAGGGCCATTCGAGCTGCTTAGCACGCCTGTGCTATGGTAGATAACAGGCAGGCAGGAGGTAGCCCTGGGGCAGCCAGGCCAGGTGGCCAGCCCAGGACTCAGGGCGGAGGTTGGGGGCCTTGTTCTTCCTCTCCCTGCTCACTGGGAAGATGCCCCAGAGGTCTTGGCCTTGAATTAGCAGACTTTCATGGTGATGGCTCTAACATCACCAAATGTGGTGGGGTGTATGGGCACACCCTGGATGGGGGTACACCCAGAGGCCTTCTGCACTCACACCCTTCCTTCCTCCTTTCATGCAACGATGAAAGATGCACATCGAACAGCCACTCCTTGATGTCAATCAGGGCTCTGTTCCTGGAGAGTACAGTTCCACTGCTTTCAAAGAAATTTTATAAATAAGTTGAAAACAGTACTGTGGAAATATTGAATCCACTTGTACATGCACCGAGAAACCTCCTCCAAGGCCTACTGGGAAATGTCCTTCAGTGCACGAAGACCTGACTCAATATCGATCGGTTCGCATGCAGCCATGCAAGGGAAGGAACTCTTCTCTTCCAAAAGAGGAGGGCCAACCTTTTATGCTTTGCAAGACAGTTGTGAGAGATCAGTTTGATTCTTCTTTCCCATAACTTTGGAGAACCAAGGGGTATAAACTTCCCTGTGTTTAGGGAAGAAGCACGGTCTCCAGGGAAACCATTGCAGGAGGCACGTGAGGAGCTGGTAGGCAGGAAAGGGCTGGGGATGAGCAAGAGAATTTCAAGTGCTCTTCTCCACCTCCCTCACGCCAGCAGTCGCACCCAGAGTAGCACCCGTGATGTGTGATGGCCCGCCAGCCTCCCCTTCTTGTGGATGCTGAGTAACTAATGTGCTCCTTGCTTAAAAATATTAACTGAGCAACACTTGCTTTCATAGCAGGACTTTCAACAGTCAGAGTGTGTGGATTCTGCTGAAAAATTACCCCCAACACCGAGTTTCCTTCCTTTTTGAATTCAATTTCAAGGAATCCCACTGCACAATTGTGAGCTAATGCTGAGTGGTTCTGGAAGGCCCTGAAGGTGTGTGGAAGGTGGGGGCCGAGGGCCTGGGATTGCTGGAGACACTCAGCAAAGCTGGAAGCTGTCAAAGGAGAGGACAATTCCTGGATGAATAGAGAAGGGAAGAGAGATGAAGGGTCCTGTGTGGACTTCAGGACTCCATGGGAGTGCGAAAAGGATGAGATGGCAGGCTGCGCTGTGGGAGAAGAGGAGGTCTGCACCTTGCTTACCAGCCCCAGAGAGCTCTGGCTGGACCTACAGAGAAGGTGGCAAGAGGTTAGGTAGAGGGATGGATGTGGGCACAGCCATGAAGAGTGATAGCTGCACTATCACTGGCCTGGCTGGGCCCCCAAAGCCATGTGGGATAGCCCTGAACCTTGCCTTTGGGGCTTGGCCTGCTGTGGGGTCTATCCTTGGACCTTGCCTCTGGGGCTCTGGGGCCATGGAGTCTATCCATGGACCTTGCCTCTGGGGCTCTTTCGGCCGTGGGGGTCTACCCTTGGACCTTGGCTCTGGGGCTCTTCTGGCCATGGGGGTCTACCCTTGGACCTTGCCTTTGGGACTCTTCTGGCCGTGGGGGTCTATCCTTGGACCTTGCCTCTGGGGCTCTTCTGGCCATGGGGATTTATCCATTGACCTTGCCTCTGGGGCTCTTCTGGCCATGGGGGTCTATCCTTGGACCTTACTTCTGGGGGCTCTTCTGGCCATGGGGGTCTATTCTTGGACCTTGCCTCTGGGGCTCTTCTGGCCATGGGACCTATCCTTGGACCTTGCCTTTGGGGTGTGGCTTGCTCATCTCACTCTATCTCAGCCCTGTCAGCCAGCCTCAAGATAATATTCTGACATCTTCCAGAAACTTGTCAAGATAACTGTACAAGTCCACAATGAGGAGGAGTGGAGGCCCTTCCCTGGGCACACATCAGGCATCACCCTCGTGACCCGGCTGTCTATCTCTTCATATGCTGGCCTCTTGCTTCCACTCCCTGCAGCTTTCCTGGCTCTGGAGAGGGTCACTCCTCAACTGGGTCCCCACCAGGCTCTGTGGCTGCTGCAGCTCTCTCCAGGCCTCGCTCTGCCCAAGGTCCCGAGGAGGAACAGGAGTGCCAGGCTTTCAGGATCACCACCATCACAGAGAGCACAGAAGGAAACACGCACTTAGGACTGCAGCTGTCCGGAGCCCAGCCTTGGACTCTCAGAGCAGCGCTTGTTCCGTTTTTAAGTCCTGTACCGCAGTGCATGATTGTACATCAGCCTCACTATATTATGAAGTCCAAAGGCCATATACATGCTGTTCAGGATTTATTCTGAATAACTCTACTGTATTGTGCAACTAACTAGTAAAAATCCTGATCTCAGCCCTCCAGGTCAGTTCTCTTTCTGACACCCCACACCCAAGTGACTTTTTTGCATGTAAGCGTAGGTTTCTTTCTGCTTGATTGGTAGGTATCCAGGGTGTCAGAACTGTGTCTGCTTTATGTCCTTCTATAGCACTCGGCATGATGAAGAGGGCAGATGAGTGCTGATAATGAGTGCTGGTGGTCCCATCCCTCTCCATGAAGGCTTAGGTGGTCACAGACGGAGCCATTTATTAATTTGTAGGTTAACGGTAAGGGCGGGAGCTAATAGGGTGGTGGGGGATAAGAGGCAGAGGGCAATGGGAAATCTGTCTCTGGAGATGCCATTATTATCAACTTCCTTACGGTACAAAGTGATTGGGGACACAATAATAGTTAATTTAATAATGGCATACACCGATGTACACATTAGGGAATATTTTTGAAAACTTCTTTCTGTCCAATGTAACTGTTCCATTACAAAATGTCAGGAGCAAAACCTTAACAGTAGTCAAACGGGCTGGGTCACAGCGTGTGTCAAAAGCAAGCAACCGGAAGCTCTTGTAGGAACAGCTGTGGCTGTGCTGGAACCCTGGGAGAAGCCAGGACTCCCAGGAGTCAGGAAACGGATCAGTGGTGCCCCTCTGTCACTTGCTAGCTTACTGAGATTGTCACAGCCAGCCAGTCACTTTCGACTGGAGGTGTCTGCGTAGTTTCATGATCAAGGTGATGGCACAGCAAGGTGTCCCGTTCATGTTCTTTACAGGGGCTGTCGTAGATATCAAGTTTGTGCATTTCTGATATTTATTTCCCTCTTAGTTTTTTAAAAGTTGGACAATGCTTTTTCATATTTAATTAGGACACATAGCCACCTAAGTTTAGGAGCTGGGTGGACAACTCGTAATAAACGCTGTTTTAAACGGCAGTGCTTTGAAATACATTGGAGGGCTTGCAAGAGGACAATCGACATGAGTGGGACGATTTATGTTACAGCATCATTGTAGATCAATTTGTGAGGCTGGCCTTTCTCAGCCGGCTTGGAATATTTCTCTTCGGCAGAGGTTGTTTGAATGTAGCCCATCTTTCTTTGAGACAAAAATCCCTTGGCTCAGTGACTTAGTCATTTTTCGTATGCGTTGTTATGGTTTGGATATGAGGTGTCCCCAGAATCTCCTGCATCAGTGCTGAAATGTCAGAGGTGGAACGATTAGATCATGCAAGCCGTAAGCTACTCAGCGGACTAACCCATTGGATGGATTAACACTTTGAAGTGCGGTGGGGTAGTAGCTGTAGGCAGGTGGGGCGTGGCTGGAGGAAGTCCGGCATTGGGGTGTGCCTTTGGAGAACATGTTCTGTGGCTCCTTGCTTTCTCACCCTGCTTCCTGGCTGGATGAACTGGAGAGCTTTCTTGTGCCAGGCCCTTCCGCCATGATGGTCAGCACCACCCTGGGTCCAGAGTGACGGAGCCAGCTGACCCTGG